>JZKD02S1880530.1:142096-167380 GCA_000966675.3 Picea glauca | reverse complement strand
TTAATGACAGAATGGTGAGGGGGCTCCGGAATGAAACCTCAGCCATAGATCTGGGCGGGCAGATCTCGGCCGTCCAAAACTGCCTGCTCACTAAAATGACGCGCCCACCCTCTAAACTTTGGGAAAAATAGGTTTTCTGAATCTCTTTCTTTGCCCAAGGGGACGCTTCTTTTAGGAAAGTACCCCATACATGATTATGTGCTAACACATTGACCCATATTAGTCAAAAACCCTAATTCCTTCACCGAAATTAGAAACCATCGGCAAAAACCATGTGCCAAAAAACTGTAAAAAATAGACGCAAAAAACGGCCAAAAACAGACCAATTTTTTTTTCTCGGTGGCTCACACCCCTGCAACCCTCCCGGTTGAGGGTGAAAAACACCCCCCATACCCCCTTTTCTCCCATATCACAGGATCAATTTTGCAAATAATATAACACATACCCAACATTCTCCCACTTGTTGTTTTCTTTGCATACAAGGGGTTATAGGATTACATAGTCAACAATATAGGGAAACAATGCCCATAGATCCTCTACACCAAGAGAACTTCTCACAATTTTTTTAATGAATCTGCAACATTATCCATAGTGTCTACCTTGATAAGAAACACCTTCTTGTCTTCAACCATGTCTCTCAAAAAGTGATATTGAACATCAATATGATTTGTCTTTGAATGATAAGTCGGGTTCTTTGCCAGGAAGACTTCATTACATGACTATCACAATCTATCCTTATAGTTTGTTGTACTAACCCAATACCTGAACACAACCTTTGTAACCATATTGCTTCCTTTCTTTCATGAGTGTCTACAATGTATTCAACTTCTATAGTTGAGAGTACCACTATCTACTATTTCTTGCTCATCCAACTAATTTCTCCTCCAAACAAGTTAAACACATACCCACTTGTAGATCTTCTGCGATCCAAATATCCAACCCAATATTCATTCAAAAAGCCATGTATGTCCAACACTTTGTCCAATATTGGTATTCCTTGGTAGAACAATCCATAACTGGTAGTGCCACACAAATACCTGAGAACCCTCTTTACTTGTCCAATGCTCATTTCATGGTTTTGACATATACCTGCTCAAAACTCCCACTGCATGTACAATGTCAAGTCTAGTAAAAAAAATTGCATACATCAAACTACCAACTACACTAGCATATGGAGCATGAGAAATGTCCTCTTCCTCTTCCTGTGTCTTCAAAAACTAATTTTCAGATAACTTTACACCCACAAAAATAGAAACCTTGATCGATTTACATTCCTGCACATTAAACCTCTAAAATATTGTCTCGACCTATTTCCTTTGATTTAACCATAGTTTCATGTTTGCCCAATCTCTTTTAGTTTACATGCCTAAAATTAAATTTGCAGCATCAAGATCCTTCATGTCAAATTTAGAGGACAATTGAGTTTTCACTCCCTAGATAATGTCCTTGTTGTTTCCTATCAACAACATATCATCCACATACAAGACCAAATAAATAAGATGATCACCTATTAATTTGAAATACACGTAGTGATCTGTTTTTCTCCTTGTGAAGCCAAGTCCCAACATATAAGTATAAATTTTTTGATACCACATCCTTTGTGGTTTCTTTAACTCATACAGGGAATTCTTCAACCTGCATAGTAGCTCTTTCTTTCCCTTCACAACAAAGTCCTATAGCTTCTTCATGTAGATTTCTTCTTTCATATCCCCATGTAGGATTTATTTCTTCACATCCATATGTTCTACCTCAAACTCAAATGCAACAACAACAAATAAAATAAATCTAATTGAAGTTAACTTGGAAACAGGAGAAAAAATCTCACCAAAGTCAATTCCCTCTACCTAGGAATAACCTTTTGCTACTAATCAATCTTTTTATTTCTCCACTTTTCCTTTTGCATTCAACTTCTTTTTAAACACCCATTTTCTACCAATGGGATTTATTCTAGTTGGAAACTCCAGTAGATCCCTAGCCTCATTCTTATCCAAGATTGTCATTTCTTCAACCATGGCCTTTTTCCATAGTTTTCCATCCTCTGAATCTACTGCCTCCCTAACATTTCTAGGATCATCATCAGTGATAGAAAAATAAAATTTTGAATGGAAATCAAGTGGAGTATACCTTATTGGTTGTCTTCTTTCCCGAACTGATCTTCTCAATATTGGAGTATGAGGATCATCTTCTTTTGATTCTTGTTCTTCTATAGAGTCTGATTCACCATCCTTCAACTCAAATTCTATTTTCTCTGGTTCTTCCTTCCTTGGTAGGACTTCTTTTCTGGAAACATATTTGATTTCTCTAAATACCACATCTCGACTATACACTACCTTCCTAGTTTCTAGGTTCCAAATCAAACAATCTTTATACCCAATAAAGATACACTTTTCAACATTTTCATATAGCTTAATCATGTTTTCCTTTGGAATGTGAACATAGGCCTCACAACCAAATACCATGAGATGTGTGAGAGAGGGTTTCTTACCATCTCATACCTCGTGCAGAGTCTTGTCATCTAGTGTTGATGAGGGTGATCAATTGACTAGGTAACATGAAATACCCACTGCCTCTACCCATAATTCATGTCCTAACAAAACACCATTGAGAATGCACCTTTTTTTTCCCATCATCGTCCTATTCATCCTTTTTGCAACTCCATTCTATTGAGGTGTATATGGAATAGTCTTTTTCCTTTCTATACTACATTTCTTACATAATTCTTTGAATTCATTTCCGTGGATCTCTCCACCGTTATCCATCCTAAACACCTTAATTATTTTCTCTTTTTGATTTTTCACAAGAGACTTAAACTCTTTAAACCTATCAAAGACTTCATATTTATTCTTGAGGAAATATATCCAAGTATTCCTCAAAAAATCATCTATAAATGAGACACAGTACACTGATTCTCCCAATGATGGAACCGATACAGGTCCAAACCCATCACTATGCACCAACTGTGAAATTCCCTCTTTTGTCATTGCATAAGAGGGGATTCTTACCCGATTCTCTTTCCAATATACTCAATGTTCACATAAATCAACATCCAAAGAGAAATTATGAATACCTTCAACCATACCTTTACCATATAGTAGTCGAAATCCCTTCTCTCTAATATGCCCTAGTATTTGATGCCACAACATAGCCTTTTCTCCAGAGATTGTAGGAGTTCTTTTCATCTTCGGCTCCAATATCAGGAACAATGGAA
Organism: Picea glauca; assembly: GCA_000966675.3. Classification (NCBI taxonomy): domain Eukaryota; kingdom Viridiplantae; phylum Streptophyta; class Pinopsida; order Pinales; family Pinaceae; genus Picea; species Picea glauca. The sequence goes on along the minus strand of JZKD02S1880530.1, from coordinate 164,172 downwards.
CTGTTACACCCATCACTAATAGTGTTTCCCTACATCTTATATAAAGTTCCAATCCAAACTTCCTTCAACAACATGATTACTCCTCAAACCATCCTGCATGTTTCTTTCTCAAACATTGTTTTTACCCCTACATCGTCCATTTTTCTTACAAAAATTAAACTTTTGGCCAATCTTGGGATGTGCAGAACACCAAAGAGTAATAATTGGGAGATTCAATTTGTTAAGATTTCAATTAGTTGTTATGATCAAATGCATATATTATGACATGGTTAATAATTGGGAGATTCAATTTGTTGTTAAGATTTTATGCATATGTATAATTAAGTTATGTGACAATATTATTAATTGAGAAGAAACTGACCATTCTAGGAAATTCAATTGCATATATTATGACATGGTTAATAATTGGGAGATTCAATTTGTTGTAATATTTTATGCATATGTATAATTAAGTTATGTGGCAATATTACTAATTGAGAAGAAACTGATCATTCCAGGAAATTCAATTAGTTGTTACGATCAAATGCATATACATAATTAAGTTTTGTTCCAATATTATTAAGTGAAAAAAATATTACATGATTTTTTTGAATATGATCAATCCATCAAGAAAAAGAATAATACATAATTTTATTGAAATGTAAAAATTAAATAAATTTTCTTAAAATGAGATAAATAGAGTCTAATAATAAACTTACCAACTCTATATCAATAGATTAATAATATAAATTAATAAATATACCATCTACCATAACAATAAAAATGAATATTGTTGCAATAACATGATAACAATAAAAATTAATAAGTGTATTGTGAAATAGAGTCTCCATTGTTTAATTATTATATGTTTTGGTTTTTTTTGAGAATGGGCACATAAATTTGTAAGAAATCATAATTTTTTTGATGTTTAAATTGTAATTTTAAATGTAGAAATAAATTCAATCTTTTGAAAAATTATTGAAGGTATTCAAATTATACAAAATTAATTACTCAAATTTACAAATCCAATAATTTCTAACCAAATTGTTTTCAAATCGACCTATAATCCACCTACAACAACATTCAATGATTTGTATAGAAAACTGGATATTGCTGGCATTATTAGTACAAATATGACATGATGTTCTATGCAAAGCTTCTAAATCACAGCGTTTCCCTTTTCAAGTTTTCATTGATCTACCTTTCCACGAAGATGTCTGGATTAACCATGCTATATATATATGCATACTGTAAGCGTCATGTACAGGAACTGCGTGTTGGTGTGTTGCTTGACAGTCTCCATCGCCGTCTATTTTCCCATTCCATGTGTCTCACGAGCAGGCCTGGAATTTCAAATTTACCTTACCTGTCAAGTGCAAATTTGATGACAGGTGCTTGTTTTTCATGCCTATCATTTTACGTTTTATGTAGATTTATAAGTGTCAATTTTTTTTTATGTTATATGTTAATTTCATCATCATAAATTTTCATGTTGAGCATACAATTTTCTATAATAAAAAATAACCCAAAACACACTCAACAAAAACATTAATAATTAAATCAACATTATGTAGTAACTTGTATTATCAAAATGAAGCATTGTTGAATATTACATAATACATAATGTACTCCAAAATTCTCTTTTAAAGAGTTATCACTCCAATGAGATTTTACAAAAGAAATATCTTAAATGCAACACCTTCATCTTAAGATTTTACAAAAGAAACATTTCAAATGCAACACCTTCATCCTCAAGGTGACTTCAAAATTGAGTATATCTCCATCCGAGAAAATGGTTATAAGCTCAAACATTATGGAATGCACTGAGCAACGGAAAAAAAAAAAAAAGCTGTAACAACAACAATGAACACCAATTAGAATTCTTTATTTAAAAATTTAAATGATAAATCCCTAAACCATAAAAACAACAATATCAATTTAACTCACCTTGTATTTTCCTATTCAAATCATCAAAATTACTACTATTTAAATAACATAACACTTAGCCATCCATAGRTTCAAAATTGTYGAARATRYACATCCCYRCAAAAATATATTTKAAMTAAGAAATAATTTATAAGAGAGACCATTTAGAATTTCTTGCACTGTTTCTTGTTAACATATTAACTAGAATTTACAGAATATTTATATGCTCTATATCCAATTTGACAACATGGTGGGAAAATATTATGAAAGTATTAACCAACTAAATATTTGTCACCTCAATATAAAGTAATATAAACCAGTGTTACCTCTTTTTTTTGCACTTTGTTTATAATCACTTGAGTTGTACACTACAACTATATTTCATATTTCTTCAAGTAAAATATTCAACATACTAAAATGCATCTTAGCATGAATCCTCCACTCACAATACTAAAATGCATCTTGGCATGAATCCTCCACTCAAAGCTCAAAGAGTATGGAACACAAGGTAAACCAAAAAGCTGTAACAACAACAATGAACAACAATTATAAATCTTTATTTAAAAATTTAAATGATAAATCCCTAAACCATAAAAACAACAATTTTATTAGCTAAACTCACCTTCTATTTTCCTATTCAAATCATTAAAAATACTACTATTTAAATAAACATAACACTTAGCCATCCATAGGTTCAAAATTGTCAAAGATGTACATCCCTGAATTTTTTTTACATTAAATGAGAAATAATTTTACAAAAGAAGCATCTTCAGATTTTACTAAAATGCATCTTGGCATGAATCCTCCACTCAGAGCTCAAAGAGTATGGAACACAAGGTAAAACAAAAAGCTGTAACAACAACAATGAACAACAATTAGAAATCTTTATTTAAAAATTTAAATGATAAATCCCTAAACCATAAAAACAACAATATCAATTTTATTAGCTAAACTCACCTTGTATTTTCCTATTCAAATCATCAAAATTACTACTATTTAAATAACATAACATTTAGCCATCCATAGGTTCAAAATTGTCACATCCCTGCAAAAATATATTTACAGAGTAGCTAGAATTTACAGAATATTTATATGCTCTATATCGAAGTTGACAACATAGTGGAAAAATATTATGAAAGTATTAACCAACTAAATATTTCTCAACTCAATATAAAGCAATGTTACCTCTTTTTTTGCACTCTGTTTATAGTCACTTGAGTTGTAGATTGCAACTATATTTCATATTTCTTCAAGTAAAATATTCAACATACTAAAAAGCATCTTGGCATGAATCCTCCACTCACATCTCAAAGAGTATGGAACACATGATTATAAGCTCAAATATTATGGAACACAACAAGCAACCCTTCTTACAACAACATGAAACAAAAAAAACTATAACAATGACAATGACAATGAACAATGATTAGATTTATTTATTTAAAAAATTAAATGATAGACCCCTAAACCATTAAAGTAACCATACCAATTTTATTAGTGAAAGCATCATTGTATTTTTCTATTCAAATCGTCAAAATGTATACTATTTAAAGAATAGCAAACTTACTTGGATCCATTGGCTCAAAACTATGAAACCTATACATCCTTGCAAAAATATATTTCAAATGAGAAATAAGTTATGAGAGACCATTTACTGCAAAATTTCTTTATAAGTTCCTGCATTATTAACTAGAATGTATAAAATATTTATATGCTCTATATCAAATTTGACAACATATAGTATAACCATAACTTTGTCCAATCTAACATTAAAGATAATAGTGGAAAAATATTATGAAAGTACTAACCAATTAGATATCTTTCAACTGAATATAAAGCATTGTTACCTCTTTTTGTTCACTGAGTTTATAACCACTTCAAGTTTAGATTGCAACTATACTTAATATTTCTTCAAGTAAAAATTCAGCGTATTAAAAAGCATCTCGGCATGAATCCTCCTCTCATAGCTCAAAGAGCATGCAACATAGTATGATTATAAGCTCAAACAATATGTAACACAATGAGCAACCCTTCTTACAACAACCTGAAACAAAAAAAGAAAAGTGTAATAACAAAGAACAATGATTATATTTCTTTATTTAAAAAATTAAAAGATGGACCCCTAAATCATTAAAGCAAGGAGACCAATTTTATTATCCAAAGTGTCTTTGTATTTTCCTATTGAAATCATCCAAATTCCTACTATTTAAAGAATAAAGTACTTACCCATCCATTGGCTCAAAATTGTCAAACCTATACATACATCCCTGCAAAAACATATTTTAAATAAGTTTCTGCATTATTAACTAGAATTTACAAAATATTTATATTCCCTATATCCAAATATTATCAAAATATTAACCAATTAAATATTTTTCAAGTGAATATAAAGCATTGTTACCTCTTTTTTGTTCACTCTGTTTATAACCAAATTTCTTCAAGTGTAGATTGCAACTATACTTCATATTTCTTCAAGTCAAAAATTCAGAATACTGAAAAACATCTTGGCATGAATCCTCCACTCAACATAACAGACAAGATTACATACACATTAGAAATTACTTTGCAATATAACCACAACTCACTTCAAAGGACACAAAAAACTAACTTTCGAACTCTCAAAGATCAAGAACTCTTCTTGATTTTGTATCTCTTCATAACCCATATACTACATTGCAATCCACATTAGATAATTCAGGCCCATTCAAAGATATTCTCATAAGTGCATCAAGTGTATCCAACCCTAGCCTTGATTTTCGAATTTCCTTGATGATGTTTTGTTTAGAAAATCCTCTTTCACAATCCATTGTACTTGCAGGAATAGTGAGTACAACTTGCCATAATTTCATCATATGAGGATAAGTTTTGTGCCATAGTTTTGTATTACGAAAGACCTTCCATGCTTCTTTCATTGAAAACCCTCACAAGACATATTTAATGAATCAACAAAAGGGTGCAGCTCTCTTTTACAATATTTAACATTAAATAAAGGGACAAGTCCAATATCCTCTGATATGGTATGCTACAAATGTTGAAAAAGTTTAAAAATCCAACGCTCTGAATTTTTCTCACGTCTATGGCACTCTTCTAGGTAATAACAAGGACTGAACAATTTTGCTGCATTGAAAAGATGAAGATTTGGGAATCTTTCATTCAAAGAGTCTATGAGAGACTCAATATAACCTTTTGTGAGTTGTTGGCAACTCTCTTGTGTTCCTTCAATACAAGGTTTCATGGTTCATTTTCTTATATCACTATAATCAATGTCCATAGCTCGTATAGAAATGTATTGCAATTTATGTCTATCTATAACTACCACTTCATATTTAATTTCAATATATCCATATTGAGAATCACTTTAAAAATTTGAAAGATATATTGTTCCTTCTGCAAATGTTTCTTTTCTCAAAAACCATCTAGACAATGTACTTATAGTTACTTCAAGAGCCAAGCCAATAGTTGTAATATCTACATTTTCTTCTTGAAAAGTATTGTTTAGCTTGTTCAATTCACCCAACACATCAGCCAACATATGAAAACAAAATTRAATGGAGTAAATTCGTGTCTTATCATACCATGATGAAGTTTTTTTTTCATTTTTCCACAAAGTTAAAATCGTTGGCATAAGCTTCACAAGCCTTATAATAAATTCTCCCCTCGATAACCATCTCACCAAGTGTATCTGTAGAACATCGAGAACATCGATTTGCATAATTTTAAGCAAATCATTAAGTTCATTACTTCTCTTTGGTGAATTTTGAACCCATGAATACACTTTGTTTGCAATTTTTTCAACATATAATAACTCAGGTATTTTCTTAGAAGCATCTGTTGCAGCTAAAGACTCACGATGAGCTACACAATGAACTATAATAAGGTTTGGAGTGTTTTTTTTCAAAAATGAAACAAAGCCATTTTCATGTCCAATCATTGTTGAAGCTCCATCTGTAGAAACAACTATCAAATTTTTATACTGAAGCCCTCTAACATTTATTAATTCACTAACACTGTCATATATTGTTTTTCCTTTTCCATCTATTACATTCTTGAGTTTCATAAACTATGAAATAGGTGGCCCGAGACCCTTTGAATCTAAATAAATTGCATAAATAATGAGGTGTTGCTCTAAGATGCGATCAGTGCTTTCATCAACCATTAATGAAAAGAAAGGACTCTCCAACATATTTTTTGTCTGAATCTGCTCAAGATGTCTTGATATGCAATATATAAAATCATTTGCAGATTTAAGATTTGTGTATGAAGAGTAATCTTGAGACTTTGGCATATATGGTGTTTTTGCATCCATGAGAAATTTGCAAAGTTTTTCATAGTTTGATAAAGATAAATCTTCTTGGCACACAAAATATGATATTTTCATTGTGGTAATCACTCTTTCCTTATTTTCATCTTCCATCTGCCTAATATAATCTAAAATTGGCTTCATCTTTCTTTCTAATTCATTAATCCATCCTCCCTTAGCATCTTTATGTACCAATGATTTTTCATGAGTAACAAGAGCATTATGTTGTAATGTGGTACAACCATTCCCTAAACCCCATGGTCCACTCATCCTATACTTCTCACAATAACTACATTTCATAGTGATTATGTCTTCATGCCTCACAGAATTCAACCAATCAAACTTATCTAACCATTCCATACGAAAATTTCTTTTTGTTTTCCCTTCGATTTTCTCTTGATTGTTATCATCTTATTCAACTTCATTTGTTTCTTTATTAAGATCATCCTCAGACAAACTTCCAAAAATTTCATGCAATTGTTGTTCCAATTGAGGATTATGGATTTCTTCACTCGAAGGGTTTTGAGTCTTAGAAGTTTTTTCTTTTGTCCATCCATACATTTCTCCAATTGTAGCTTGCATTTTTCTCTTTTGAGACATTTGTGAGTGTATCCATCTATATAAAAGAAATAGGTGAAACCCAAAAGTCAACTCACTCATGTCCCAAAGAAAACCATATATTCACTTATACTTGTCTATAAAAAAAATAAAAAATATTTTCTATAGTTAGAAAACTTATAAACATAAGAATCAATACCTATTAAAATTTATGACTATCAATATCTAAATTAAAATTTATTATTAACTAAATATGTTGAAAAACAATTAAACATATGCTTCCAAAAAAACATATACCAAGACATATCCATTAAAGTCAGGGATGATTTTAAGGATGGAAATTTATTTTAAAATTTAGAAACCTTGGCGAATCTTACCAATCCTTCATATGCCAACTATAAATGTTTGGCGATATTTTTGTAAAAATATTCAAATCTCTAAGGATTTTATATAGTTTTTATAAAATTTTGGGGATTTTTAAGGTAAAATAATTTTATCCTATAGAATTTGGGCAAATCATTTTTAAAATAACGAATCTCTTTTTTGGAAAAACCATGGAAAATTAGCCCATGAGAGAAATTTTGCCCCTAAAATCATCCCTAATTAAAATGGTTTTAGATATTATACCTGGATAGTTGTAGGCTATTGTAATGAATACAAACCAATCCCTTAACTCTTTGTATATTCAATCGGCTTGCTTCACATGAAAACAATTTAACATGAGAAATGACATTTCACCATAGAAAGAAACTAAGAATTGAAAAATATTACAGTCCACAAGAAGATAACCATTTGTATGCAAAGACTAAAGATTATGTCCTCGTGTATATATATCAAGATTTTATGCCAAATATTCATGATGTTTGTTTTGCTTACATAGGGAAATCCAGTGAAGCACGCAATACAGATAGTTACTGGTGTATTTTTAAAGGAATAAATACATGAAGGCAATGTCATCTCTCTGGGCATGGAACCTCCCATCCCTATCGAGGTTCCCTATCTATCTATTGCAATTATTATTTATGATAAAAATCTTGATATGCCGACGGCTGCCAATATATTTCTTAGAAGATGTATAAGTTATTCAACATTCTTAGAAGATGTATTGAAAGAGGAAAGTCTTAAAAAAACAAAATGTGTATCCCTTTATTAAACTAAAAGTGTACTACGAGTTTATATATTAAATGCAATTCAATTTATATAGGATATATATAAACAGGGTCATGAAAAATTGAGATTAAATGTAATACTTGAAAAATATTCAGTTTTTTTTATTTTTAAATAAAAGTGAACACAACTTATAATTTAATTTATTAATTTCTCATATTGACAATAACCTATTTGGTGTGAGTATTGTATAGCTTCTTTATTTATATTTTCAAAATAGAATTGTTTCTATCTTTGATAATGTTCTATTTTGTTTATTTGTCACATAAAAAGTAGTTTCTCAGATGTTGATCTCTAATTTTGATCAGATATGTTTTCCATTTAAGAACCATAATATATTTGTGGGGGCATTTCAATTTCCGACTAGAGTGAAATTGAGAAATGTTGATCAAAAAAATGAAAAACAAAAAACTTTCAAACATAGATTAGCTTATCACACACTATATCATGAATGTTTCCAACATTGTTCAAAAGCATAGTTTCTGATGATGACAAGAAACCATTCTAAATGTGAATGGAAGTTTATGGAGACGATATCAAATTGATAAAAAAATGTCCTCAAGTACATATGATAAAGCTTTTGAAGCTACGAAATATTTTCATATGAAAATAGTTGAGAGTCGAGAAAGTTTGCTAGAAGTCTAGATAATTGAATATGATTTTGTTATTTTTGGTTGAAACAGCTACTAATTTGTTTCTCTATTTTTGAGGTGGTGCGGAATGGAATAGGATGAGAATATCAGTTAATATAGTCACCCAGAATAGACATACATAATTGAGGTGGCTTTTGGATTCATTAAATGAAGCCTATTATGTTGGGGACGATGTTGTTATGGCATGTGTTGTGGATGCAGAGACCCTGAAGATAGTGGATAGTTTAATTTGGCCACATGGAGAGAAGATTATGAGACGTAGGATTATTCAAGGGGGTCTCATAAGGGCAGTCAGTGAAAGTTGGTATCCATCTTCTGATGACGATTTTGGTCTACTCCTTGAAGATGATATTGAGGTTTCTTCGTTCTACTATATGTGGCTCAAATATGCCCTCTTGGCTTACCACTATGATCCACAAGTTTCTTTTTCTGAGTTCAATTCCATTGACCTATACAATCCAAGGGTAATTGAAGTATTTAAGGAGAGACCCAAATGGAATGAAACCCAAGTCTTCAAGGAAGTGCATCCAAACACACCATATTTACATTCACATTTTCTATTTGAAAAAGTTCACCAAAAATTCTTTCAAATTTTATCTTATCTGAATGAGAAAAATTAACAATTCTTTCTGTAGTTGATTTTGATAGAGAACTATAGCAGCTGGTGCAAACCCTAGGGCCATTCATGGGAGATGAGTTCCTTTCAATTTTTTTTCTCGAGCAGCTGTAACATTTTCCTGTACAGTAATTCCAACCGCTTTTCCACCCTATATTCAACAAGAATAATAGTAGCTTTGTCAAATCATACAAAACCCTAACACAAAACCCAATCTCACACAGGGAAAATCCACCGAATTGATCGTTATGGATCTCTCAATCCATTGTAAAGGATTCTACTGAACCCATGACCAGATTTCACTGTTGATCGGTCTTCCTCACATACGTTTGAATCCGATCTGCTCCGAGTCAGAGCTGGTTTGGCATGGCTAGTGGTCGTGAGTCCTTGACCCAGTTAATCTATTCTCCACTAGATGAATGAAATAACTCCAAGGGAGATGGACACGATGCGACTCTAAAAACACAAACACTTATATCTAAAGTAATCACTAGAAATTTAGAGATGTTGAATGCCTTAACTTCTCTTTGAAAGAGTCCAACACTAAGTTGGTTTGGAATGATAAGAGTCCATATACCCCAGGAAGAGATTCAGACTCGAACCCTATGAAGTACAACTTTCTAGCCCCCATAAGGCCTATAAACGACAGTACAGTCGACAACGTTTGTTTGTAACCCAGGAAATGTGATTATTGGGATTCCCTATACAAGATCGATCACGTCGCGAAAATTAACACCAACCCTAAATGACTGGAGGAAAATATCTAAATCTTAGTAGTTAGTTGCGGGGTCGAATCCAACTATAAATGCAAAAAAATTAGTGCTATTACCGGGATTTCAATCGGCTTTAAGACTCTAGAATATGAATATGGATAGACGACCGAGGATTCCAAAAATGGTTAAGTACTCAGAAAATGGAACATATAAAGTGGCCATGATTTAAGCTCGTTTAGGGTTCCCTGAATATGAAAATGACAATCCAGGCATTAAAATTTGTAAAATTAAAAATACAAAGTGACCACGATTTAAGCTCGTTTAAGGTTTCGTCAATATCAATATGACAACCCAGGCATAGTCCTGAAATGGTTATGAACTTGGAAGGTGAAAAATATAAATCTGGCCATGGTTTTAACCCGTTTAGGGTTCTGTGAATACAAGGGAATAGTCTTGAAATCGATAAGAACCTGGAAAATGAAAAATATAAATCTGGCCATGATTTTAGTCCGTTTAGAGTTTCGTAAATATCAATAGACAACCGAGGAAATAGTCCACATTGTTGATTAATTAGATATAAATATGAATGAACAATGATTGGAATGCCCACATCCCCATGGTTGAAATATAGGTTTTAAATTTTACTCATAAAAATATGAAAATAACAATGTTTGCAATTTTATTTGCATTAGCTAAAAAATGAACCCCAGTTGTGCTTATACATATACATAAAAGGAAGGAGGTTTGGGGATATAAATCATGACAATGACAAGTTTTTTTAAAAGGAACCGGTTTCATTAATGGATGATTTTGATTGATAATATAGGGTCTTATGAAATCTAGCCCTAGGGTTTAGGAACTATACTTTGTATTTAATTATTCAGGGCAATGGGAGACTGGAGTGAGCACCATGGACAACGATAAAGTCAGATAAGACGACTGTAATTGATTGACACTCTATGTTGGTCATTTTTTTATGGAGCGTAAACGCTGTCAGCCGTGGAGTCTGACTCCAACACCAACAAAGCCAAGCTGAGAATTGCAATGCATTTAAGCCAAGGGAGAGAGTCAATTTAAGAGGCGAAATAATATTGTATGGCATATGACCCTATGAGCCATGGCTTGCTGCTTATCCATTCAAATATGAGGTGAAATTTCATTGTCTCCTCAATGGCCTCAAGAAAGGACTGACTCACTGATTGGCATTAAAAGGGTTATCAAAATGCTTAAAAAAATCAAACGTATTTACATAATACCGTTATAATGATTTAAAGAATACCACTACAAACGAGGGATTTTTTTTTTCTGTTTTTTTACAAACACTGGATTACACATACTGCCACAGTGCCATCCATTTTATGTAGATAATATGTGCTCAGACATGAGAAATTAGTTTTTTTTTTTAATTACAAATAATAGCTAAGCCAAGCAAACATACCGAAACCCCGCTGAGTGAAAAAGAGGTCTACCATCTGAGGAAGGGAAAACAACGAGTATTGATCTGCCAAGATCAAGAACTTCACGACTTCCTTATTCTCTCTCTCTGAAGTAGGTTCACAGTTCACTATTTCCTGTTGTTGATTCAAATTCTCTTCCTAACTGAATTTCCTTCCCTGGGACTCGGGAGAATGGGTTTCCCTCCGTGACCGCCCCCAACAAACTATGAACCCATAAAACGTTCACCCTGGTGTTGGCGGGTGGAAGCCTAGAGGGAATAATTGATTCGGGTAAAGGGATGCACCCACCAGTTGGGTTTATCTAACTGATTTTTCTTCCATATTCCCCTTCAATGACTGGTCTTGGGAAACGATAATGGGAACTGTCCAGCGGGAAAGAAATGTTGTGACCAGAGGAGGAGCTCGAACGAGAGAAGATACCTGGATAGTGGACTTCACCAAGAGATACAATTAAGAAAGACAGACCAAGACCTCCAGGCTCCGAAGATGGATCCAAAATCCAGTTAAACAGAAGGAGTACTTCAAAATTTGGAGTTGCAGCCTATGCTAGTAGCTACTAGCTACCCTCGAGATTCGGCCTAATCAGAAATTTATGAGTTAGTGTATATTTTGGTGACATGCAAGTGCAGAGTAATTTATTTCCTTTAATTATACGCAACTAATTCCATGGTTCCACCTAACCCAACTTCCACGTCGTGACTCCTAGCCTCTAGGCCCTACTACCTAGCCCTATGTCATATGGTATTTGTATAACCACTAGAGTTTTTGATGGGCATTGGAGGTGGTCACACGTCAAACCAACATGTAGATAATTCTAATGCCAGTCAGTGATGACTTTTGAATTTTATTAGCTAGTGTCAAATACGGGTTGAGAGGCAAAATACAGGCTATGGCTTGTCAAATTCCAGGCCTGCTCACCAGTCACTTCCATAGTCTTCCCATGGCAGGGTCGTCTTCTTACAGTCAGCGTCGTGTGCAGGAACTGCCAGTTGGTGTGTGGATTGACAGTCGCCATCCATGTGCCTCACAAGTCACTTACACACACTCTTCACCCATGTTGAGACTGCATATGAGCAGACATAATTCCCCACGTTATAATGTTCCATTCTGGCGCCATTGTCACCTTCGACGGTTTCCCTGCGGGAGACACAATCTGCTAATCATCAAAAGAATCTGCACAACTGTTCTTAAGATTCCAATCATCCACAGTCGTCAACCCAGTTTGGAGCTCCATATGAGCAGATTTGATCCTTGCTCCTTTCTAAGAGGATTCTTTATATTTGTTCTTGTCAAAAGGTAGAATCCTTAGACTACCGCTAATTTAAATGCCAACATTAAAAAAATAAACTCCATGCTATTAACTCACACATAACTCAACATCAACACGGAACCAAAAATGTTGAGGGATGGGGGTTCCAAAAATGTCGAGGGTCGGGGGTTCGATCGCTGGTTCAAAACCCTAGGAAGGGTGGGTCTGGCCAGATGGCCTCTAGGTGGATGGGCTACTGGTTCAGTAATGGCATAGGGAGAGGTGTTGGCTAGGGGTGATGTACTGCGGGGTAGGTAGGAGAATAGGGGCTACAACTAAGGGGGTAGTCTTGTTAGGGTTTAGGAGTTATGGTGACATTTTTTGTAGGCTCCTCAACAGAGGAGCTGGAGGATGACCTATGGTGGAGTCAGGGGGGTATTTTCAAGTCAGATGAGGCATACAAAGTAGATTTAAAACTATACCAACATACCTTAAATAAGGATGACGATCGGGTGGGTATAGTGGAGGATGGGTTGGGAGTTCATACCGGGATAGGGACAGATGATTCTTTGTGGAGGAGTATGAGGGATTCGAGAGTCCTTCACACAATGGACAAGACCTTTTCTTGAGAAGCGGAAAGGGGAGGATGGTTAAGCGACTCTGTGACAACTTCTGAGTGTTATTGTCTGTGGAAGGATGGTAAGGAGGAGCTGCGCCATAAGGAATTGTGTGAGGGGTCTGTTTTAGAGTCTTCACTACTGAAGGAGGTGGCAGAGTTATAGAGAAGCAAAAAGGAAGGATTACCAGGTGTGGGCACTCAGATAATTTGCCACTATGATCCCAACCGGTTGGTGGAATTGGAGCAGGGTGTCGGGGGAGATAGGGAGCCATTGATCTCTACGACAGACAGAGGTAGAGTTATAAAAGAGGATGGTGGGTTGCAACACTCTGTTGCATCTGAAGGTAGTCCAAGATTACACAGTAGCAGTGTGGAGGCTCCTTTGGGCATAGGGTTTAAAGCGTGGAAGGTGAAAAAGATCAAGCCCTCAGTCATCCTAGGGTGGGACATAGGGATGGAGGCTGTGGGGAGTTATATGTCGAGGGGACTTGTGGGCAGGTTCAAATGTGGGGCGAGTGTGGCCAGGGACATTCATGAGTGGGTTGAAGCCACTTGGGGCATGGTGGTCGGATACAAACCTGAAGTACTGATTTTAGTCAAGGGTTGGTTCTGCTTTCTGTTCCAAATGACGGAGGATGCAGAAGAGGCCTTGAGTATGTCTTGGGTGGTGAAGACGGGCAGCTTGATGTTGAAGAAATGGCATATTGCCTTCAACCTAGAAAAGGAACATATGAGGTTTAGACACTTATGGGTTCTACTGCCTAGGTGCCCACTAGTCTTTTGGAACCTAGTCGCGTTTACAGAGATTGGCAATGAACTCCGGAAGTTCCTCCATGTGGACCTGACACTGCTGAAGGGTTCACATAGGCAGATGGGATGCACATTCGTGGAATTCGACTTAAACAAAGGATTACCAGACCTGATTGATATAGCTTGGCGTGGCTCTGTGTTTAAACAAAGGTTCGACTATGTGGGCGTTCTGTTCAGATGTGCGGTTTGCGAGGTGGTAGGCCACTTGCGACATCCGTGCTTTCAGTCCTGCTTGAACAAAGTTGCAACTGGCGAAGTGGAAGTGCCCCCGTAGTTAAATATTATGAACACTTCTTGTTCTAAAGGATTTGGAAGCCTGAAGGCTTCTCCTGTATACATCGGTTGCGAATGTGGTAAGGATTATACTCACATATTTAAATCTTTTTTTTCACTTGTTGATTATATTGGGAGATCTGGGATGGTCTTAGGTCCTAGTCCTAACCCTTTGTGTTCTACGGGGGAAAGGGGCTCTGATTGTGTTCAGCTTGTGCTAGATTTAGATGAGGGCGTAAGGGGTTTTATTCAGAGGGAGTCTTTGGGGTTGACCGGTGAAGAGGATTGTTTAGGGAGGGTAGCAGATGAATATGTGGGTGGGAGGATAGATGCCCTACTTGAGGATTTTGAACCTTGTTTGAGTGATCGGGTGGCGGGCGGGGTGAAGGGATCGATGGGAGGAGTCAACCCACTTACGGGAAATACCATCTCTAGCATGGAAAGGAGTGGGATTACTCCTGGATTTGTGGTTCTAGAGGTTTTGATAGGAGAGGAAGATAAAACTAATCACAACTCCAGAACTCTTCGATCACAGGTCAGTTGTGAATCGGGGGTGGGGTGTAGTACCTGGTCTATTCCTGATTTGACTCTGTTTGTGGAAAAGGTTCTGTCTTATATGGAAGGAAGGGGAGATGGATTATAGGTCCATTCTCAGGATGTTGTCTATTGTAGGAGAGATGTAGGTTGTGGGGAATATTAAAGTGAGGGTCCTTTACAGGACTTGAAGGTACTGAAGGAAATTGAGGACTCGCTAATTAATTTCATTCCCTCCTACAGGGATGTCCTTACTCGAAATTCGTTTTCAATATTTGATGGGGGGGTACCTTTAACAAATCCAGTCAGTATCAGTGGGAAGGAGGGGAATTCAAAGGGGGTAGTGAATGGAAGCCCAGGGGGTAAGGAGTCTTTGTTGAAAGGGGTAGTTCTCGGTGGGAAGGAAAACGAATTTTCTCCCCTGAAAACTAGGAATGCGAGGAAACTCGAGAAGGATAAGGAGAAATTAGTGGTGGAGAAAGTTTTGGTAGTTGAAGGACCTCAGGGGCTTAGAGATAAGAAATCCCTAACGAGAGTTAAACGATGATTCTGGCTACCCTAAATGTTAGGGGGGTGGGGGCCCTGCTAAGAAATTAGCCGTCAAGAGATTCATTGAAACTATTAAACTTGATGTTCATTTTTTACAAGAAACTATGGTGAGAGAAGTAAAAGAGAGAGAGTTGTTTGTTAAATTATTACCAAGATGGTATTTCTTTGGGGTGGACTCTATTGGTCTGTCCGGAGGGTTGTTAATAGCCTGGAACCCACGCCTAGCTGATTTTTCTTCTTACTTGACCCCTGCAAGAATCTTTCTAGAAGGGAAAACTAAAGATATTAATATTATAAAAGTTTGAAGCTGCAGAATTGTTATGGCCCTTACTCTGATAGAGAGGCTTTTTGGGGGGTTATGAAAAAAGAGGGTTTATTTAATGAACCTAACCTTATTTTGGGTGGTGATCTAAACTTTACCACCTCAATTCAGGAGGTTTGGGGTGAACTTGCTAGAGCGGATCCCCTTCAAATTTATTTCAATCAAATGATACAAGACGAGGGTTTAGTGTATGTTGAGCCTGCAAAACTACTCCTTAGCTCGAGGAATGGTAGATGTGGTAAGGAATACATTGCTAAGAGACTAGATATGTTCTTACTGGATGAGAGCTTGGCTCCTTTCTTAGTCAAATCGGTCAAAGGTGCACACAGCTGAGAAAACCCCTTGACAAATTTCTTGTAGTACGTGAATATGCCTAGAAATCCTCTTAACTTTGTGAGTGTCTTAGGAGTATGCCACTCCATAATGGATTTTATTTTCTCCTGATGTACCTATACCCCTTTTTCTCCAATGATGTGCCTCAAGTAAAGCACCTTTGTCATTCCAAACTCACATTTGGACTCCTTAGCGTATAGTGATTGTTCCTCCATGATTGATAAAATATGATCCACATGCCGAAGGTGTTCCTCCCACGTCTTGTTGTAAATGAGCAAGTCATCAAAAAATACCAATAGGTGCTTCCTCAGTTGCTTGTTGAACACATGGTTCATGCAAGATTGGAATGTGGCTGGGGCATTGGTTAACCCGAAGGGAATCACTAAGAACTCATAATGGTTGTAATGACACATGAAAGATGTTTTTGAGATGTCCTCCTCCCTCATCTTGATCTGATGATAGCCTGAACGAAGGTCAATCTTTGTGAAGTAGACAACTCCATGAAATTTGTCTAGAAGCTCATCAATACTTGGTATTGGGTACCTGTTTTTTATTGTTTTTTTATTCAAATCCCTGAAGTCGATGCACATTCTCATAGTGTCATCTTTCTTCTTAACTAGCACTACCGAAGAAGCAAAAGGGCTAGTGCTCGGCCTGATGTGCCCCATGTCCAAAATTTCCTTGATGGCCTTCTCTATCTCGTCTTTGTACTTCCTTGGATGCCTATATGGTGTGGTGATGACTGGTTTAGCTCCTCCCTCTAGCTCAATAATATGCTCAAACCCCTTGTCTGGTGGCACCCCTGGAGGAATCGGTCCAAACACCTTATGGTGCTTGTCAAGGATCTCTTGGATCTCTGGGGCGTAGTGAACCTTACCCTCCTCATCCACATGTGATGAAATCCTGCATTTTGTTGCATATACTATATCATCTATTCGGAAGATGGCCTCCATCCTCTTGTTCATGACCACCTTTGCAGCATTCCCTGTCATGCCTCGGAGCACTACCTTTCATCCACCCTCCTTTGTGAATGACATATCCATGGTTTTGTAGTTGGTGGTTATAGGCCTCAACGTACTAAGCCATTGAACTCCAAGGATGATGTTGGTATCTGGGAGGTCCATGACATAGACATAATGTACCAACTCATGCCTACCCAATGTAAGCTTCATACCAGGAATGTACCTGTCACAAGCCATAGTGCTTCCACCTGCTACCTCCACCTTGAACCCTTCAAAATCTATTGTGGGTATATGCCTCCTTTTCAACAATGTTGAATCAATGAAGTTATGAGAGGCTCCCCCATCAATTAGAAATGATGCCTTCTGTCCCTGCAAGACTCCCCTCATCCGAAAGGTGTTATATTTGGGCACTCTGCTGATAGATTCCAAGGTGTCTTTCTCCTTAGCCGTACTGTCATGTCATGTGATCTCCTTCTCTATTGTCTCAATGGTTTCGACCTCAATGTTTTGTATCTATTCGATCTCCTCCTCTTCCTCGTTGTCTGAAGTGACTTCTATGTAAAGAACTTGACCACGACCCATGCATTTGTGTGATGGGTTCCATGGTTCTTTGCAAGTGAAGCAAAGTTTCTTCCTCAGTTCCCTCCTAGTGTTCTCGTCCAGTCTACCACGGCCCATGTCAAAAACCCTTGGATCACATCCTCCCTGGTTCATTGGAGGCCTTTGGTCTCTCCCTCCAGTGTTAAGAGGTGGTATGAACATAAATTTTGGCCTAGCAGCTGGTCCCAGGTCCTTTGCCCTCCAGATAGCATACTCCAGGTTGGTAGGCTTAAAATCCTTAACCCAACCCATCAAGGGCTCCATCATCCCTTCAGTGAAGAAAATCATGAGTCTGGTTGGTGATATATCTTGCACCATCATGGCCAACATTTGAAATTCTTCAATGAATGCCTCAGCCATACCTGTTTGTTTAAGCTATGTGAGCTCCCTGAAATGCAGCTTTGGATCACCTTGATCAAATCTATCAATAAGCCTTTGAGTGAATTTTGTGTAGGACACTATCTGATTGTGGCCTAGTGTGGTGAGTCCATGGTACAACCAATCATGAGCCTTGCCATCCAAGTACATGGTTGAAAATTTGATGGATTTCGTTTCCCTCATGGAATTAAGTTGTAGATAGGTATCCAACTTTTGCACCCATGCTTGTGTTGTCATCTTGGTCATACCATCAAAGTATGGGATCTCTATCTTCCCTGCTCTTCGTTCAAACTCAAAACTGCTCCTGTGGTTCAGCCTGGGCTTATTTTTGAACTTGAGTTGGAAATATTGATCTAGGGACATCTGTCTTTGAATGATCATATCTAGGCCGTAGTACACCTTAGTACACTGTGCCATCTGCTCCACAAAGTTGTCCACATAATCCTTTTTCACATGTTCATCTGTGAATGTGGGCAAGTATGGTCTAGGGTTAGCCCTGCTACCCATTTGTCCATATAACGTGCCTCCTCCATGGCTTCCCTCGGATCTGGTATCTTTCTCCTGATTATATCTAATTTCACCATGGGATCCACCAGATCCACCACATCCACTAGATCCACCAGCCACTTTGTTTCCATAAGTCTCAGGGTCTTTCCCTTGATAAGTCATCTGCATCAATAGATGGGTTATCATCATCTGGTTCTCATCAATCTTTCTCATATTCCCATCTACCTTCTTTAAGGTCTCAGTGATTTCAGTTTGTCCCCTGGATTTCCTGCACGTGATGGACCAAGTTTCTTTCTGTAAGATTTAGGGTCTTATGGAATTCGGCTGCTAAGTAGGCCAAGCCTTGTGGTTCACGGTCATTTTCTGAACCCTCCATTTTGGCTTCTGTTTCACTGGTTTGTTTCTTCCTTCTTCCCATAAAGATCCCAATGTACATCTTCATGCACTAATCCCCCACAGGTTTGGAGGATCAAAGCTCTGATACCATTGTAATGATCCCAAGCCAATTTTTTTCTTGGAATCACTAACTAACTACTGATTTGATTATTACTTGTTGTGTATGTAGGTTGGCCTTGAATATTTCTACCTTAGGGTTTATTTAGTTATCCAACCAAAAATTTATACAAACATCATTGTAATCATATGAATATCATCAATATTACACAAGATAGAAACCACACGCAAATAGTTGAACTTTATTATGAGAAAACAAGCACCTGATATAATAGAGAAGCATATCTGAAGTAGATGGCTACAAGAAAATAATGGAGATTCATACAAAATTCTCCAAGAGATACAATTCAAGCCTCCCAAAAGCTGCAATAGGAAATGAATGCTCAACTGCAAAAATAGGGTTTCAGCCTAACCCTCAAGCAACTGGTACGACCATGCTGACCGCTAGTATGGCCTGCTAAAGACAATGACACCCATGATTTGGCCCTCCTGAGATCAAGCCCTCCAAATGATTCCAAACTCTCCTCAATGATAGATCAAGGCAATGGAAGCTTCCTCCTAAAGTATGGAGCTCAAACACTTAAGCTTCCTCTCCATCTGCAAAAACCTTAGGATGGTACGACCCTCCTGCAACTCTGAATATGGCCAATAATACGACCCAGTTGAATTTGGGCTCTGAATAGTCTGAAACTCTCCCAGATGATAGATCGGGCACCTATAAGCACTTGAGAGAAGTCTCAAGGTCATATCTAGCATCTAGCCTTCTAGATCTGAGAAATACTGAATCACAAATCGTACCCTTCCTCTTGAAATCGTCCCAACCTGCAGTAGATGATATGAACGTGATAACTCCTCCAAGAAGCCCTCAAACTGATGAGAAAGGGCTTGCAAGAAAAACCCTAATGCTGGAATCCTCTTAAGATTCCTTCCTATGATGGATCGAACTCTTCCTTCACAACATTGTAAGAAAACCCTAGCTGGTATAGCCTTGTTGATCCAATTGGTACGACCCTGCTAGTCCTCCTGAATAGATGATGATGATAGAATGGTGTGGGTGGATTATTTCATCCCCGAGACCAAGCTTGGAGCAAGGTGAGTGGAATATTTTTCCACTGAATTGCTCACTAGGGTTTGTAATATCAAAACCCTCAAAATTGTATGCTCAAGATAATCAACAAGCAAATACCAAAATCTAGAATGAATAATAGGTGCGCCTCGACCTCCTCTTTATACTTTTATTCTATTTATCTGTTGAGTTAGGTTAACCCCTATGGTTAGCTCCTAATTCAACCTCCAGAGATTCTATTACTTTATTGAGTTATCTTTTAACTCTTTTTCACCTTTTTATCAAGTCAACTTAAGAATATAACCTTAGTTTGGTTGATGATCCGAAATCGGATTCAGAAGCCTGTCGCATGAAAAATGCTCAAAAATGAAAGTTCTCGGAATCTGACGAAACCAACACCATTGCGTCCGTCTCGTCTTCTTGATTCAGGTGGTATAATTTTTATCTCAAACGGAGTTTGTATGGAGAAGATATCGCATTCTTTCCGCCAAGCCAAACAGGCAAAATTTTGGATGCTGACTGTACCTGTCCGTACAGGACACGTGTCAGTCCGTACGACGACATGTGGCAGGTCCGTACAGGTGATGTGGCATCACCAGGGGACGACACGTGGCAGGTCCGTACAGGTGACGTGGTAGCACCAGGGGACGACACGTGGCAGGTCCGTACGATGACAAGTGGCAGGTTCCGTACAGGACACGTGGCAGCCTCAGGCAGTGACACATGTCAGGCTAATTTGGAATTTTTGGTGCACACTTGGACCAATCCTGGAGTGACATGTGTCACCACTGAAAGGGTGACATGTGGCATGGATGACATCAGTGGATGACGTGGTAGTGCTGACTAGGCATACGGCTTCCGACGTGGCGAGCTGACGTGGCAGATGACGTGGGCGAATCAATGATGGACACGTGGCATATTCTGATTGGTTGACGTGGAAAAATCATCAGTCGACACATGGCATGCATCGGTTGGATGTAAGGGTGCCACGTGGCCCAATCACGGGCTGCCACGTGGCACCGCGGGTTTAGCCAATGAGGGCTATGCCAAAAAAAAACGTTTTTGGGCACGGGGGATTCGAACCCCGGACCTCCCACTATGCCAAAGTCTCTGCCAATTCCGAGTTGCCAACGCGCCATCGTACGTTACTTGTTATATGCTCGGTTTGGTTTATATTTCAATTTGAAATTAGCTTTGGTTGGGCCACGACCAGGCCGGGGCCTAGCCCCAGCCCTTGGTCGCGTGCCATATTATATAACCGTTGGTTTGTATATAGCGCGTGGGGTATGAAAATAGCGCGGAGTTTACAATACGCCACAGTTTTATGTAACGGTTGTTTATGGTTATAACTGTGTGCGGGGGGCTATGTTGTAAGCCACGACCCTATGATATATACCAATGCGACCAGAGCTGAGTGCAGAGGGGGCCAACGCTTATCCAAGGGCTAGCGCTTGGCCATATTATGAGTGCCATGTGACCTTTTAAAGGGGGCACGCCCAGCCTTTGGGGGCTTAAGCTCGAAATTGGTTTAAAAAATGGTTTTAATAACTATTATATAGTGTGAAGTGGGTTTTTTAACCACTTCTTGATTTATTAATGTAATTTAACCCATTTTTAATGTAATTGGGAGTTATTGGGCTTTTTTAGAGCCTAATATTTGGGAGGAAGTTGGAGATGGATAACCAACTTTCCCAACAATTTAACCAAGGCCATGTTGAGGCCATTTGGGGAGCCTTTGGACAGATTTTGAGAGCAATTCAGAGCAGAGATGCTAAGGCAAGCCAAGTCAAAGCCAGTTTGAGGCAAGGAGACTGTTGAGGAGGAGATGCTGTCGGACGATTTCTGAGAGCTCCAGACATCCGTTTCAGGTGCCATAAGCTGTGCAAGATTCTAGAGATCTGGGCGAACATGACCAGATCAGTCTGAAATCCATTCGGCATTGTAATGATGTACCATTAATATTTTGAAAAGAAATAAAGAAGCCTCCCCCACAGAGAAAAGGCCCGGAGACGTAGGCAAAGTTGTGCCGAACTCCGTTATCAACCTGTGTAT
>JZKD02S1880530.1:100327-141960 GCA_000966675.3 Picea glauca | reverse complement strand
CAAGTAAACCGGAACTTGTGGAAACTTTATCCATGTGCTTATTGTCATTCACCTAAGCATTGTGTTGCCAAGTGTTGGAAGAGATAAACTTTGTACAGGAAACCTATGTCGTCCAGGAAGGAAACACGACGTAAAGGCTCAAGTCCACAACGGAAGAAGGAGAAGGTTAAGAAGGTATGGATGCCGAAAACTCGTTGTACGTTTTGCAACAAGAGTGGACATCAAAAGGCTAGCTGTTGGAAGCTTAATCCAGAGCTTCATCCCAGGAAGGAAAAAAGGATTTTTCACGTGCCCATGAAGGAGGACGGATTACCAGCGAAGCAAGAAGAACACCGTGAACGAAAGAAAGAAGTCACTTGGTTTTGCCAGAAGTGGATGTCTCAACTTCATTGTGTTTTGCTTCCCCTGATGTAATCATCTTTCAGAGACAAAGAGCAAGCCGGGTGGCCTATCCCGAGCTTGTCGAGTGGTCAGTAACCTTTTGGGGACCAAAAGGTCTTATTGTTGGGAGGTGTGATCCGAAATCGGATTCAGAAGCCTGTCAGGGCATGAAAAATGCTCAAAAATGAAAGTGCTCGAAATCCGACGAAACCAACACCATTGCGTATGTCTCATCTTCCTGATTTCGGTGGTATAATTTTTATCTCAAACGGAGTCCGTATGGAGAAGATATCGCATTCTGTCCGCCAAGCCAAACATGCAAAATTTTGGATGCTGACTGTACCTGTCCGTACAGTTCGTACAGGACACGTTTCAGTCCATACGACGACACATGGCAGGTCCATACAGGTGATGTGGCAGCACCAGGGGACGACATGTGGTAGGTCCGTACATGTGACGTGGCAGCACTAGGGGACGACACGTGGCAGGTCCGTACGATGACAAGTGGCAGGTTCCATACATGACACGTGGCAGCCTCAGGCAGTGACACGTGTCAGGATGATTTGGAATTTTTGGCACACACTTGGACCAATCCTAGAGTGACATGTGTCACCACTGGAAGGGTGACACGTGACACGGATGACGTCAGCAGATGACGTGGCAGTGCTAACTGGGCATACGGCTTCCGACGTGGCGAGCTGACGTGGAAGATGATGTGGGCGAATCAATGATGGACATGTGGCATATTCTGATTGGTTGACGTGGAAAAATCATCAGTCGACACGTGGCATGCATCGGTTGGATGTAAGGGTGCCACGTGGCCCAATCACGGGCTGCCATGTGGTACCCCGGGTTTAGCCAATGAGGGCTATTCCAAAAAAAAAAAATTTTGGGCCCGGGGGATTCGAACCCCGGACCTCCCACTATGCCAAAGTCTCCGCCAATTCCGAGTTGCCAACGCGCCATCGTACGTTACTTGTTATATGCTCATTTTGGTTTATATTTCAATTTGAAATTTGGTTTGGTTGGGCCGCGACCGGGCTGGGGCCTAGCCCTAGCCCTTGGTCGCGTGCCATATTATATAACCGTTGGTTTGTATATAGCACGCGGGGTATGAAAATAGCGCGTAGTTTACAATACGCCACGGTTTTATGTAACGATTGTTTATGGTTATAACTGTGCGTAGGGGGCTATGTTGTAAGCCACGGCCCTATGATATATGCCAATGCGACTAGAGCTGAGTGCAGAGGGGGCCAACGCTTAGCCAAGGGCTAGTGCTTGGCCGTATTATGAGTGCCATGTGACCTTTTAAAGGGGGCGCGCCCAGCCTTTGGGGGCTTAAGCCCGAAATTGGTTTAAAAAATGGTTTTAATAACTATTATATAGTTTGAAGTGAGTTTTTTAACCACTTCTTGATTTATTAATGTAATTTAACCCATTTTTAATGTAATTGGGAGTTATTGGGCTTTTTTAGAGCCTAATTTTTGGGAGGAAGTTGGAGATGGATAACCAACTTTCCCAACTATTTAACCAAGGCCATGTTGAGGCCATTTGGGGAGCCTTTGGACAGATTTTGAGAGAAATTCAGAGTAGAGATGCTAAGGCAAGCCAAGTCAAAGCCAGTTTGAGGCAAGGAGACTGTTGAGGAGGAGATGTTGTCGGACAATTTCTGAGAGCTCCGGACATCCGTTTCAGGTGTCGTAAGTTGTGCAAGATTCTAGAGATCTGGGCGAACATGACCAGATCAGTCTGGAAGCCATTCAAAATTGTAATGATGTACCATTAATATTTCGAAAAGAAATAAAGAAGCCTCCCCCACAGAGAAAAGGCCCAGAGACGTAGGCAAAGTTGTGCCGAACTCCGTTATCAACCTGTGTATCATGGTTTGCTGTTTCTTATTATTTTTCAGATCTGCAAATATGTCAATGGCTATATAATTCATTCTCTTTTCTCGTTCTTTTGTTAAGTTTCCCAATGGTCAATTAATTCATGCAAATAAAAACTCAACCATAAGTCATTTCGAAAAATCCTGATGGATCAGTTGACCCTTCCCCTTAGTGTGAGACTATGGCCTAATGGGGATGCTTAGGCCATTGAGTCTTCTCAAATCCTCTTCATCAAAGGGTGGGGATCATTACAGTCTCCCCTGCTAGAAATTTCTTTCCCTCAAGCAATTCCAAACCTATTTCTCTCACCAGTTGTTCATTTTCTCACATGGCATCCTCAATGGGTAGATCCTTCCACCTGATCAAGTACTCTTTGATGCTTCTCTTCCCGAGCCTCTACTCCCGAACTTCTAGTATCTCTTTTAGAATCAAGACAAGCTTCCCTTCTTCATCCATGGGAGGTAGTATCTCGATGGGTGTGATGTGTTGGCCGATGGCCCTCTTTAGGTAGGAAACATGGAAGACATTGTGTATCCTGCTACCCTGTGAGAGCTCCAACTCATAAGCCACGACCCCTATCTTCCTGCTAACTTTGTAGGGCCCAAAGAAACGTGGTTGTAGGTTCTTTGCTCCACTTATTTTTATAGAATCATGTCTGTATGGTTGGAGCCTTAGATAGACTAAGTCACCAACCTCAAAAGTACGCTCAACTCTGTGCTTGTCCGCTTGGACCTTTTGTTGGTTCTGTGCTCTCTGTAGATGATCCTTCAACTCTCTGAGAATGTCTTGACTCTGCTGTACCCAATCCTATACCATAGGTGCCTTGCTGTCACTGAAAGAAATCTCTACAAAAGGTAGTGGATCATAGTTGTACAAGGCCTTGAATGGTGACATCCCTATGGACACATGCTGGGTGGTGTTGTAGCAGTACTCTCCTAAGTGCAACCATTTGACCCATGCCTTCTGATGCCCTACTACATAATTCCTGAGGTAGCCTTCTACCCACTTGTTGACTATCTTGGTTTTCCCATCCATCTGAGGGTGATAGTTGGTACTAGGGGTCAAGGCCGTACCAACCAATCTGAACAATTCCTACCAAAAGGTACTCATGAACCTACTATCCTTGTCACTAAGAATGGTTTTGGGTAAGCCGTGCAACCTGAAAATCTCCCTAAAAAACAGTTCGGCCACCTGTGCTGTGCTAAAGTCTATGGATATGGAGAAGAAGTGTACAAACTTCATCAACCTATCCACCACTACAAAAATCTAATCCTTCCCCTATGTTCTTGGCAACCTGGTGATGAAATCCATGGATATGCTTTACCACTTGTGCTCTAGAATGGGTAAGGGTTGTAGTAATTCTGATGGGTGAGTATGCTCATCCTTGTTCACCTGGCATGTAGTACACTCCTTTACATGATTTATTACATTCTCCTTGAGGCCCTTCCATGAGAACCTCTCTCTTACCTACCTATACATATTACTGATCCCCTGGTGCCCTGCCATTGGTTAGTCATGAAACTCCTACAATACTTTGGCCTTGAAGGCCGATCCAGGAACCAAAAATATTCATCCCTTGTAGTAGATGAGGTCATTTATAATCCTGAAGTTATCATCATGTACCTGTCCATCCAATAGTTGACAAGAGAAATGGTCCTTCGCATTCTCCATCATCAAGTGGTCTTTCCATTCAACCGATACATCTGTCATGACAAAGATGGATGGCCTCCTAGATAATGCATCAAACACCACATTGTTCTTCCCTTTGACAAATTCAATGTCAAATTCATAGACCTGTATTCTTCTTACCCATTTTTGTTGCCTCTAATTTAATTCATTCTGTTCTAATAGGTATTTAAGATTGTTATGATCTGATTTGACCACAAACCTTGAACCTACCATATATTGTTGGAATTTGGCTAGTGCATGCATGATAGCCAACGTTTCTTTGTCATAAATCATGTAGAGTAGCTCATGACCCTTGAGTTTTCAGCTCTCATAGGAAAGAGGGTACCTATTCTGCATCAGTACGACCCCTATCCCTTCTCTCGAGGCATCACACTCCAAGGTGAAGGGTAGGCCGAAATATGAAAAGGCTAGGAATGGGCATGTGCTCATTACTTTCTTCATCTTGTCCATCGTCATTTGAGCTTCCGCATTCCATATGAAGGATCCTTTCTTAGTCAAATTGGTCAAGGGTGAACACAACTGAGAAAAACCCTTGACAAATTTCCTGTAGTACATGCATATGCCCAGAAATCCTCTTAACTCTATGAGTGTCTTAGGAGTAGGCCACTCCAGAATGGATTTTATTTTCTCTTGATGTAACTGTACCCCTTTTTCTCCAATGATGTGCCCCAAGTAAAGCACCTCTATCATTCCAAACTCACATTTGGACTCCTTAGTGTATAGTGATTGTTCCTCCTGATTGATAAAATCTGATCCACATGCCAGAGGTGTTCCTCCCATGTCTTGTTGTAAATGAGCAAGTCATCAAAAAAAACCAACAGGTGCTTCCTCAACTGATTTTTGAACACATGGTTCATGCAAGATTGGAACATGGTTGGGGAATTGGTTAACCCGAAGGGCATCACTAAGAACTCATAATGGTCATAATGACACCTGAAAGATATTTTTGAGATGTCCTCCTCCCTCATCTTGATCTAATGATAACCAGAATGAAGGTCAAACTTTGTGAAGTAGACAGCTCCATGCAATTCGTCTAGCAACTCATCAATCCTTGGTATCGGGTACCTATTTTTTATTGTCTTTTTATTCAAAGCCCTAAATTCGATGCACATTCTCATAGTGCCATCTTTCTTCTTAACTAGAACTATTGAAGAAGCAAAAGGGCTAGTGCTTGGCCTAATGTGCCCCATGTCCAAAAGTTCCTTGATGACCTTCTCTATCTCATCTTTGTACTTCTTCGGATTCTTGTATGGTGTGGTGATGACTGGTTTAGCTCCTCCCTCTAGCTCAATAATATGCTCAAACCCCCTCTCTGGTAGCACCCCTGGAGGAATCGGTCCAAACACCTTGTGGTTCTTGTCAAGGATCTCTTGGATCTCTGGGGTGTAGTGAACCTTACCCTTCTCATCCACACATGCCGAAATCCTGCATTCTGCTGCATATACTATATCATCTCTTCGGAATATGGCCTCCATCCTCTTAGTCATGACCACCTTTGCAACATTCACTGTCATGCCCCGAAGCACTACCTTTCATCCACCCTCCTCTGTAAATGACATATCCATGGTTTTGTAGTTGGTGGTGATAGGCCCCAACGTACTGATCCACTGAACTCCAAGGATGATGTTGGTATCTGGGAACTCCATGACATAGACGTCTTGTACCAACTCATGCTGACCCAATGTAAGCTTCATACCAGGAATGTACTTATCACAATCCATAGTGCTTCCACCTGCTACCTCCACCTTGAACCCTTCAAACTCTATTGTGGGTATATGCCTCCTTTTCAACAATGTTGAATCGATGAAGTTATGAGAGGTTCCCCCATCAATCAGAACCGATACGTTTTGTCCCTATAAGAATCCCCTCATCCGGAAGGTGTTATATTTGGGCACTCCACTGATAGATGCCAAGGTGGATTTATCCTCATCTGTATTGTCATGTCCTGTGATCTCCTCCTCTGTTGTCTCAATGGTTTCGACCTCAATTTTTTGTATTTGGTCGATCTCCTCCTCTTCTTCGTTGTCTAAAGTGACTTCTATGTAATGCACTTGACCACGGCCCATGCATTTGTGTGCTGGGTTCCATGGTTCTTTGCAAGTGAAGCAAAGTTGCTTCCTCCTTAGTTCCCTCTTGGTGTTCTCGTCCATTCTGCCACGACCCCTATCAAAACCCCTTGGATCACGTCCTCCCTGGTTCATTGGAGGCCTTTGGTCTCTCCCTCCAGTGTTAAGAGGTGTTCTGGGCATAAATTTCGGCCTAGCAGTTGGTCCCAGGTCCCTTGCCCTCCAGATAGGATCATGTAGGTTGGTAGGCTTAAAATCCTTAAACCAACCCTTCAAGGGCTCCATCAACCCTTCAGTGAAGAGCATCATGAGTCTGGTTGGTGATATATCTTGCACCATCACGACCAACCTATGAAATTATTCAATAAATGCCTCAGTCATACCTGATTATTTAAGCTATGTGAGCTCCCTGAAATGTAGCTCCAGATCCCCTTGATCAAATCTATCAATAAGACTCTAAGTGAATTCTGTGTAGGACACTATCTGATTGTGGCCGAGTGTGGTGAGTCCATGGTACCACCAATCATGAGCCTTGCCATCCAATTACATGGTTGAAAATTTGATGGCTTCCATTTCCCTCATGGGATTAAGCTGAAGATAAGTATACATGTTTTTCACCCATGTCTGTGCTGTCATCTTGGTCATACCATCAAAGTATGGGATCTCTATTTTCCCTGCTCTTTGTTCAAACTCAAAACTGCTCCTGTGGTTCGGCCTGGGATTATTTTTGAAATTGAGTTGGAAATATTGATCCAGGGACATCTGTCTCTGAATGATCATATCCAAGTTGTAGTACTCCTTATTACACTGTGCCATCTGCTCCACAAAGTCGTCCACCTACTTCTGCTGCACATGTTCATCTGTGAATGTGGGAAAGTATGGTCTAGGGTTAGACCTGCTACCCATTTTTCCATATGACGTGCCTCCTCCATGGCTTCCCTCGGATCTGGGAGCTTTCTCCGGATTATAACTAATTTCACCATGGGATCTACCAGATCCACCATATCCACCAGATCCACCAACCACATTGTTTCCATAAGTCTCAGGGTCTTCCCCCTGATGAGCCATCTGCATCAATAGCTAGGTTATTATCGTTTGGTTCTCATCAATCTTTCTCAGATTCCCATCTACCTTCTTTAAGGTCTCAATGATTTCGGTCTGTTCCCTTTGGTTTGTCTCCTAGATTTCCTGCAAGTGATGGACCAAGTTGCTTTCTATAAGATTTAGGGTCTTATGGAATTTGGCTTCTAAGTAGGCCAAGCCTTGTGGCTCACGGTCATCTTATGAACCCTCCATTTCAGATTCTGTTTCATTGGTTTGTTTCTTCCTTCTGCAAATACAGATCCCACTGTACCTTTGCATGCATTAATCCCGCACAGGTTTGGAGGATTAAAGCTCTGATACCATTGTAATGATCCCAAGACAATTTTTTTCTTGGAATCACTAAATAACTACTGATTTGATTATTATATGTTGTGTATGCAAGTTGGCCTTGAATATTTTGGCCTTTGGGTTTATTCACTTATCCAGCCACAGATTTATACAAGCATCATTGTAATCATATGAATATCATCAACATTGCACAAGATAGGAACCACAAGAAAATAACTTAACTTTATTATAAGAAAGCAAGCACCTGATACAATAGAGAAGTAGATCTAAAGTAGATGGCTTCAAGACAATAATGAAGTTGCATACAAAATTCTCCAAGAGATACAAATCAAGCCTCCCAAAGGCTGTAATAGGAAATGAACGTTCAACTGCAAAACCAAGGTTTCAGCCTAACCCTCAAGTAACTGGTACGACCATGTTGATTGCTAATATGGCCTGTTGAAGACAATGACACTAATGATTCATCCCTCTTGAAGATAAATCCCTCCAAATGCTTCCAAACCCTCCTCAATGATAGATCAAGGCAATGGAATCTTCCTCCTGAAGTATGGAGCTCAAACACTGAAGCTTCCTCTCCAATCTGCAGAAACCCTAAGATGGTACAACCCTCCTGCAACTCTAAATATGGCCAATAGTACGGCCTAGATGAATGTGGGCTCTAAATAGTCTGAAACTCTCCCAAATGATAGACTGGACACCTATAAGCACTTGAGAGAAGTCTCAAGGCTAGATCTAGACTCTAGCCTTCTAGATCTGAGAAATACAGAATCACAAGTCATACCTTTCCTTCTGAAATCGTCCCAACCTGTAATAGATGATAGGGACGTGATAACTCCTCGAAGAATCTCTCAAACTGATGAGAAAGGGCTTGCAAGAAAAACCCTAATGCTAGAATCCTCTCAATCTTCCTTCCTATGATGGATCAAACTCTTCCTTCACAATTGGTGTGCCCCTGTAAGAAAACCCTAGCTAGTACGGCTCTGCTGATCCAATTGGTATGACCCTTCTAGTCCTCCTGAATAGATGATGATGATAGAATGGTGTAGGTGGAGTATTTCATCCCCGAGACCAAGCTTGGAGCAAGGTGAGTGGAATATTTCACCATTGAATTGCTCACTAGGGTTTTTAATATCAAAATCCTCAAAACTATATGCTCAAGAGCATCAACAAGCAAATACCAAAATCTAGAATGAATAATAGGAGTGCCCCAGCCTCCTCTTTATACTTTTATTCTATTTCTCTGTTGAGTTAGGTTAACCCCTATGGTTAACTCCTAACTCAACCTTCAATGCTTCTATTCCTTCATTGAGTTATCTTTTAACTCTTTTTCACCTATTTATCAAGTCAACTTAAGAATATAACCTTAGTCTGGTTGACCCTTCCCCTCGGTGTGAGACTATGGCCTAGTGGGGATGCTTAGGCCACTGAGTCTTCTCAAAGCCTCTTCATCAAAAGGTGGGGGACATTAAATTCCATGCCTTTGCAAATTCTAGAAAGGAGACCAATACTATCTAGGATATTGCTACAGATGATGGCACAATTATCGACAAGAATCTAGACTTACAAAAGGAAGTAGTTACTTATTTTTAGAATGTCTTCAAGGCACATGATAATATTTCTATTTTTGATCAACTTGGAGTCTTAAAGAACTATCCAAGGTTGTTTTCTGTGGAAGAAGGGTTAAAAGTGGCTGAGCCTTTTACACTAGAAAAATTATTAACTATCCTTAAAGGTTTTAAGGCTTCAAAAAGCCCTGGATCGGATGGTTGGTCGGTGGAATTATTGATGGATTTTTTTGATCTTTTGGGAAATGATATCTTAGGATTGGTGGAAGAGTCTAGGAGGAAAGGGAGAGTGTCAGGTGCCTTAAAAAAAACCTTTATTGCTCTTATTCCTAAGAGTGATAAACCAGATTCCTTTGGAGGTTTTAGATCAATTGCATTATGCAATTTGGTTTACAAGATTATAACTAAGATTATTGCAGCTAGAATTAAGAACTCACATTCTATCGGTATTTCAAAGGAACAGTTTGGGTTCCTAAAGGGAAGACAAATCATTGATGCTATTGGAGTTGTACAAGAAGCTTTACACAATATTAAGATAAAAAATATTAAAGCACTGGTTCTAAAACTAGATTTGATAAAGGTTTATGATAGAGTGGAATGGGGTTTCCTTAGGCTAGTATTATTACAAGTTGGTATGAGTCTAGAGGAAACATATTGGATTATGGGATGTGTGAGCACTGGAAATTTTACAATGTTGATTAATGGAAAACCAACTAGTTTTTTCAAGAGTTCAAGGGGTTTAAGGCAAAGTTGTCTGTTGTCACCTTTACTTTTTCTTCTTATTGTGGAAGGGCTAAGAAGAACCTTATAGGAACATGTTAGAGAGAAGAATATTGTTGGAATTCCTGTGGCCAGAGGGTTGAGAATAAAACACTTGTTGTTTGTGGATGATGTAATCTTGCTTGGGACTGGAAGTATGGATGAGTGGGAATCTTTCAAAAAGGTCTTGGATCTCTTTTGTAAGGTGACGGGTATGGATTTTAGCATTCATAAGTCTGTCTTTTTAGAATCAGGGTGAGGAGATGAAGAACTTGTTCTGCTATGTTTTGAAGTAAGGTCAGTGGATTCAGGTTTTAAGTACCTGGGATTTTTTCTAAAACGAAATTGTTATAATAGAGTTGATTGGATATGGTTGGAAAATAAATTTGAGAAAATAATTTTGAATTGGACCCATAGGTGGTTGTCTTTAGGGGGAAGGGTCACTTTGGTAAAGGCAGTTCTTGAAAGCATTTCTGTATATTGGTTATCTTTGTCCAAGATACCAAAAAATGTTATGAGTAGTATAAGGAGGAGGATGTTTAGTTTTTTGTGGACAGATAAAAAAGAGAACGAAGGGATGCATCTAATAAGTTGGAGAAAGATTTCAAAACCAAAAAAGACTAGTGGGTGGGGTGTAAAAAATATATTTACTTTTGGTAAATCATTGGCGGCAAAAAATCTTTGGAGATGTATTATGATGTCTGGCTTTGGAATGAGGTTATTATTAAAAAATATTTACAGAAGAAAACTGTGGAAGAGTGGATTAGACAAGAAAAGAAAAATTGGGTTGGTTCCTCAAATTTCTGGAGAGCATTAACCTCTTCTTTACTTATTATAACAAACTGGTTGGTTTGGAAACCTGGGAATGGGAAAAATGTTCGAATAGGGGAAGATCCTATGGTGGGGTATTTTAAAAATTACAAATTGTCAAGTAATCTCATTGTGACACTGAAGGCACAAGGAATACATTTTCTGGAATAGGTTGGAGATAGTAATATGGAGGCCTCTAATCATACTAGTTGGAAAAAGGCTGAGATCCTAGGGCTGGAAGGAGATCTAAAACATGAATGGACAAACTATAGAAAGGGTTTAATTGGTGTGGGAATATAATTGAATAATGAAAAATACATATTATTGTGGTCTTGGGATACAAAAAGGGGCCAGGTAAATGCTAAACAAGCTTATAATGTGCTACTTTTGGAGGAGAGGGTAGAAGAACCTATGTTCTGGTACACTGATCTATTGGAATGGAAGATGCCCCTAAAAGTTCAACTGTTTATCTTGATGATGTTAGAACAAAAAATACTTACTTGGGAAAATTTGAAGAAAAGAGGTTTTAATGGTCCGAGTAAGTGTGTCATGTGTGGGGAATGTGAGGAAACAATGAACCATCTTTTTGTTGAGTGTATCTTTATAAAAGATATTTGGCTCTCAATCTATAAAAAATTAAAGCTACACAGTGTCTGGGAAGGAGGACAGATTGAGGACATTTTAAGAAGATGGATAAGGAAGAAGGAGAATTGGGAAGAAATTCCTTGCTTTATTTGTTGGGAGGTTTGGAAACAAATAAATCTAGTTATCTTTGAAGATGTTATTCCTAATATGGGAAGAGTTTGTACTTGCATCTTATAGGACTTGGGAGAAATTAAAGTTGTCCAAGTGTCTAAGAAAAGAAGGATTGATAAGCCTCCCACCCTGGACTGGGATTTAGAAGTGAGGTTCTTTGATGGAACCTCACAAGAAATGGGTAAAAAGTGTGATCCGGATTATTTTCGGCACGAAATGAGATTGGAGATATAATAAAGAAATGCACAGAGATATCGCAGATATTCAATAATATAGCAGAAATGTATAGGAGATGCAACCATAAACACATATATGCGGTAATACATGATTTCTATTAATGAAATAAATGTATAGACACTATAAAAATACAGAGTGGAAGACTCGCTAGAATGGTGGCAGCTTATCTCTGAGAAGAGATGTGACGGCTACTTGCATTCGCAAGAAGATGATTACAATGAGGCTCCGAAGGCCTTTTTACAATAAACGGGAATGCCAAAAGTCCTAGCATCCAAAAACCTAACCCTAGGAGATGAAGCACCAAAATTCATGTGGGCCCCGTTTGGGTAAGTGAGTACATCAACTTCCTGGGGTCATAACTTTTGCATACGATCTCCGTTTTAGGCGTGTGATAGCTCGTTGGAAAGGTATCATCGAGGAGATTCATTTTGGGGGCTCAATCATGCCTTCGGATATCATTGAGAACCTCTATATTGAAAAATCTTCATTTAGGCCATCAAAATGGCCCCGGAAGTTAAAACCTGCTAAAAATAGTAAATTGCCAAAATTGCCAGAAAACAGTTTTGAGCCAGTCGAAAAAGGTGGGCGGCCACCGATATCCACCTGGATCAATCCTTCCTCCTTAGGAAGCAATGGTCTCCATTGCGTTGAGTTCCCGGGAGAGAGGGGAAAGAGGTTGTTGAATCCGAATCTTGGTGATTTTCTTGCCTTGCTGGAGAAGTGGCGTTGCTTAGCTTGTTGAAGGCTATCACGAACCTTTGGCTGGAAGGTTTGGACCTTTTTAACCAGTTTGACTATTTTAGATGACTGTGTGCAGAAGGAATCTTTGTTCTTTGCTGCAACCTTGTTGACCTGCTTCTATTGGATAGAAGTTTCTTAGGTCGAAGCTATGGTGGTTGCGGTATCCTTCTGTTCACCCTTTGAACAGATTGTGGAAAAGATGATTTTTGTAGTATGAGATACTACCTTGTGGCATCGTTTAGGTGGGGCAGTAGTTGGAACTACCTCTGGTATCCTGTAGAGATGACCCCCCATAGTAATAATGACACTACGGGGTCGAGACTCATAGATAGCATGGCGTTTCCACATATATGGTTGGCCCAAGAGAACATCACAGACATCCAGTGGGGAAACATCACATATTACCTCATCCTTGAAGGGTTGGATGTCGTATGACAATCGACACTGCTGGCTGACACAAAGATCTCGTCCTTGGTGAAGCCACTCGATGCTGTATGGTTGCGGGTGTGGTGTTGTTGACAGTCCCAACTGTTTGACGACCTCTGTTGAGATGAGGTTCTTTTGGCTTCTACTATCAACAATAAAATGTAGCGGGGTCCCCTTCACCCACATCTGTGAATGAAAAAGGCGCTCCCCCTCTTCTGGATCTGTTGGTTCTTCTAGTTGAATTGTTGCAGTCGCGACAATAGCAGTGGGGTCTGAGTCGATGATCTGTCTTTTCCCATTATTTTCAGAATCAGATTCTAAATCAGGGTTCGGCTCCTTGTCTTTGATCTCGGCCACCAATGACTGTTTTGAGCGACATTCATCGGTGTTGTGCCAGGGGCTTTTGTGGAAATCTCACCATTTTCCAGTGTCCTTCTTTGTCTTCCCGTGACCCTTCTTTTCCTGTGGCTTGGACTAGTTTTCGGGAGTCTGTTTGTTCTGGACTTCTTTGTCATACTTTGGTTGTTGCAGATTTGCAGACCCAAATTCCCGTTTGTTCTGGTGCTTAAATTTCTGCTCAATTTTAACAGCATATCGATAAGTAGCACCAAGTGATGAGATGTCCAGAAAATCCATTTCAGTTTGGATGTATCTGTGTAGAGCTCCACGGTATTTCAGAACCAAATGTCGCTTGGAGTCTTTGATACCCAGCTTGGTGCGCAAGGTATGGAAGGTATTGGTGAACTCCTGAACTGCTTGGCCCCTCTCTTGCCGCAGTGTGGTCCATCTCATGTACTGGTCTTCATAGTTGCCAACAGGGTAATATTGTTCCTTTACCACATCCATAAAAAAATCCCAAGTGGGATCGGTCCCATATATTCCAGACTCCTCTGTGGAACTTTGCTCCCAGTAAGTTTCCCACCAATGTTTTACATGAGGGAGAGCTTTAAGGAGTGCGAAGGTGATCTTTTCTTTGTCCAAAAAATTGTGAATGGAGAAATAACCTTCTAGCAGAGTTAACCATTTTTCTAGGGCTTCTGCATCTATCTTTCCTTCAAATACAAGAATATCAAAATCAACTTGTACCTTGAAAGGTGAGGTGCCTCCAAAGTGGTCTCTTGATGAAGATGCGCTTGATGCTATCGGAAGGCGTTTAAGGATGTGGGAAAAATTCTCCATCATTTCGTCCCTCTGTCGCGTGAGAGCTTGCTCAAGCAACAGATTGATAAGATCGTCTGCTCCGTTGATTTTATTTTCTTCCGCCATTGAGGGTTTATTGGGTGTGTGAGAGCGATTGTCTTCAAGAGAGACAAGATCGAGACCCAACTTGTTATACTTGGACCTCGTCGGGGACATGCACTGAAAAAAATGATCAAGAGCAACCTGCTCTGATACCACTGATCCAGATTATTTTTGACACGAAATGAGATTGGAGATATAATAAAGAAATGCAAAGAGATATCGCATATATTCAATAATATAACAGAAATGTATAGGAGATGCAACCATAAACACATATATGCAGTAATACACGATTTCTATGAATGAAAGAAATGTATAGACACTGTAAAAATACAGAGTGGAAGACTCGCTAAAATGGTGACAGCTTATCTCTGAGAAGAGATGTGACGGTTACTCGCATTCGCAAGAAGATGATTACAATGAGGCTCTGAAGGCCTTTTTACAATAAATGGGAATGCCAAAAGTCATAGACATCCAAAAACCTAACCCTAGGAGATGAAGCGCCAAAATTCATGTGGGCCCCATTTGGGTAAGTGAGTACATCAACTTCCCGGGGTCGTAACTTTTGCATACGATCTCCGTTTTAGGTGTGTGATAGCTCGTTGGAAAGGTATCATCGAGGAGATTCATTTTGGGGGTTAAATCATGCCTTTGGATATTATTGAGAACCTCTATCTTGAAAAACCTTCATTTAGGCCCTCAAAATGGCCCCGGAAGTTAAAACCTGCTAAAAATAGTAAATTGCCAAAATTGCCAGAAAACAGTTTTGAGCCAGTCAAAAAAGGTGGGCGGCCACCGATATCCACCTGGATCAAAGTGTGGGGCAGGGGCTGTACTAAAATGCCCAGTTTTGGGCACTTTTCGAATTAAAATGAACTGTGGGAGTGGGACCAACACTAAAGGGGAACTTTTAGCTATGTGGTGCATTTTATATTTTGCAAATTTTGAGAAGGTATCAAGGTTACCACTGGCAGGAGATTCAAAGATCATTATTGATTGGTTTAATAATGATAATAACTTATACGTGCTCTTATTACAGCCTTGGATGACAAAAATCAGAAGGTTGAGCAGAAGATTTCAACAACTCAAAGCTCAACATATTTATAGAACTTTCAACAAGGAAGCAAATCAGTTATCAAAGGAAGATTTACAACTGGATGAGGATGGTGTTTTTTATTCAATGGATACAAAAGGACAACCGACGAACTATGAAAGATTAGCAAACTAGTAAAAGACCTCTTGTTCAAGGATGAAATTCACTGTTTGGATATTATGTTGTTGGTCACAAATACAGTCATGTTTTTTGTAATTTTGAATTGATATGTATCAGAAGTTATAACTTGTAGGATGAAAGAAGCATTATATGTATGCTCAGATCAAATGTATTAATGTAGGTATGATGTGATACATAGCCCAGAGATGGTAAAAATGACATTACAATCATGTACAAGTTGTAATGACTTTTGGAAAGAGAACTATTATATTCACTAATATAAGATATTTTTCTTTTTGAAAAACTCAACATCAACCAGAATGATCGGAAAACAAAGAAGATTAATGTATTTCTACCTTAGTAATTTTTTTAGTCAAATCTTTCACAAAAAAACGTCCATACACCAATTTGATATATAACTTAATCTTTTATATATATATATATATATATATATATATATATATATATATAAAATTATTACATTGAAAAGTATTATATATATACTATACAAAGTCTAATTACTTTTTAAAGTAGAGTTATTGCGTATCATTTTCTTGAATATTAACTTTTTATAAATTATAAAATTAAAAAAAATTGATATAAAAGTCATTAAATATTTAAAAAATATCGATTAAAATTTAAAAATTTAAAATTTCATTTTTAATAAGGGATAAGTACTTTTTTTAAACATGTATAAATATTATTACAAAAGTAATTATTAATTTTTAAAAATATTTTATGATCCACTCAAAAAAATTAAAATAATTCTTAATATATATATAATAATAATTTTAAAAAGTATTATTAAATATTATAATTATGATAATATTTCAAGAGTTATTAGTAGCCACACTCTCGAGTAACTAATGCACATGTGATCGGTAAACCTAGCTATCGATCCTAGCTGGTACACTCGTCGTGGGTTCTTCATGTGCTTGGAATGATGGGAGTGACTGATAGAAGACACCCTCAGATGTTCAAACTTGTCAAAAAGGATTGAAGATATCCTTAACTTAGAAATCTTGACCTAAGAAGCTAAACATAAAGCCAAATTGCTCCAAGAACAAGCCTTAGTTGGAAAGTTCACAGGTCTATGGCCAAGCCTTTGAGCAAATCTGTTATGGGTCACAAAAAATTAGAATACACATTTTCAAGCTATTTATTGTGTGAATGGTTTCTTCATGTTCTTATTTCATAACAAAGATGAGAAATCTAATTTTAAGATTTAACTCTTATGGGTTTCATGAGAATTTTTCATTCCTGTTGGACCATTGATTTTGATTTATATATAGAAATCTCAGTTTCCCTATATGGGATATGGGTTAGGTTTATGCATCTCCTTGTGTTTCTTTGGGATAAGACCACTCTCAAGGTTATTGGAGATAAGATGGGTCGGTAATGAGGAATGTACACTTCTGCTAGAATTTGAGTAGAAGTGGACGTACAAAAGTGTCTTTTAGAAGTGATTCAATTCAATATGGAAAGTTGGAGTCATATTCAAGCTCTTGATTATGAGGAGATTCCATCCAAGTAATACTTGTCATGAGTACAACCATTTCACAAATAACTACCCAAGTATATAAAAATCACATCCCTCTATGAAGAAGGTTCCACCCGCTTAGAACACCAACATGAAAGAAAATTGCAAACTAGTGCCCAAAAGGCACAAGATGCAACAGTCCAAGGGATCTCATCCTATAAAGAGACCTCAATTTAGACAACCAAATTCTAGCAACATATTTGAACTCCTTGAAGAATAAGAAGAAGAATGGGAAAATCCAAATAAGTTTATCTTGCTTCATCTAATGGGCCAGTAATAAAAGATCAAGAGGAAGCATAGAGAATACTTCAAAATATCAAGGGTGAGACCTCATTTGGGGTAAGTTCGACGACCCCGCAAGAGAAGGAATCATAATTAGAAGGGGCGATACAAAAAGAAGAAAAGGAGAATGAAGAGGTAAGGAATGATGAAAACTCTAAAATCTATGATTGTCCATCCTTTGTAGTGATACTAAAGAAATACTTGTGTCCTTCACCCTCACTAACAAGGGAAATAAAATCAATTTGAGAACATAGTGGGGGGAGAGCTATTCATAAATATAATTATGTTTTGTTTTTGCATTTTTTTTGCAAGCAATTTATTAGAATTTATTCTTGTACTCGGGAAGGAGTAAGACTAAGTTAAGGAAGGACAAGGGTGATATCTCTCTCTATCATCCTTTTGATGAGAGAAGGTTGGTTACATGGATTGTTTCTATGTTTGAGTTCATCTGAATCATGAGGATACTATGTATGTTTAAAGAGTTTTGTTAGCTCCCTAACAACAATTTTTGATAATATAAATTTCCATATATATATATATATAATTTAACAAAAGAAAAATAAAATCATTACATCACAAATGATCATAATGAAAAAATATTCATAAATATATATTATAAAATAATATAATCATAAATCTAATAAAATCTAGTTTTTATATCATTTCAATAGCATCATATGGAGCGACAGGTGCGAGGGGATCCTTTATTATCCCAGAGAAACAACAATGGCTAATTTCACCTAGGGGTTGGGCACAACATCAAACAATCTATTTGAAGCTTACACAATTATGAGGGGTATTCAAATAACCAAGGAAACAAGGTGCAAATCATTGACCATGTTCAAAGATTCCTTGATAGCTATCAAAGCTATGAATGGTAACTTCATTCATGTGAATTCCAATATATGCATGGTTCTAGATAGAGAAAAAGAAGAAGCCAAAACCTTTTGTAAAGTTTCTTTCTTCCACATGAAGAGACACGTCAACCAAGCAATGAATCATTGGGATAAAAGAGCCTCCTCCCTATCCTTAGGCCAATATTTACAAATTGGGGAGAGAACCAACTATATTATCCCATAGTTGTTGGTTTAAACCAAACCTTTCAACATTTATTAATCACATGTCTTGATGTCAGTCACGTCATAGTAGTGGCTTGGGGATGAGAGCTCAAAGGAAAAATATCATTTCCTCCTTCATGCATAAACTCATCTCTATGTTTTGTATTGAATTCTCTAGTGTGGTAACATGCTAGCCTTGTGGGATTATTCTTTTGGACATGATGCAAAGTGGGAATAGTTGCGACCTTCTTCAGTTGATGTCAAACCTTTAGTACAATAGAGTTGGGCAATAGAATGCAAATTTTGGATATATGGTAAAGTCTAAGAGAAACTTTGCAAAGATTGTTGTGGAAGAAGGTGTATCGGGGCTAGGCTCATCGGTCTGGTATTCTATTCTTCTGGCCCTTTGGCTTTCAATTTAATTAATTTTCATTATGACAATTTTTAATTCACCTCTCTTTGCTTTTCATTGGTCTTTCTATCATCGGACCTTCCTCATGCCAAATTAAGAGTTTGATATCTGAGGCTTCTAGTGAGAATACAGAATGCATTTCATACTATGGTCTTGTTATCTAGTTAATTGGGTCTCTTGTTTTCACTCTCAATCCAATGTTATCTCTCTTAGTCATTTTGGGATTGTTAGATATTTTCACCTTTGGAATGGTAGATTCTCTTCTATGAGCTTCAATGACCTTCTCTTTTTTAGATAGTTTTTCCATAAACAGTTTCTGGTTGCAGATTCAAGGCTTCTCTGCGTAACAATGGAATATAGGGACATTATAGAGTTTAGGAGAATTTTCATATTCCATGAGGAGCAAATTAAGGCAAACAATGTTTCATTGCTTTCTATTAACTCCAAGATGAAATAGAATGTTCACTATATTGTGTCACCCAACATGAAAACATAATGAATTTATTAGTGCAAAAAAATAAGAGAATGGATCATTTGGAAGTTGAATGCAACTTGCTCCAAAACTTAGCTCTGAATCTTCACAAGGAATCCCACTTAGTGGCATCTAATAAGGAACTAGAAAGTTTTTCCCAAGTAGAGATGAGAGAAAAAAACATTATACACCATTTCAATGAGTTAATGGATATAGAGAAGCAACATTCTCCTCATCGAAAGCTAGACAGGAGGAGGTCAATATTTTTCATGCTTCTAGTTGAGTTTCTAGTTTTAGAAAATACTTTGTCAAATTATAAGTATACTACGAAATTTTGTGAAAATAAAAACATGTAAGAAAATGTGAAATCTAGTTTTTGTAATCTTCAATAAGCTATCTATTATAAAATCAATGAACCTATTGAATAAAGCAAAATTTATACATAAATGTAAACATTAACTACAACTATTTTAAATAAATAATATTATCTTATTTTTTTTTTAACATCATATTATGAATAAATTTTATTTCACACATATATTTATAGAGTTTTAGTGTTATTTTTTGAATTTTTTATAATAAAAAAAAATTAATAATTATTTTCCCATCTTATATCATAATAAGATTGTACTTATCACCTATATTAAAAAAATTATTAAAAATGAATTACATAAGGATATGTTGAAAATCTTATAAAATATTTTAAAATTATATAAATATCTTTAAAATTATTAGTTTTATTTAATATTTAATTTAAATTTATTTTTATTTTTAAGAAATAATTATTTGACATAAAATTATTTTTTACTTAATCGTTTTCTTTTTGAAAATTTATCATAATGTACAACCATATCTTTTATAGACGAGAAAGAGATGAACATATACCAATTATAATTCATTTTTATTTTGATATTAAATGATTAATAATTAATTTAAAATAAGATTGGTATACTTCATGGTTTATTATTTAAAAAAATATTGAAATTGAATAAAAATTATTATTAATTTTTTTTAAATAGTTTAAAACAATTTAAATATTTAGAAAACAAAATCAATTAAAAACCATAAATACTGTATAGTTTGATCCATATTTTATATAAGAATGGGAAGCATAATAATAATGTTTATTATGTACTTGTTTATATATTTATATATATAATAAAATAGAATAGAATAAGCAGAATTAAAATATTATAAGGATGGCAAGAGTGG
The DNA here is from genome assembly GCA_000966675.3 of Picea glauca. Lineage (NCBI taxonomy): Eukaryota > Viridiplantae > Streptophyta > Pinopsida > Pinales > Pinaceae > Picea > Picea glauca. The sequence continues at coordinate 121,821 of JZKD02S1880530.1, read as the reverse complement.
AGGTGTCATTTCTGATTTCAAAGAAAATTTAGAAATTGGGTTTGCTTAAGGAATTGGACCAACCATGAACAATGAAGCTAAGTCCCAATTTCTTTATAAATGGATCATTTTTCCCAAACAAGTAAAGGAAATTACCATGGTAGGTGATTTCATGATTATCTTTTAAGTAGCAAAACAAAGCATGTTAAACAAGTTTCTTTTAGCTTATTTAGTTCGGAGGATAAGGTAGGAGATAAATCAAACACTTTCTTTTAGTTTATTTAGTTCGGAGGATAAGGTAGGAGATAAATTAAACACTTTCCTTTAGCTAAATTAGTTCTGAGGATAAGAAAGAAGATACATTAATTTGATAGTATGACATTCTTTCACATGTTTTGTAACTAAAATGAGCTCACAAATTCTCAATAAAACTAAGGTACAAGGTTAAATCTAGGGAAATATGTTGTAAATGGGGGGACACTATTCTGTATCTTTGTCTAGGAATTATGGTCTCCTTATGCATGCGAATTATGTGTGGCATCATAGTGAGGTCGCCACTCTTGATACTTATGAAGTGATGGTGTGGGATTATTTTCAGCCTGGGCCACGAGCTTGACCTCGGGTTGTGTTTGTTTATTTCTATGGTGGTGGGATATAATATTGCTTGGTTTCATACCCAATTATCTTTAGATTTTGGTTACATGTCTTGTCCTAGGATTTCTAGTTCATGGTTATCTATTGGTAGGGGTTGGATCTTAGTATTTAAGTGCCTAGTGGCAAGGCAAGGTCATCTCTTTCACTAAATATTGAAGTATCCCAAGTATGGTTCATTGTGAATGTAAAAAATGTAAGGTACTAGATGTAATATAATATGAATAAATAAGAATATTCATCAGATATTAATGGAACAACAAAATATGAGAAGAGAAACACCAAAAATAATACCTGTATTCAAAGAAAGAAATGTTCACTTACCTCTTTGAGGGGGAAACCTCCAATAGAGTAAAGCTCTATTAAAATAATTCTCAAGAAAAGATTTATCATGCCTCCTACTCTTATTTATACTAATTATATATTCTAAAGAACATTCTAGAGGAAGATCTTTCTATAAACGTAATATTTTATTAGGTCTTCTTACATTGACTTGTTCACATTTATTAAATAGGTCTTACTAGCTAATGTCAACCTTTATTACATGGAAAATATATTTAGGCCTTATTAAATAATGTTGTCCTTTATTACATGGAAAATATATCATTGTTGGCATGCAGTGGGAAGACTCGAGGTTAATCATCAATATACCAACAAAACCATTAGACACCGGCCCTTTCGGCATCACCTGCAAGCAAGTGAAGTATCAGCCTTGGCATCTAGAGGGGTTACAGGAACCAAGTTTCCGCAATGATGATGGGAAGTGAGGCATTCAACATGTCTTTACTAACCATATACTCATTTGAGAAATTTCCATTAATTAACAGTTACTTATCATGCAACATACTCTGTGATGTGACATAAGTTTACTTAACATACATTCATTCACCAGTGACTTCAATGCGTGACATTCTAACATCATATATGAATAACACATTCAACATACTTAAGCATATATCATCATTGCATAATAATAATAAACATCATAACATGAAAAACAACACATCACAACACAAGGGTTTAACACGGTTCAACCAACTTGGGATACATCCACAATGATTGGCTTCTTATATTAGTCATTGATAATGTTATTACAACTTCACTACAAAATATGCAACAATAACATTACCCAAACCTACCTAGCCATTATGTTGTAGTGGGAGCCTCATTCCTTAGTCATGACTCAAAACTCCTCCAAAACGCAATTCACTCCAAAGAACACTAAGAACTTCTCATATGCCAAACCCTCGAAACCTCTCTTCCTAAAAACCATTTACATATTTATACATCAAAATAGGGCTAAGCTCATTACAATGTGGAAAACATGTCCCAAAAACCCAACGGTCTATAACCGGTTTCCTCCTTTTGCATGCTTCTTCGTTGCACTTCCTTCTATCGTGCGCTTTGACTCCTCAAAGTCCTCTCTTTCACGTGCTTTGACTCCTCAAAGTCCGCTCTTGTTGTGCACTCTGGTCCAACTTCTAACTAACTTTTATTCTTTGACTTATTTTGAAATAGATCCCAAAACGTAATGAAAAATTATCCAAACCACCTATCCAATAGGACCACAACACTCACCTGTGGCTCATCCTGAGACACTCAGGCCTTCTTCCAATTTTCCATGAATTTGTCAAATGTCTCTTTTGATGTCGTGGCCTACACCTTTACCTCTGTATCCTTCTACAAAATTGTGTCGACTGTCTCAGTATTAATCTAAGCCTACATCTTCTCGACGCTTTCTTCAATTGCTTGTTTGATTATACCTCGAGTCTTTTCCAAGGTTGTTGTCACCCTATATGCTTTGTCTTTTAGTACTTTGATCTTTTGTGTGCAAGCCTGTTTCTTTTCCCTTAATTGATTCATCTTGGAATACAAATTCCCAATCTCATCCATTGTTGTTACCACCTCTGTTTTTGGTAATGCGCCCATTACATATTTAAACTTATACACCTTTTCCTGCGTAGTCTGGATATTCTGGTTGATCTCCTATTGCTCCTTATCTTTATTTAACTGCACCTAGATGCCCATGGTTTCTGTTAGCGATGAAATAATTCATTCTGAAATTTGTTTGAAAAATGATGCCTCATCTTGTGAAGGACTTTTGACTACCTTACCAAGCTCTAAAAATAGATATGAAAGTACCATTGGAAATCTTAGGATTTCTAGTTGTCAATCGATTATTCAAGCGTGTAAAATAGACTCTCCACGGCTCAGAAATTTGATTTTTCCCAAGGCAGTTTTCATTAAAAAATCTATGCTTTCACCAGCTCATTGGTTCTGAAATCTGCTAGTTATCCGTTGAAAGATTTCCTTTTCACCAGATAAAGGGGTGGATTTAGGACAAAAGATCTGGTGAAAGCACATAAGAGTCCAGAAACGTCTTCTTTCTGCCCAGATCGTGATTTTTTATTTCCTGAACACGTTGGAAAGGTGTTAAATGATGGATAATAATTAGGAGGATCTAAATCATCTTTCTCATCCAACTTTAAATACATGTGGTGAGGAAATAACACCAAATGGCACAATAACTCTTGACATAAAATCTCCCAGTCATCAAAGACAGATTTCTGAATCTATGATTTTCACCTACAGACTGCCAAATAATGCTTTAGCTGTCAAATTCGACTTGTAATGATCAGATTAAATCTATTTGGTTAAATATTAGGTATCTTATTGCATTAAGTTTTGTACTTTGTTTTCCATATTTAGAAATCTAGATCTATGTTTATAGGATATGAGATCTGTTGTAAAAGATATAAATACCTATCATTTGATAGAAGGAAGGGTTCGATTTTGGATACAAGAACTATACCTTTGTAACAAACTTTTCATCTAATAATACAGATCACAATTTTCTCTCTCTATTAATGTCATATTTCCACCGTTCTTCTATACTCTTATTCAAGTTGTTTTAACTGCAAAATGATCGTCATCTCATTAGTCAGTTCATAACTTGATTAATAGTTTCTTACATTGTTTATTAAACCCATCATTGTGTATCTAGTTTATAAGAACTTCCTTCTTCACCCACTTAAAGCTATTATATGATTATTGATCCTTGAGGGCATTAGTTTATTGATTGTTCATTTTGACTATCTGGATACCATATTGTAGTTGATTTATCCCATTGATCTACACATACAAAAACACAAAAACAAGTTTACTTTAAGTTACCAAGCATCTTTGACTTACAACCTCAAAGAGTTTCTTGGAGTGATAACAAATTGGCGTCATTGCCAAGGAAAGGAGATTGAAGCTCAACTTCCTTGGGATATGACACAGATCCATCTTTGATGATAGTCAAAGCCTAGACATTCTCTTGGTTGTAATCATTTATCTGGCAACTCCATGAAAGACGGATTCAGTGGCGGCTCCAAAATAATCAAATGTAAAAAGAATGTGCTACCCTTTTGGCTCAGAGGTTTTCACCTCTTGAATTTTCTTCAGTTCCTGGTTTCCCACATATAGTACCTGATATGTTAGAATGGGAAGATTTTCTACCTGTATTCAAAGAGAACAAAGAAGACAATCCTATAGAACACCTCCTCAAATTCCATGAGTGCATGGATTTATTAGATCTACAACATGAAGATGTTTGTATGAAGATGTTCATGCATTCATTGTATGGTGATGCATGTCAGTGGTATTTCTCTTTACCTCCTTCCAGTATTTCATCATTGAATGATTTTCACAGATTATTTAATGAGCACTGAAAAAGGTTCTTTCCAGATAAGTCTTTATTTGATAATTGCTATGTAGAATATGAATTTCACAAAAGAGTTGAAGATGTTAATAGGGAAGAATCTTTTTATCAAAATTTACATCATCTTTCAAATGAACTTCACTGTGATATGTCTCCTCATACACATGAATTAGGAAGGGCTGATGAAGAAGCTGAGGGTTTTCCTATTACCTATATTTCTGATTTTCATGAATCTGAAGAATTAGATTCTTTAGCTACACATGTAGATGATACACAATTTCCATATTTACAGATCATGGGAATTTGCAGTAACCTTGAGCAACAAGATTTTCAGAGACTGTCTTATCTCCAACTAGAGTATCAGAGACATTCTTCTTCTTATGAATATGTTATTTCAAATTATGATAAGGAAGGAGATGTTGAGATTTCTAAAAGCTTGTTGTCTACTAGAACTTTATATAATTCCATTTTTCAAAAGACAGATGATCATAAATGTGCGCATGATGTAATTGATGCTTGTTACCAATCTGTTTTTCAAAAATCTAAAGAAGATCTTTTTAGTTTTGATATATCCTGTAAAGATATTATTGTTGAAGAAGAAATTGTTAGTTGTGATAAGCCAACATATCATCATGATGAGATCAGATTACAAAGATATGGTGAAGAAGAGCAGAAAGGTTCAAATCAGTAGTTCAACTTGCATTTTTCTCTGACAAAGGTTGAGCAGTCCACTTTCAGCGTTAATATCAGTGAAAACAATCGGCAGCTGCAATACAGTCAGTTAGATCAGCAGTTCAAAGAGGTATTATTTTATGGTTTTAATGACCCTATCGCAAACTTTTTAGAATCTATGAACAACATATATGTTAAAGTATTTTGGTCAGATGAAAATTGGCTTTGTCATGAGTTCAAACTACTTTTCTGTTGGCTATGCATTCAATTATTTGTCGAGTCAAGATCAAGAACGTGTTAAGTAAATTAGTATCTGATATGGCTTCATTAGAAGCATGAGTTTACTTGATTGAGCATTAGTACAATGGTTAGAGAAGGTGTAGGCAATGAATAAGGTCACCATATGAGCAAGTAGATCATGTTCAGTTTTTGATTTCGGAAATAAATAGGCAAGCTGCAGGCAGCGAATGCATGTGTAGAAAATTTTGTCTTCTAAAGATGTAGGTGGCTCGAGAAACAAGTTGAAAGCTAACGGTTTCAAAGGCAACATGCAAGAGTTTAGTGTTTTTTCAAATACATAGTGCATTTCAAACGACAACACAAGATGAATTTTCATTAAATTCCTATGTTAAGAGATCATATAGAGATTGATTCCCATATCCAAATATTACAAAGATTGAAGTTATTTCTTTCATGCTGTGAGTGTTGAGTTATTCACCATTCAATAAACCCTCTGTAAATTCATATGGCATGTAGGAAGAAATCTTGTGGACAAAATAAATTTCTACAAATATTTAGCAAATATCGAATCACAAAAGAAAGTTCGATTGTGAATTCATCAACAATTGCATTTCAGGAGATTACTTCTGCCATGGGAAAGAAATCCAGAGATGATTGATGATATGATAGAGCTTTTTCTATCAAAGGAATGCTTATTGTTGGGATCATCTATTTATGGAAACTTCAAATGGAAAATTTCTGGGAAGTGTTTGCTAGTACCCAGGTCATTAGTAACTTTCTTTCACTTACCTTGTTGAAAACTGGAACGAAAGACAAAAAAGCTTTGGCACACATTATTATTCATTGTGTGCCTTGGGACCAATGACTGAGATATCTCTAAATAGGCTTCCATTTGAGAATTTCAACTGTGAATTCATTGTTGATCAATACAACAAATTACATACAGTTTTCAGTTTAGCAAAAGATTAGGTGAAAAAGCCAATTTTTTTTTAGATAACATGGTCATAAATAGAGTTCCATACATTTTTTTTAGAAATTTAAATGTCAAAGTATAGGATATAACTTGTTTATTATTACAGGCACATAGCATCAAACTCCTACTGCACAGAAGAAAGGAGATCTATGCGCGCTCCGCCAAATCCTCCTTCTTCGACCTAGGGTACAACACCAAGCCTTCTTACAATTACCTGCACGTAGCTCTACAAGTCTCACACAGTATGCACAAAGCATCTACAATCCATACTTAGCACTTAGCCCAATATCACACAGATATGTATCTCCCCTTCCTTACATTGCCTAGCCATCTATTTATACATTACAAAATAGGCCTAAACATGGGTAAACCCATGGGCCGACATCCCATACCCGTTACATAATCCCAAATCCCAAAAAGGACCAAAAAAGGGTTCGAGATCCCACGATCTCTGCTTTGTCTTACGCTCCATCTTCGACATGATTTCGAAGTCCCAAAATAGGTCTAACTTGACCAAGGATCTCCCAAAACTTGGTCAAGGGCCAAAGGGCCCCTAACAATCACTTGTGACTTGTCCCGAGTCACTATGATCTAGGTAGTTCTGCTTCGAAATACTCAAGCTTGGCTCAAGATGCTTCGACTTGTTGTCATGCCACGACCTCCTGTTCAATGAACTATTGGATGACTGCATCATTGATAGGTCCTTCTAGGCATTGTTCAGATGCAGCGACAACTTGTTCCAGTTTTGCTCCTCGGCCTTCGACCTCTGTGAACAATTGGTACACCTTATCTTGTATAGGTTGGATCCTCTGAGTTACTTCCATAACTCTGCTCTGGATAGTATGGATCTATTGTTGGGTGGTGCGTTTCTCTTGGGAGAACTTCATTCTTTCCACAGCTGACAGGGGCTTCAGTTGTGCCTGTATATTTTTGGCTTGATACCTCGCCTCTTGGAGCTGCGACTCTAGTGACTTCAGTTTTGGATTCTCAGTGAGTTTCTTGTAGGTCTGAGCACTGCGATCGGTGAGTTTCTTGCATTCCATAGCAAGGTATTTTATTCACTCAACTGTGCTTTGAGTAGTTGCTTCTCTTTGATCCCTTACATCTTGTGGAGTATCGGGCACTGTGCGGAGATCTAAGTCTGTTATGCATTATTGTAATTGCTGGATAGATTTTGTGAGTTGCTCCACTTTTTGCGTGACTCGATCCTCTGCCTTTGTTTCTATGACTTTCATAGAGAGAAGTGCTCTATTGACTGCTTCTTTCACTTCAAGTTTCTCTGTGAGCAACTGTTCTTTTCCTTGCTGCATCTGTGCTTTTTCTTCATCAAACTTCGCTTGGAGAGAAATCTTTTCATGTTCTACATTTCAGCGCTACTCTACAAGTACTCCTTGCACTTGTGTCAAAGCTTGGGTGGCTTTTTCTATTTCTTCTTGTGCTCGATGAAGGCGAGATTCAACTGTATTAGCTAGTTGGTGGATTTGTGTTGGCTCATCTCCCAACTCTGATTGTCCCGATGGCATGGGCACAATGGAGACTGTGCAATTGGATTGAAGGGCCTGTTGTACCCCTCAAATTTTGAATTCAATCCCATCATACATTTCTTCCTTCTTGGCCGCTTCTTTTTCTGCTATTTCTAGTGAAACATAGTTCAAGGGTGCTATGATGAAGTCAAAATCGTCGGAGGTGAGGATAGTCTGCATCTTGGTCATGGTGGGTTTTGAATTCTTCTAGGAAGAAGGTTTCAGGGGGAAACCTTCCTCTTCTTTAAGGGGTCCACCTCATCTTTGGGCGGTGTTACTTCGATGGGCTTCTGTCCAGCTTCTACTTCGTCACCACCCCCTCGGTCAGGTGATATGGAAGCAGTCCTCCCTGAGGTGCTGCTTAAGTTTTGAACCTCTTCAGTTTGCTTCATTTTGCTAGGTCTGGGTGTGTTCTGTTCTTTATGCATGGTCTCTAGGATGTCGGGGTTGGACATCTCTGCGGAGTTGGTGGGAATAAGGAGGTCAGTGGACCATTCCTTAGTGATTTCCTCAAGGTCTTCTTCTTTAATCTTATAATATGACTGGAGTTTCTCTTTATGTTCATCTTCCCACGCTGTAATGTAGGTGACATGCTTATCTGCACTGAACTTGATCAGGGGTCGGAACCTCTGTAAGGTGTTTAGAGTCATGTGAGGCTCAGCTTCAATGGATCTCTTTAGCTGGAGGTAGTATATATGAAACGCATCATTTGACTGCCACTATTTTTTCACATCAGTTGAATACCACAGGGTAGCAAACTTTGTGGCAAGCGGTTCGAACAACTCTACGTCTAGGAAGGTTTCTCCTTTCGGCATCTCCTAGGCAACAAATGCACGGAGGACCAGGAGCCAGCTGAAATGAAATTCATAACCCTAATCCTATGCTTCTCGGAAATCTAGTTCCAACTGGTTAACTAGGTACTTCGCCCAGTTCATCTGTAGGCCTTCTGCGAACTTCCCTGCAAGGTCAACGAAAAATATGGTGACTTGCGTAGGTTGGTTATTTCTTACTAACTTTCGAGCTATTAGTTTAAATGCGAGGCGTATTGCACCACTCTGGATGGAAGCTACCTTGTAGCCTCTTGTTCCCTTATTGACATCGCCATAGGTGTCCTTGATCTTCTGTGCTAGTGCGTGATCTGCGGCTTTTCCTGTATAAAAGTCCTGTGGGTCATGTCCTTACATACTCAAGCCTATGATCCTATGGATCAGTGTTGGATAAACTATAATGCGGCGGTATAGCCATAAGTAGCCACCATGGTAACACGACAGTAGTAGGTTGACATAGGAGTTGACTTCCTGGTGTCTTCTGAAGTGTGGGATCTTCATGACATTCAATAGGGTGGACTGCGCGAGGTCCAGAGTCCACTGCTTAGGGATTAGCTTTGAATTTTTCCTTTAATTCTAATTAGGTACTTGTATGGGGCGAGCATACCATAGACCTTGCGATCTTCGAGGTTGAAGTCATTGAACTTCAATGCTACAATCTTATCTTGGTTTGTTCGAACTATGCGTATCCCCTTCAGGAGGTACGCAGTAACTATGGTGTACTCAAAATCGCATGGTAAACTATCACGATTCATCGCACCAGCCAGAGGCGGAATGTAATCGAGCAATATGGTTGGAATCAATTTTTCATTTGAGAGGTCATCTTTATGCTTGTTTCGCTTTTCTGTTGATGGTCGGGATGGTACGGATCCGTGAGCATTCGATATAGAGGCTTTCACCGTTCTCGTCGATGAATCTTGTACACCTATAGACATCGACATGACTCTTCCAGTCATGAGGTCAATCAAAACTTCTTCAACAACTTTCTCTGTAGCGCTGAACTCGTCCAACATACACACTCGGGGTTGGAAATCGCGGGTTCAAAGAGAATTTATACACTGCAATAGGATAGAGGGCAATGGCGCAATGATCATTATGTAAAATAAACGATTCTATGGGCTCAGATTCACGGTTAGCAAAAGTTTTCTTGGTGCATGACGTGATGGGATAAATAGAAAACTTGGTATCAGATATCTTGCAACGGGAAAGAAGCCTTCATTAACTTTGTTCTTTCCGTTATGACGCGGTCCAACGGTTCGGTGGAGAACCATAAATTCCTTTTTTCCCATTCGTTGGATCAGACGAATGGTTATATTGTTCCCAACAGTTATATTTCTTTGCCATGGTGAAGTTCCATGTGACATTGTTCTGATATTCCAGAGAAGTTCCAATTTTGAAAATTTCCCTTCTACGAAGTTCCCTCTGGAACCTTCTACAGCTTTTCGATCTTAGCTCTCTTCTTACTTAGCTTCCTATCCTTCTTCCCAGTGAGCTTAGTCTCGGTATGCCTTTTTTCATTTTGGTTCTTATCTTCTTTTGGCATAGTTACATAGTGTTGTTGAGATTCTTTCCTACGACTCGACGGTGATACTTATTCTTTATCTGGAATAGGTACTTCAATCTTCTGTGGGTCTTCTAGTGTTCTTGCAACTCTGACATTTGGGTCTCTAGTGTTAAATAGCTTCGATCTGTTCTTTTGTTCTTCAATCAAGTGTGTGATTCTTCTAGTCATGAATTATTTTAACTCTTGCTTCTATTGCTCTAAAACTTCTTCTTTTTCTTTCATTCTTGCCTAATCTATTTCAATCCAAGGTTTTCTAAGCAACATAGTAAATGGAGCGTTGTTCTCAATAAATTTAACAATCTCAAAATCCTCCTCTGTCGAAGTTCCATTAGCATTCATAGGTATCCGGGTGAGCTTTCCACATAGGTTTATCAACTTTCCTCTAAATAACTTTATTCCTCCCAATGAAGGAATCATAGCAGGCTTTCCTAAAAGTTCCCAAGTCCTTTATGTCATGATATTCACCTTTGTTTTCTCATCTAGAACACAGTCAATGTCGAAGTCTTCTATTCTTGCTTCAAGGCATTCTTTATCTTTGAATATCTTTGATAAACTTATATGTCGGTGATCATTCAGGGTTTCTTTCATATGTAGCAATACTTTATCTGATTCTTTCTGGGGTTCCGCCATTTATGGATCTTCCTTAGGGTTTTCTTTTCTCTTGTTCATTCCTTCAATCTTAGCAATCATTCTAGGGCAATCCAATACTTCATGGTCCATAGATTTGTAACAAAGACAACTAAGTCTTCTCCCAGGGCATTCCTTAGCAAGATGTCCCGGTTTTATGCAACTGTAACAGAGGGTTAATCCTCTCTTTCTTTTAAATGATCCCTAGCCTTTCCTATACTGCGTGCTAGAATCATGGTATCTAACCTGCAAACAATTCATTCTAGGATCCTGCATCTAGTTGTTAGTCCAAACATTCTTTCTATGCATAGGTATAACATATCTTTCACTATTCTTATCAGATCTACTCATATCAAACCTTTTTTCATCTATTAGTGCCCTTGTTTTCAATCTAGGACATAATCTATCAATCATAACTAGATCCATATTTTTGAAACAAAAAATTCCACTTATCTTACTTCTACAAAGCACAAAGCTTTCAGATCTAGAATTTTTCACTAGTCTTACCTTTATCAGAGCATAGAGCTTGCAGATCTTACCTCTTTTCTTTAGATTGGGATTCTTTCTTTAGCACAAAGATTTTAAAAATCAAGTAGAATACTGTGCACTAGAGAAATAGATTTATGCACAGAGCTTCCACAATTTCAGTTCGGATCTTTGCAAAAAATATTCTTCTTCCTCAATTCCCAACAATCACAGTTTCAGGTCCCGGCAACGAAACCATCTGTTGCAACAGGGCCAGACCCAAGTTTCAACGCTACAACAACGCACCAACAAAACCTTAACTTCCGACCCTTTCAGCAACACCTGCGAAGTAGATGAAGTCTCACCTGAGGTAGAGGCAGGGGTGGTTGCAGGAATCAGGTGTCTACAACCTTAGTTGGGACACATAGCTGTGATTGTAATACTTAACATAGCACTTATCACCGATAGTTCATCAGTATTTAGCTACTATCTACTGTGCGGATGAAACAGAGCATCGCATCATTCACTCAAATCTAATGTATCTAAGCACTTATCATAAAGAGGTAGATTAAATCTAGCAGATTCAAGCACTAAGAATATTCACATAGGTCAGATCTACATCCATATACATCATTAGCACAAAGAATAAATAGATCTATCTATATATATCAAAGCACTTAGAAAATAAAGGCATAAACATATCAACACATGGCACCAAGAATAGCAACACAGCATGTACATGGTTCGCCCCCACCCTGGGGCTACGTCCACCAACTCTTCTTCTTTATTATCTTTGTCAAGCTTCTTACAGGCACATAACATCAAAATCCTACTCCGCAGAAGACAAGAGATATACGCGCGCTCCGTCAGATCCTCCTTCTTAGAGCTAGGTTACAACACCAAGCCTTCTTACAATTACTTTCACATAGCTCTGCAAGTCTCACACAGTATGCACAAAACATCTACAATCCATACTTAGCACTTATCCCAATATCACACAGATATGTATCTCCCCTTCCTTACATTGCCTAGCCATCTATTTATACATTACAAAATAGGCCTAAACATGGGTAAACCCATGGGATGACATCCCATACCCGTTACAAAATCCCAAATCCCAAAAAGGACCCAAAAAGGGCCGAGATCCCGCGATCTCTTCTTTGTCTTGTACTTAGTCTTCGACATGCTATCAAAGTCCAAAAATAGGTCTAACTTGACAAAGGATCTCCCAAAACTTAGTCAAGGGCCAACAACACCTTTTAATCGACATTTTTCCTTGCTATTCGTAGTTTCCAGCTCCATCTTGATACTTTTTAATAATAACTTGTAATAAGACACAAGACAACAAGATTGAAAGAAACAATAGTATATTTTGATGAAACCTATGCAAATGATCAAGGAGAAATACAACAACGATAGTCAAACATAAATAACATTTGTGGGAAAGAAACTATATTGTTGTATTAATAAAAAAGGAAGAGATTGCAACCAAATCGTTGATGTTGTGAAGTCCCTCCAAATAGTTCCTTGCTCCAACACACACCCTTTCTTCCATGAGTTCTAACACCATAGGTTTGGTATCTTGAACCAAATCAAGTTGAATCAAGCTTCAGTCTTCTTAATATTCTTTCATCCCTTTAGCTCTTCTTGACCCCTTATTGATATTTACATATCTCCATGATATATGCCTCCATTTATAGATTGAAGGGGAAGGGATGCAAATATTATGATGAGCGGGTTAGGATTTCATTGGATCAAGAGTACAGGTGAGATCCAAACCAATCCGAGGAAAACTCATCCCCAAATCTTCTCTTTTTAGAAACTTCACGAATTTCTTTGTTTTTCCCTTGTTTAAATAGTGTCGCACCCTGTGCACTACCAACATGCAATACTTCCACACCCTGCAGTGGTCCAACATGTGACACTTTTATAAAAAAGGCTTTTTTCAAGGGATTTCATCCTTCCAAGAAAGGTTATTCTTCCAATTTCTTTAGGGATTATGGAAATAATACTTCAAATGATGAAGGATAGAGGTACAACATCAATTTTTCAAGACTATGACCAAAATAATGTGTTAAAAACATGTTTCAGCCCTAAAATGGGGCTATGTAACTTTTGTAAGGAAAGTTTCTCATGTGTGTAAGTTTCTATAGGAAAGTCACATAGTTGTACAATTATACCAAAGTAAAGTTTCACAATTCTCTATGAGGGAGAGAAAAGAAAATTTTGAAAAATTGAAGGCATCATAAATGTGGGATAGGGAAAAGAAAAATCTATGCTATGATGATGATGATTATAAAGAATAAAACAACAAATAAAAACACCTAAAACCAACAAAGGATGAGATTTTGAATCTAAACCCTAATATGAGTTTCCATCCTATTGGAGGTGTTTTGATGAGTGGACCAAAAACACTAATTAGTAGGTTGCATCTACTAATATAGAAAATTGTAATGTGTGTAAGTCAGATAAGTAAATCGACTCTATCTTAAATCTTGTGGAAGAAGGCTAATTAAAAATTGGACGAAGGAGTATAAACCTTCAATGGAGCCTCTTGATGGAATGAGCTTGTGTTGGGGAGGAAGTGAACCTCCAAACAATGAAATAATATAAAATAATCCTATTTCCCTCTAATAAAAATATTAGTGATACAAAGAGTTAGGAAACTATCAAATGAAAACATGAAGTCGAAATGAGAAACAAAAATATTTGGGGAAAACAAGAGAAGTTCTTGTATTATTCAATGGAAATGCAATACAAATAATAAATATATCACTTGATCAGAGAAATGAAGGATGGTCTCTAATATCTCTCATTAGAAGTTTCATTTTATCCCATTTAGGAATCTCCTTGCGCTTAGCTAGAGTGAATTAGGAAGCACCTCCCCCTGTAAAACGACCAAAGGGAAAGAAATTTGTGTAAAACAACCACTATGGAAGTTAAAATAAAAGATTGGAGCAATATGATTAAAAATATTGGCAATAATTTTGCAACACAACTATTCGTCCTAAAGTCTGCACTTGACTGCTAAAGGGAATAGCTAGGCCACCTCAAGTTTGGAAAGGTTTTTTTTTTATTAATTAAGTTTGTTGGTAAGCTAAATGATAGGTTTTCAAAGATGAAAATCTAGTTGGACTAGCCAAACAATATGAATGCAGTTTCTCCTTAGCTAATGGTATGAACTTTGATGAATAGTTGGAGAAATGGAATGATAAACAAAGGAAACAACAACAAGAAATGCAATGAATTACCTTCTGTGTGAGAATTAATACTTAAAATGATATTTTAAGGCCTAGAAAAATATCTGGATACAAATCATCCAACAGGCTGTCAAATAATTGATCTTTTTACTAAAAAAATAGTTTTTTAACAGGTTGCATAACAACCAAAAGATGAATTAGAAAAATAGCTGAAAGAAGAAGGAAATTTACATTCCACACATCACAATTTTCATCCAAGATGGAATTAAAACACATGAATACTTGAGCAAGAAAACATAATTGTCATTAATATGTATTCACAAGGTAGAGAGATTTACAATCATATGAGCAGGTCCAACCAATTTTGATGCTTGAATCCTTTCGCTAAAAACTAAACCCATTTTCATTTCCATATTGCCTTTTTATCTATCAAAGGGGTTCGAATACCTCTTTCAGATCTAGCACTAATGCCTTCATTACATTCAGATTTGTAGGTCTTAAAATTTTCCATTTAGTTATGGTCACTTTCCAAAAATACTCTATACATTGAGTGAAGTAGAGCTCAAGTACTAGTTTGTAGGGATGAATCCTCATTTCAGGGAAAATAACTTCGACTTGCCTAACATTGTTTTTATCAAAAATATATTTATTACAAATGGTTGCAATATCTCAAACTGAAACAAAAAGATTCTATCACTTAAATAAAGTCATTGTTGGTAACTAAAGTGCATGGGTTGCATTAGAAAATTCTTCGAAGGTTGAAATTGTTGTTGACTTGCATGGATTCACATGTATGCCACAAGTTGGAGAATGAAACCTTTGACACTGGAACAAAACTTACATAGGTTGGGCGAATTTATAGAAAACACAACCCCAAATATCTCTTTGATTCTCCCAAACCATGATACCTATGTAAAATCTGAGAGATATTTTGTGCATGGACCTACTATTGACAAACACCTCTTTCATTTTTCACAATTTCACCTCCTTTTGTTCATAAGGCACGATGAAAGACAATGACAAAAATAGGGAAATCAACATTTGGAGAATTTCTGGAAAAATGGCCCCAAAGGTCTCTCTATTCTCCCAAACCGTGATACTTGTGTAAAATATGAGAGAGGTTTTTGTGAATGGTACCATTCCCGACAAAAACCTCTTTCATTTTTAAAAAATTCACCCCCAGATGTTCGATATCTGTGCCAAAAGACAATGACAAAAACAAGAAAAAACAGAGCATTTTGTGAATTTTTGGTAGCGCCTTAGCAATCCTTTATTTGAATGTTCTATGTCCCCATTTAATCATGAAATTATATCTTTTAATGTTATTTTATTTGCATATAAATCTAGAGTTGACCCTTGATTGACCCTTATGAATCTAGAGTAGCTGGATTGTTTTCGGTGAATGTTGATATAAAATTATACCCGAAAAGGATGATAGAATCTGCAAAAATCTTGAGATATGGAAGTGAATATGATCCTTTTCTTATTTGTCAAATACTTTTTCTTTCTAATCTTCAATTGATAACACACTTTGCTTCTAGAAAAGCATGAAAATTCAAGTTCTTCTAGGCTTATTGGGCATTCTAGGGTCTTGGTTCCCTTTCCTCTTTCTATTATGCTTGGCTTGAGGGGATTCCTTAATCAAAGTATCCATAGGCACAAATTCCGCAACAACAATCTTGGGACTGTGTTGTTTAGTTTTCCTTTGTCCCCTTGTTTTTTTCTTGGGAATTTTATCTTGTTGCATGGTGGAGGTCACAAGCTTGTCTTTTGAATGCTCAGGTGACAATGGGCTTGGTGGAGTAACATGTTCCTCTTGTTGTATGATACAAACCTTGTTTCCCTTATTCTCTCTTTTATTTATTGTAGTTGATCTTAGCTTCCTTCGAGGGGTTTCTTCCTTTGTTGGGGTAATTGATTTGGCTCTTTTAGATTAGGTACCCCCCTTTTTAGGTGCAAATTTCTTATTTCTAGTTTGTTGGATCGAATGTATGTGTTATTTTGATTTACTTTACCACATGTAGCGATAATTACCCACAATCCTGAGATGATAAGAATTGAAGACGCAAACCAGCATGACTTTAGCACAAATTTTGCAATGATGGTCAACTGGTGGTAACCCTCGTGAACTCTAGTGCTCGGGAACATGCACACATATGCAAGGAGCCAACAAAACTCTTTTAAATATTTAAATTAATTTCTGAACGTTTAAACAATTAAAAAATCATGATTTTACATTGTTTGCAAGAACAAGCCTATTCTTACAATTAGTGTTTTTCTACATCAAAAAGGCATTGTAAACCTATTATCAGCTCAGTAAAATATTTCAAGATGACAATATGTTGTTAACCCAAATCAGAACGTGCAATAACCTTCGAAGAAAGAAAGAAAATGGTGCAAAGACAATAGAAGGGTAAAAACAACTCAAACTGACTCATTAACCATGGAGAAGAAACTGAACAAAAATAAGGCTTAAGAGGATGTATAGGCTAATGGAGGGAAAGCGCAGGAATGCATACCTAATATTTAACAACAAATTTTCCACGATTGAACTTGTTAAGTTGCATGGAGGAGGCCTTCATTTTAAAACTTTCCTAGAGGAGAAAATGGAGTGAAATAGAGCTCCATGAAAAATCTCAACCAATGTGATTGCATTTCATCCAAGTATGGGAAAGTAAGTGCACCTTAAGTGAAGAATTCTGATTGATATGAGTGTCCCTTGACCAAAACATCTTCTAACATGACCATAATGTTCAATGTGTTGGGTATGTGTTATATTCTTTGCAAGGGCCAGTAGATAATGTGTTGAAGTTGATAGGAAGTGGTGCCTCGGAGGAGGGCCTTGATGTGTCTCCCATAAATGAAATGAAACATGTACAAGGATTTGAAGTATATCATAGTATACAGTGATTTAAGACGGACTTAGGGATGAACGACGGGATAGAAGGATTAAGGAATGCAGAACTAGCCAACGTGATAGAAGTATTTTGGTTGAACTTCTCTTGAACATATGATGACACGACAATTGTCTTGGAATCATTGACTCAAAATGAGGATCAAAGACCAAAATATAACTTGGAGAAAAGTATGATCGATAAGAGACAAATGGATTTCCCAAATTGACACAAGGGGTGAAAGAGTGGCATGTTTAAGAGTGACTTGTTGCCAAAAGTTAACACAGATTCAATACAAATTCCTTTCCCAATTTTCTCCCACCATTTCTGGAGAGTACCTCTTTATTTTTACACGAGATTTAGGAGGATAACATATGATTGTACTATAAGCACATCCTTCGTATGAGTCCTTCGAAGTATTTCTAACGAACCATAGGAAGGAGTGGTTCATTCCTATATGGGTCTTTCAATGTATTTTTTACGAGTCCAAAGAAAGTAAACTCGATGGTTTTTCATGTTTAGGGAGTTTGAAAAACACTTAAAGGAAACTCCAAGATTAACGTTTTTGTAAATTTAGTCTCCCAAGCTTGAAAAAGTATAAAATAATACCTAGGAGAAATATTTTAGCCATCACAACTAGAGTATTCCTTTTTCGTAGTTAATCTAATGAGACCTAAAAAGGGTTAAACTATCGCTCGACAGGCATCCTTTCAAATATTTTAACGAGCATGAATGAAGAGAATTTCACTCGACAATCTTTTCATGTTTAGAGAGTCTAAAAAGAGATTAAAGGAGACTCTAAGGAGCTACTTTTTTGTATAATTTTTACAAGTCCAAAAAAGTGATAAGAGTATACTCGGTAAACTATTCTCATGCATTTACGAGTACGAGAAGGAACAAATACTAAGCTCGGTATTGGTTTCATTTTTACACAAGCTTGAAAACAAAGTAAAACTATGCTTGGGTAGGTTTCATTTTTTCGTGATCTTGAAACTACAAAATAAACTATGCTCGTAACTTCCCAATGTAATGTCCAAAGGTATTGAGGGATACTCATGGGTGGTTGGTACTTCACCCCCAGCTTAAGAAGCTAGTGGCTTAACTTCCAACATGAGGTCCATAGGCTGGAGACATGCCCCCCAAGCTTCGTTTCATCTGCAAATCCTATGCGGTCACCAATTTATGTACCTGATTAGAATTTTGGTTACTTATAGGTAAATTTTCAACAGAGGAAGAAATAATATCAAACGACATAAGTAGATGAAATGAAGGTTCAGTCACATAAGTAGATGAAATGAAATAAAAGGAGGGGATGGTTTGTTGCATTTTTTAACGAGCTTGAGACAGACAAAGAACTATTCTCATGACTCATGGGTTTGATGCCCAGATATTTGTTTCATTTTTTTAATGATCTTTCCACAAAGAAGAAAAACCATGCTCGCAAATCTATGTTTCATTTTTTAACGATCTTGCCACTGAGAAGAAAAACTATGCCCACAAGGATTTGTTTCATTTTTTAAACGAGGTTGACATAGGAAAAGAGCTATGTTAAACTATTCATTTCATTTTTTAATGAGCTTGACATGGATAATGAACTATGCCCAATGTAATTTATTCTTGAACATGGCTTCCAAAAGGATAATTATCTGGAAAGAATACATGTCAAGGGACACACCTCGATCATGGCTTCCAGGAGATCTTCATTGGACAAGAGAACAATTCTCTAGAAGGAATACATGTCAAGGGATGCAATAGGGGTAAGAATATCAGGCTCTAATATCCCTATTGAAGAGATCACCATGTCAACTACCGAATCCAGGTCAGAAGAAGTCGATCATATTGCAAGAGGCTCATTCTCATCGACAGTTGAAAACATGGGACATGTCACCACATAATTAACCTGTGGCGAAGTGGATACTGCTATATTGGGAACATTCATGGAATTTGGATGGGCGGTCATCATATGAGGGCCAATGAATGAAATTTGGTCAATGGTCACAACTTTTCCATTATGAGGGAAAGACATCACTCCAAAGAGTGTGGACACGATATCTTTCATAGCATAAACATAGTCTCACCCGAGGAGTAAATTAAAATACAAGGGTCCTTGGACTATCATCACATCAATATGGACAGTTTTCCCTCCTAAGGTAACAGGTAACTGAGGAAGGATCCCTAAATATTCACTATCTCTTCTGTCAAAATCTAGAAGGTTCTTACTAACAGGCACAAGCTGAGGGGAACCTGGAGCTTGCCAAGAGTTTGAGGATAAGATACTAATAGAAGCACCTTTGTCTACTATAGTGTGACATATGTTTATATTGCAAACCTGGACAATGATTTCGAAATATAGGTAAGAAGGAAGGAGAGGTCATGTCAATCTATTCCAATCAAAGGAAATGACCTCGGTACTTGGAGGGGCTTCCATGGGAATGGGTGAAATTCCCCTTCGTCCAGAAGAATATGAAGAGATGAGAAATAGCTGATCAATATCGATTTCACTCGTCGAAGATGTTGGAGCTTCCTTTTTATTTTGTTCAAATCCATTTTAAAAGGTCAAATGTCGGTTCTTAAGTTCTTTTTCGCTTCGTAACATTCACCTACTAAAAATCTCAGTAGTCTCGACATGTGAAATAGCAGGAGATGTGATGTTTCATAAGTTACCACTTTTATCATGAAATGAAGGTTGTTGCTCTTCGTACCTCAGAATATCGCTCTTCAGGAGTTACAAGTCACAAGATTTACAAACCCCGATGTGCGAGGTCGCGAAAAGTTTCAAAAGCTTACCTCAGGTGAAAGCTAAGAGTGGGACCATGTAAACCTGTTGACGGGTGAAATTGACCACTCGTCAAATGGAGGAGTGGATCCGGACTGGGGTTGTCTAAATAACCCAAGCCGTTTGGATTAATCCACTCTGACAGGTTTAGCAGCTCCGTTGGCCGATCTAAGTTCTAGGAAAGTGAAAAAACTAAACTAAAGAAACTAACTAAGTGAAAAACAGTTGTTGCAAACTATATACAATCTAAAATGTATTTACAGTTTTACTAACTAACAGAATAATAGTTCTACCTATTAAATATACAGTGTGTCGATATATTTATATTTCTATTATATGTACAGTATTCACAAAATGCAATTTTTTTTATCAAAAACCTGCAAAAATCATATATGAATTGACAACAAAGCTATTGTTCAGTATTTTGTGTTTTTTATAACTTTTATCAACAGGAAATGAAATGGCAGTTATCTATCTGAGAAATAAAAATAACAATTTGTACTGTGTATCTAAACTACAACAAATTCTTATATTAATTAACTATAGAATGCTACTAGCAAACTAACTTGAAATCGCATATCCATATGTGTCCTGTGCGTGGCATCAACATTTTCTGTTTGATGAGGCCAACCCACACCAAATTTTCCCAATGCTTCTCGTAAACGAGCAGTAGTAATTCTTTGAATGCTAATGACAAAACAAATAAGATATGTAGCAATAGCAATTTATCATTTGACAAACGATCATATTAAGATAAATCTGAGTATGACAATTTGTATATAACTGTTCATTGGATAGAGAAGATCAACCTTCAAATCATCAAATGTAAAAAGATCAATTGCTGTATATAAAACGAGAGGCATAAAATATGGACACTATTTAAATCCCATCACATCAACCTGTAACAACAATCTTCTTCGCAAGAAGAGAAAAATCCTTCCAACAATGTTGAACAAGCTAGGGAGGTAGAATCTATTGACCAGGTTCTTATTGACAACCAAATTGGTTTTTCCTTTGAATCATTGTATTTTCAGTCTACGACTAGTATGGAAGAAGATTCATTTCTGGCTCAAGGTGAATACCCTCATTTTTGTAACTCATGCTCTAATCAACATTTAAAATCAGTCATTGAAGAACACTTAAGCGACGAAAATCGTCTTGAATGTTCTAGTACTCCGATGAAACTGATTAGAGAAGAATATATGAAACTAGAAGAAGAAACCTTAAACCTTCATCCTCAAAATGCACTTTGTTCACAGGAAAGACTAGATGTTTGTCACACAATTTTTGAATTATCTATCACACAAAAGGCAAATCCAGATGATCATATCATGTTGAGGTATTCGTCACCAAAACAGAGTAAGGGTTTTAAAGAAGGTGAAGAGAAATCTCTTGAGAAT
>JZKD02S1880530.1:66869-91668 GCA_000966675.3 Picea glauca | reverse complement strand
TAGGAATAGGTTTTCTTTCAGTTTTATTTCTCACTATTTCTCTTTGTAATAATGCAGTCATGAATGCAAGTGGGCGCACCACGAGAACCATAATATGACTGTTATCAGGGAAGTCCGCTTGATCTTTTTCTCTTTGCTTTTAGTTGAATATTTATTTTCAAAAAACACAGTATCTTCATGAAAATCTTAAATGGAAAGTAAAGAGATAAATAAATATAAATCAACCCTGATCCAAGGTACCATGAGTAGGAATGCTTTCCCATCAAACAAGATTTTTCCACTTTCTTTCAGTCTCCCAAGGGATTTGTTGCATGAGGTTTTCAGATGCACCTTCTGTACATATTTTTTTTTTGTTTGGATTTCTTTGCTTTCAAATATTTCTTTGCTGGTGTGTTTTGTTTCCATTTATGCTTATCAGTCTTTCTTTTGAAACACACATGCCTACACCATGAACCGTTTCAAACAAAGAGAACAGAAAAATTTCTCCTCTGAAATAACTACTGAAGATTGTTAAAACATCAATTATGATATTTTTCTGAAGTTTGTAGCCATGTTAAAGAAACTTGTTGTTTGAAAAGCGTGTCTTGATTTCAATCTGTAACTGAAGATTTTCACGATCATCCATAAAAATTTCTTCTTACGTTGTCCCTGTTCCTAAAGAGAACAAATCAGAGATGTCTCCTCACCTTCGAAGGTCGGTTTATCAATAAACCATCTCTAGATCTTAATGAAGGACAGTTAAAAAATTCTCTGAAGGCCTGAAATTTATTAAAATATGTCCAAAATATCACAATTTTCAGCGTCACCCCGCTCGATTAAATATCTTTGAAACTAAATAAATCATTAAAAATCCGTGGGAAGTGCTTGTAAACCCGTCGGGATACTGAACAGGTCTGCTGGTAGCGGGTAAATGCATGCATGACGCCAAGATAACTTCGCCGAGGTACTGAACAGGCCCGCTAGCAGCGAAGCAATGTCGGGTATATGAAAATTTTCAGATATGGAATCTCTTGACCTTAAATGTCCTTCGTTCTGATCTGGAACTTCCTGGAAGGATACATATATTGGAGTGGGTTAATTGGCAACCCTGTCGAGGCTATGGACGCCTGCTGGCAGTAGTGGCTCTGTCAACAGTATTGGAGATTTTAACCTTAATATCGTGACTCTATTTTGTTAATATTGTTATCAGTTTTCATCTTTTAAAATAACAAGATGGAATTGTTTATGATTGATGATGATGTTTAAACAGTTTTCTGGTTGTTTTCGAGTTGGAGTTTTTCTCATTATCCTAATCTGGGCTTATTCATTTGGTAGAGATAACTGCTTCTACCAATGTGTCACCATTGTTGGCAGCCATATTAATTCCTATCTTTTTCCTTACAAGCTGCCTACACAAGGGTTTTGAACCCTCAATACTCGTCGCAGCTTTTTAAAATGACACCATTATCTTTCGCTTTTGCATACCTGCATTTCGTTTTCATTTTCACAACCGCAAGCGTGAAAACCCACAGTTGGAATTCATGTTGATTGCATTAAAATGATCTTTTGGATTGTTATGAACCTATTTGTTTATGTGGTTATAATTCTTTGACCTCAAATACACCATTGGTCACACATTATCAAAACACCAAATATCTATGCTTTTGATTATTATTAGTATGGTGTTGATTTACAAAAGATTTGACGCAATGGTTTGATTGAATACATTAATTTTTGGTCCAAATCATGGTTATATGATAATTCATTTGACATGTTGTTTAAAATTCTTTTTGATATGCACTATTGTGATTTGAATGTAACATTTTACCAAGGCGTCGTCGATTGTACAACTCGACATGATATTTTTGCATGGTCCCAATTTACTCTACCACCCTCGCACCCATAAGCATTAACGCGTTGTCTTGCATTTCGGGTTGCCTTTGCTTGTTTTGTGAAGCTGCGGGAAAACTGGTTCTGTGTCTACCGTATCAAACCCTATCACCGATTACCCTGTTGATTTTTTGCTATTAGCTATGGCTCCTGTAGTGTGAATCTAGCCCAACGGTGTCCAAACTTTGTTGTTGTTTGATAATGCCCGAGAGGACCTAGAGAGGAATGGTTGGTTGGTTTTTATTGAGAAGTTTGAGGGTTTCAACCTCGCAGCCGCTCAAAAATTTGAACTTACATTCGATGGGTGCAGAGCCAAAATGGGGGATATCCAGCTCGAAGTAAACGAGGCTTTCCTTAGCTCATCCACTGGTCTGTCGGCCAAGGGACAAAGATGGTTTAAAAATTCGAAGGTTGACGAAGTACCATGGCCATTGTTGTTTACCTCAAGGAAAATCAACAGTTTCGATAAAGGTATGCTAGTTACAGCTCTTAAGTCTAGGTGGCATGATTTGTTGGCTATTATCAAGTAGTTTGTTACATGCGAGGGTAGATACGACCTAGTTTTCCTATACCACCTATGACTGCTCATGAGTTTCATAGATTTTCCCTTAAATATGCCACATTTCCTCCTTCGGAGTTTATACAAAATGGCTAAATGTTTCAAGAGGGAGAAAGCCGACTCCAGCCTCTTCCACCATTGTTTAATTAAAATTATTGTGATTTATCAGTTGAAGGTGAATGGCGATTGTTGGGACGCTTTCTTGTTGAGAAATGGTTTTGCCAGGCATGAAATTGGACAAGTTGACAAAAATGTTGTTACAGAAACCCTTGCTGGGCCTGTCGTTCCTCCTCCTACGCTCTTTCCCTCTCTTGAACCCTCGACCTACCTGAACCCTACCCAAACTGACACCTGGCCGGATTCATGCCTAAAATATGGTGGTAAGCCTGTTAAAAGGTTTGGAAGGAAAAAGGGTAAGGGTAACAACAATATCAATCACAAAGTTAAAAAGGCTGCACGCTGGGTTTCACGGTGTGCTCGTAACAAACCAAAAGAAAACACAAACCAACAACCAATTTTGTTGAGTGAAGATTCTGATTCCGAAATCGAACGGTTTCTGACCGAGGAGTATCCATACTCACACGGCCTTTGTTCAGTCAAGCCCTATGACTATGTGACGAACCTCCCTCCATGTCTTAAAGAAGACCCTAAATACCCTGGGATCAAACTTGACAGAGGAACTACTAGTCAATTAAGAATCTCCTCACCTGTAATTACACGGCCTGATCAACCACAGTGCAATGAATGCAAGTCGTGGCTCGACCGATATTATACAGACGTGCCTTTGCTCCAATCCCGAATCAAGTCCTTGGAGGACCGAGTAAATGTGCTAACCAAAGAAAATGACAGATTGCTAGCTAATGATAAAAGGAAGAAGACCACAGGCTCTGTTGTTTTAAAAAATGTAGAGGCGGTCACTGCCATTGTTAATTCAAAAAAAGCTTGATCAAATCGAATCCCTGAAACCGAGGTATGGTATTTCAAGAATGATTTTAAAATGATTTAGTTTGTTTTGAATTAGCATACAGGATTTGTTTGCTCAATCACATCTATTTCTGTTTTGATATAATTGATAAAACACGATTCTGTTTATAATAATAACTAGCTACAGAATCGTGAGATTTTGTAGCTAGTTATGAAAATTTGAATTTTTTTGATTTTACAACTAAAATACAATCTGAAAATCATGTATTCTTGTGCATTGATAGGTACACATGAATTTTAAAAGGAGATTGGATCGACTGTGGCATCTTTGAACATGCTTTTTCTTTACATAGTTTTGGATTAAGCTGTTAGTTTTAGATAGAAATAGGAATTTGGGAGATTGTATTCCCATAATTTTTGCAACGAATTTGATAATTTCCACAAGGAATGTTTTGATCCTGTGGCCTTTATATATGTATTATTTTTGTAAACAAGGATCATCGCTGCCTCGGGAAAAAAACGATGGATTTATGATTTTCACACTTGAATGAAATATGATACTGGTTGCAGCTTTAGCTTTTCCATATTGTGGTTTTATTCAAGTTAAGATTGTTTCAATTTGTAGTTAAGACTATTATTGCTTTCACTATTATGGTTTACTACAGACTGGGATTGATATAAATTTATACATATGATCCATGTTCATGTTCCAAATTTATGACACAGTAATCATTTTGTTTAAACTTGGGATTAAGAGATTTATCTTTATCATTTGTTGAACATTCATGCACGAGTTTTCACAGCAGGGTTTATCTTAATGTGGTCACTTGTGAAATTGTAAGATTGTTGTCACTATATCTCTCATTTGTTATGTCATTAGCATTCAAAAGCATTGTTGCTTCGTGTTTACGTGAAGTATTGGAAAATCTGGTACGGGTTGGCCTAATCAAACAGTGAACGCAGATGCTATGTACAGGACGAATAGGAGATGATATTTCAGGTTAGTTTGCTAGTTCATTTTAGTAGCTTAATCAATATAAGAATTTTATGTAGTTTAGATTTACAGTACAAATTGTTAATTTTTATTGCCAAGCTAGATAGCTGCTATCTCATTTTCTGTTTATAAAGTTATAAAAAATCAAAAAACACCAGCTTCGCTGTCATAAGTCAATTCATATATGATTTTGCAAATTTCGATTAAAATTTGCATTTTGTGAATACTGTACATATAATAGAGATTTAAATATATCAATACACTGTACATTTAATAAGCAGGATCACTATTTTATTAATTTAATTAGCGAACTGTGAATATATATTAGACTTGTATATAGTTTGCAGCAGCTATTTTCCACTTAGTTAGTTTATTTAGTTTAGTTTTTTCACTTTCCTAGGACTTAGATCGGCCAACGGAGCCGCTAAACCCGTCGGAGTGGATTAATCCAAGTGGCTTGGGTTATTTAGACAATCCCTGACCGGATTCACTCCTCCAGTTGATGAGCGGTCAATTTTGACCATCAACAAAACCCCATTCAAATGTTGTCGGGATTTCGCGTCTCAGCGTTCACTCTCTCCTAAAACATTACCACTCAAACTTCGAAAGACGAAGCCATGAAAATTTTACCTAAGTAACTTGGGTTAGATTCATGGTTGATTAGTCTTGACCATGATTTAATCTCCTCGAGATTTCACGACTCAGCATACTTTCCTCTCGGAAACAATACATTTGGAGTCCCGAGCCGCGAAGTCGTGATAGAAATTAAAGCATAATCAATTAAAACACTTAATCCTAGTTACGTCCTTGCTTAATTAAGTATAATCATCGCAATATCGGGTTTTAGAGGGTCGAAAGGTTAGAGTTGAAAGTCTCGATACGGCGAACGCCGAAATGATTGATTTAAATCTTGATTAAGGAAGTCAAGCCAACCATAATCAATGTTTAATGCAAATGATAATAATGCACAATTTACGAGGTAATTTCAAATTTTCCTTGTGCCAGCTTGTCCCACAAACCGTCGAATTTTATGGCATTAATTAGAAATAAGGCGAAGAGACAAAGTAAGGATATGGTTTTTATTGCCAAAATCTCTATCTAAATATGATTGGACCATTATGTTCGTAAGTACATCGATGTGTTAAATGTTCGAAGATATAGATCTTTTGCTTCCTATTTTATTCATAAAGTTAATTTCTATCCCGCACAGAGAAGTTTTCTCAGTAAGCTAACTTCTATATGTATACGCATTTTAATTGTAGAAGAGCTAAGTTACAATCCTCTGTCATGGCCCCGCGAAAAGCATCCAAGGTAAGCGCTGAGGTTTCAGGATAAGGTTCTGATAATGTCTTGGATACTTCACCTCGGAGCATTGATTCTGTGCGAACTTGGTCATACGTCTCAGAGGTTTTGCAATCAGATGTGGTGAATTGTTCGGACGATTCTAGTGACAACGAGAAAGACGACATGACTACCAAATACAAGATCACTGTCCAAGCAGATATGCACAAAGTAGCGGCCAAGCCACGCCTTCTGCCTTACTATGACATGAGTCGATGGGCGCTATATCATGTAGACATCCCTACCAGAACCATCATCAATGAGAAGAAGGTCATTGTTGGGACCTTTAGACCAGAAAAATTACAGGTGATGTACAAATTACCACCCATGTCAGACTTCATGTACAATGTAGAGTTTCTAGATGGTTTTAAACAAAAGGAATGCGAGCAATATGCGAAAAGTTTATCTGATTTGATGAAGGATTGGGTCTCACACCCAGCAAAGTTCAGGGAAGAAATTAATGGAATTTATTCCATATCTTCTTTGGAACCACAGTTCAAATACGTAGCGAGGGAAGACACCTGTAGATTGTACGGGAGGGAAGACACCACGCATTTTTTCCTCCAATGGGTGCCCTTGATATACTTAGTAGCAAAAGGCTCTTCTTTTGACTGGGCCAAAATGTTGTCCGATAGTCTAACCAATCGGATTACAGAATATCAGACGCAGAAAGAGAGTGGGAAAGCTGCTTCATTTTTCATGTCTTCATACCACATGGACGGAGTATGCTCCATGATGCCTTTTCCTTTGATGAATTGGAGCTGGGATCCATCGGATGCCGAGCCAGTCCATGTATACCATTCCAAACTTTGGGAGGACAAGGCTTCAAATTTCGTATATGAAATCTTCAACTAGGTAATGGTATCGATGAATGTTTCCATCTTCGATAATCTGCCACCCAGAATATCAGATAGCATCATGGAAAATCTAAGAAGAGTGGTTGATTGGTATGTGGAGAAAGAATTTTCATTTATCAGGGTTTTCGGTGCTTCCATCCCTCCGTATGATTTACCCTTACTTATACCCAACAGGCTAGCTTGTCGCGATATCGCCAAGAAAATCGCAATCGACGGTATAAGCAAAGAACTGAAAGGGTTTTCAAAAAAGGTATGGCCACCTTTTCCTGTTCATTTAAACACCTATTCATTATTAGACTTCATGCATGCAAAGGTCAAGGCAGAAGCCCTAGAAGATATAAATTTGGTTCATATCGAATTCAAGAAACATGATCCACACAGGGTCATGAGTAATCATTTGGCCAGTTGTGGCCTTAAAAGATTTGAGCATGAGAATTCGCCTCATGATGATATTTTCCGAGGCGCCAAATCTTATGATGAAGTTTTGGCTTGAATACAAGCCCTGTCTCTCGAAGAGAGGGCCGATTTTGTTAGATTCTAAGAGCATAGGCAAAGGTTCTTTCCTCTAGTATTACGGGGTGAATATCTGACGATAGCAGAGGAGCAACAAACAGAAGTCGGAGGCTCTAAAGGTTCAGGGCCCAACCAAGAAGGACAACAGGATAAAGAAGAGCAAGATGGGGGCCCGAAATAGGAAGCCAAGTCTTCCAGTCCTCCAAGCGAGTCAAATTCGGTCATTACTCCTGGGAAATCTTCTAAACAGGTTGGCAATCCCATCGCCTCCATTACCCCCCTACAGTCTGCAAAGTAAATATCGGACGGAGGTTGGATTTTGGGTGAAACATTGACACCTATATTAGTAGAAGAGATACCTCTGAATCAATTCTTCTTCGATAAAAAGAGGAAAGCAGTTGTAAGACAAGAACTCTACCAAGAGGCAGGTGTTGTCTCTAAGAAATTTAAAGTTTTAACTGATGGGAAAAATATGAAGAAAGTAGAATTCGTGACGCAAATAGTAGGAACATTGGGTGCTTTCGCCACGGTGAACCAATATTCAGTCGGGAACCTAAAAGATTAGCTAAAACGAAAAAATCATTTGATCAATACACTAGAGGCTAAACTAGCCACAACAGAAGATGCTACTAAAGATTAGGCGATTGCGACTTTAGAGAAAGAAAGAATAGAAGATCAAAATGAAATCGAGTAGCTTAAAGTCGATCTTGAACAGAAACAGTTGAAGGTTCAGACAAGTCAGACTCAGTTAAGCCAGTAGGGATAATTGATAGACCAGCTTCGGGCCAAACTAGAATTCGTCAAAGGCCAGGTAATCGATATCAGGATATTTCAATCCTAGGCAATAGAGATCAAAAAACGGTTATCGGCGGCACAGC
Organism: Picea glauca; assembly: GCA_000966675.3. Lineage (NCBI taxonomy): Eukaryota > Viridiplantae > Streptophyta > Pinopsida > Pinales > Pinaceae > Picea > Picea glauca. The sequence goes on along the minus strand of JZKD02S1880530.1, from coordinate 83,733 downwards.
AGGGTCTGCTTGTTAAAGTAGAAACAATTCAAAGAAGCTTCCAACTCATTGATCAGGTGTTGGAAAACCTCTCTCTTAAAGAAAGGGATGCCGGAGCAGCTCGGGTGGCTTTCCAGGAGGCTATTATAGCCACAACGAGAAGAGAAGCAAGCAGTAGTTCTAGTTTTCCCATCACAGAGCAGACCAAGGGTAATATCTTGTTGAAAGAATCATAGCGAAATATATCCAAAGGCAAACAACAAGCTATGAAGCTGAGGAAATCTTGCGAAGAAATTTTCAACTTGTTAAGTGAGCTTTATTTGGGTTCCGATGGTGAAAGTGGCATGGAGACACTGGGTCAAATCAATACAGCTAAATATATGTTAAATATCAAGGAAAATGAAGAAAGAGAAGTAGCTGAAATATCACAAATAACTCAAACAGACATAGTGCAAATAGACAAATGGCTAATTAAACCGAGTATGTTGTTATTCTCTATCAATGCCAAAGATCAACAGGTGGAAGGAAAGCTATCACTATTGATGAAAGACTGTTATATTTTTGAGGTAAATAATCAATCCAAGCCATCTAAGTTGATATCACAGCTAGTGGAGAAGTGCGTTATTTGCAAGGACCATGCGAAGCGACAGGTTTTGGGTACCAGATGAGGACAGATATAAAGAAAAGAAATATTTTGACTCCTTTTGATTGTAACCGAAAACTTGTGGAACTATTGAGATTCCAGCGCATGAAAATTTGTATAAATATACATTTTGAAAAAAGAACCATGGCTGGACCTTTTGATTAATTGTAATAGAGACTGTCTCTTTTCGAGACTTAATACAAAGCAATCCGGAGATTCCTAATTCCGTCACTACTATGTTATGAGTTTGTTCTCTCTGTTATTTCATATTCATTCTTATTTCAATTATATATATCCGATGAATGTTTCATTGCAATTTAGTAAAACTTATACTATAGTGATTAATGTTTAGCTATCTATTGTTTACCGTTTTTCCTCTATATCGACTACTAGCAGGTACAAGACCTGTAAATCTTTAGGTTGTCATATTTTATTCTTCATCGGATCATTTCTTATCTTATTTTCTTCTTCTGCTTACAGAGTGAGATTCTCCCTCGACAGGAGCCTTATTCTATAGACAGCTTAATGTTTTTCTCCATAATTCATACACCATTTATTTCAATATAACATAGTTACGGAAAAAGGAATTTGGTTTGCAATTTTCTTTTAATATTGATTTCTAAAGTTCTCTTTTATAAAATCAAATTGATACAGCATAAAAACTTTCGGATTTCTATAAGTTTTATGTTACTCTATGACTGTCCTCGTTGTAAGACAACCCAATATTGAACCCAGTTTGATAGATCAAACCCATATTGCTTTAAATCTCCTTGACACCATACTTAAAACGGTGAACACCCAGGTAGAACTTGAACGTTCATGAGATGCAATTGAAAGGGATATAAACATCCAAGAACAGTTGGAAGCCAGGCAGCGACAACCTAGAAATCAACCCTAGCTTCCTTTACCGAAAGTATACTCTCCTCCCTTTTTACATCTTACTAACTTCCGGATGCCTAGACACTGTAATTTTTAAAGCCTTAAGTACAGACTCTGGAACAACATCTTTTTGGCGCCGTTGCTGGGGACGAAGTTACGAAACCTTTTCCCTGGGAAGAACGACATATTTTCAAGTTTCACCCTTTGATAGTGAACAAAGAGTGAGCACTTTCTAAAAGGATTTTCTTATCTTTCACTTGGTGACTCTACGTATAAGTAAGATGGAATTCGGTCGAAGGAATACCAAACAAAACCCAGAGAACAAGCAGACCACGCCTGTTTCAGATCTCGAAAAAATACTAAAAGTTAGAGGTCCTCTTAAGTCGACTACTACAGTATATCAGCTTAAACACTCACAGCCCAAGACAAAAATTTCTTGTGAACCTTCAAATTTGCATAGTACACCTCCCGAAACCACTAATTCATTTTTATTCAGTTCTGTGTTTAAAAGTTAAATCCTTCCAAAAACCTCTGTCGGACACAAAGGTAAAAACCTGAAAATAAATTTATCGGTAGTTGATATCCCACCGACTCTCCTTTCAAACTTCTCGATCTCACCAAGTCTCGAAGAGTATACTATATACTCAAATCTCACACCCACGGGATCCCCTGATTAAGTCTCCTGCAAATCTGAAGAGCCAAGTCCTCACATCTCTGTTCATTCGTCTTCACTTCTCTCATCTCCTGAAGAAGCTAGGAATCCATTTTTAGTCTTCCAAAACCCGCTATATAACACACCCTATCCCCGTCAGGTAATACCAATGGTGGTTGTCGGAGGAGGAGAGGGGGGCCAAGCGACTCCCCCGCCCCCCAGAGTTTTCACTAAAGTGGTTGCGAGATATGCACCTTTAGTTCTACCCACGCCTCTTCATAACCTTCTTGAAAATTATATAAAAAATTTACCGAAATTTACAGGGGAGGGGGACTTAACTGCGGCTGAACATATAAATTTCTTCGATCAGTTCACTGATATTCTAGGTCTAGAACACGAAGACGTTTATTCGAGATTATTTGTTCAAAATTTTGAAGGACAGGTACGAACCTGGTTTTGAAGCCTACCCACAGGTTCTATTCTATCTTATGATGCCTTAGAGGATGCCTTTATTAGACAATGGGGTGAAATAAAAGACCACTTATATTATCTAACCGAGTTCGTATCTTTAAAGAAAAGGAATTCAGAAACAGTTATGGAATTTATCCAAAGATTTAATAAACTGTATAATAAGATCCCAGCCGAACTTAAACCCTCCCAACCTGCAGCCAAAGTAACCTTCGCAGGAGATTTCGAACCTGACTTCGCTCTTCTCTTAAGAGAAAGGCGGGGGCTACCTTAACCCGAATGTAGGATGATGTTGTAGAAATTGAATCTAACATGATGGCCTCTAGTAAATTGAAAGCTAGGATAGAAACGGGGAACAAAGAAACCAAACGTTTTAGGGAACAAGCGGGACCCTCAGGATCTAATAGATCTACAGACGACAAAATGGATGATATGGCCAGGGTAATTAAAGAATTGTCGAATAAGATTTCCAAAATGGAGCTAGACCAATCCAAGAATGATCCTTTCGTTAAAAGATAATTCAGAAGAAACCCCAACCCTCAAAATCAACAAAGGCAGGTTAAAAATGAAGATCAAAAAATCCAAACCCCTTTAAAAAATGAAAATTTTATAGGAGGAAATGACCTGGAAGATTTCGAGGCACTTGAGGAAGACGTGACAAATTTGGGCAACGACTTCACTCAGCCCTATGTAACTAAAGAAGATTATGAGAGGTCGTTGAACACACCCAAATCGTCAAATGACGAAGAGGATATAAACAATAATGAATTCGTTGTATGCTAGGAAATGTTTGATCCCATGACAACTGGGGTTCAAGCGAGGTATAACTTGAGGTTTAAAAACAAACCTACATCGATTCCTCAACCGAATAAAATTCTCCCTAGAGGTGAAATATATGTACCCACCCCAAAGGAGACTGAAAAATCTAAAGGGACTGACTTATTGGATCCAAAGACGAAGGAGGTTGAGACCCAAACAAAGGAGATCAAGATGGTCGATACACAAACACCAGTAAGAAAGCTCATGAGTAATAAGTTAGCTCAGACAAATAAGTTAGAGAAAAAAGAGCTCGAGGTTTTAACCAGAGAAATGGACAAAGGTGGCGGTGGTTTTAGTGTCAAAAATGAAATAAATAGGATCAAAATACCGACTCCGCTGGTTGAATTAGCAAAAAACCATGCATAACGAAAACAGATAACCAAGGTGATAGGTTGTTCGAACCAAGAAAGTCAATCAGAAGAAATAAATTTGGAAGATGACAAGCCAAATATCACTTTCGGTCCACATTTCGAGGGCACCAGAGACATCGTTGCCCCTTTCTATATCACCCTAAATGTGCATGATTGACTGCTGCATAACTGCATGCTAGATTCTGGAGCTTCACATAATGTGATTCCCAAAGCTATTATGGATATACTAGGCCTTGAGATCACCCGACATTACGGATATCTCTACTCTTTTGATTCGAGAAGAGTCAAGTGCTTAGGTATGATAAAATATTTAGTAGTCACCCTTGCACAAGTCTCATTCAAAAGTATTCCGATCGATGTAGTTATTGCTGATATCCCCCCAAAATATGGATTACTATTATCAAGGTCGTGGGGAGCCAAACTTGGGGGATCCCTTTAATTGGACATGACTTATGCCAAAATTCCTGTATTTGGTGGGCAACTTACTAGGTTATACAGAGAAACAAGGTTAGCCTATACCGTGAGTGATCCTCAGAATCCTAACAATTTTCCTGTTTACATTGCTGATCAAGATCTAGGAAATTGTATTTTGTCTTTTGATGATGGTATAGATAGTTGCACAGAAGAAAACTTCATAGACGAGAAAGATTTCAAAAATATGCATAGCACAGGGATCTGGAAAATGTTTTTTGACAATGCTCTGTCATGTGAAGGAGCTGGTGTAGGAGTACTTTTTGTGGCACCTGAAAATAAGTTTGTCATCCCTTTTTCTTACAGGCTTCAATGGGATATAGATTACACTAACAATGTATGTGAATATGAAGCCTTAGTATTAGGATTGGAAGCTGCCAAGAAGCTGAACATAAAAAACCTGGAAGTATATGGAGACGCTGAATTGATAGTCAAACAGATAAATTGACAATACCAGGACAAACACCTGAGATTGAGAGCATATAGAAATTGTGCCTGGGATCTAATGGAAAATTTCTTCTCGTTTGTAAATATCTACTTCATACCACGTGCCGAAAATTTGGAGGTTGATTCGTTAGCCAAGGCAGCCTCGGCTTTCGCTCCCCCCACAGATTTTACATTAAAGTACCATATAGAGGTAAGGCACAGACCATCCATCCTGAAGAACATACAACACTGGCAGGTTTTCAAGGATGACGAACATATCAGAAAGTTCCTCGAAGCAGTGGGTGACTTTTCTGAAACCCACATCGATCAAGAGAATCAAAATGATCACATGTGGATCATGCAAGAAGGAGAAGACCCTCGGGAGTTCTGAGAAAAAATTGCCAACCATCGCATGTTAGTTTTAAAAAATAATTATATTCCAAAGGGACTAACCCCCCTAGAGAGACTTTTCTATCAAAATGGCATGCCTTTAAAATATACTCTTCAACCCCAACCATAAGAGGTTGAAGATTGCGATATAGGGACAAAAGAAGAACCCAGGATGGTGAAAATATCAAAGTATCTTCCTCCTGAGGTGAAAAATAAGTATAAAGATTTTCTTGCACGATATAAAGATGTTTTCTCTTGGTCTTATGAAGATCTTAGGACTTACGACACTACCGTGATCGAACACAAGATACCTCTGAAGCCTGGTATCAAACCCTTTAGGCAAAAGCTTAGACAAATCAACCCTATCTTATTACCCATAGTCGAAAGAGAAGTCAAGAAACTTTTAGATGCGAAAATAATAGTACCTCTGAGATACTCCAATTGGGTGGAAAACCTGGTTCCAGTTAGAAAAAAGAGTGGAGAGATTAGACTGTGTGTTGATTTCAAAAATTTAAATAAATATTCCCTAAAACACAACTATCCTTTACCTAAAATGGATCACGTCTTAGAAAAGGTAGTCAGATCAAATAGGATGTCTATGATCGACGGTTTCTCTGGGTACAATCAAATTGTTGTAAATGAACAAGATAAAGAAAAAACATCTTTCACTACACCCTAGGGTACATTCATGTATGATAAAATGTCTTTTGGTCTAATGAATGCAGGTGCCACTTTCCAGCGTGCTATGGATATCACTTTCGTCGGTGAAAGAGACAAGTTTTTAGTTATCTACCTCGATGATCTAACTGTTTTTTCTAAGTCTGACCAAGATCATTTAATACATCTCAAACAGAATTTTGAAAAATGCTGCAAGTTCGGTCTGTCTTTAAATCCTAAAAAGTCTCACTTCGCATTGCGAGAAGGTAAACTCCTAGGCCATATTGTGTCCCGAGATGGAATTAAAATTGACCCCAGTAGGGTTCAAGCTATAGACACAATAAATATTCCTAGAAATGTAAAGAAAATCCAGTCATTCTTAGGAAAGATAAACTTTTTGAGAAGGTTTATTCCAAACTTCGCTGAAATTGTGAAATTAAGCACAGGTATGTTAAAGAAAAACAACGAGGTAAAATGGACAGCAGAGGCCAAAGAATCATTTGCACGTATCAAGAGGGTTATAAGCGAGGCACCTGTACTGGCAAGGCCCAAATATCTAAAGGATTTTCTCATTTTCTCATTCGCTTCCGAGCACACTATTGCCACAGTGCTCCTCCAGAAAAATGAGGAGGGTTTCGAACAACCGATAGCCTTTTTCAACAATAGTCTCAGACATGCGGAACTAAAATACGATATAATGGAAAAACACGCATATGCTATGGTAAAGGCATTAAAAGCTTTTAGGACTTATGTATTGCATTCCAAGATAATCGTGTATGTACCTACTAGCTCTGTAAAAGACATTCTAGTGCAGCCTGATAGTGATGGCAGAAGGGGATGGTGGCTTGCAAAAATTCAAGAATTTGATCTAGAAATAAAGTCGATGAAGCTGATAAAGGGTCAAGATTTGGCTAAACTCTTAGATGAATCCAATTACAGATCCCTCGGCATAAATAGCATACATGGATGAGGATAAGAGGAAGATATGAATGAGTTCTACGAGCAAACAAGTGAAGTCAGGATCGAAGAGAAGTTTACATCCTCTGACTGGTACAAAAACATAGTATCCTACCAACTAAATTTGAACTGCCCAAGTGTTATCTCCATCCAAATCCAGAACGCTAAAACAACATGCGGTCAAATACTATATATCTGAGGATAAATTGTTTTGGAAGGACCCACTTGGCTTCCTGTTGGTCTGTTTGGTTGAATCTGAAACAGAGAAGGTCATAAGTGAATTCCACGAAGGAGTGTGCAGGGGACATCACGCTTGGAGAGAGACAACTTATAAAATCCTGAGGGCAGGGTATTATTGGCCTAAACTTTTCTCGGATGTAAATGCCAAAGTCAGGGCTTGTGACCCTTGCCAACTGTTTGCAGGCAAGCATAAACTCCCAACATTACCTTTAGTTCCAGTCAAAACATAGGCTCCTTTTCAGCAGTGGGGACTGGATTTTATAGGCGAAATTAAGCCCCATTCCAGTGCTCAACACAAATGGATCCTAACCGCCACAGATTACTTTACTAAATGGGTAGAGTCTATTCCTACCAAAAGGGCTACAGATTCGGTGGTAATAGATTTCCTAGAAGAAAATATTTTATCGAGATTCGGCTGCCCCCGAAAGATAGTAACAGATAATGCTCAGGCTTTTAAATCTATGGCTATGATCAGTTTTTACCAAAAGTACAATATTGTACTCAGCCATTCTATGACATATTATCCCCAAGGGAATGGACTGGCTGAATCTTCGAACAAGAGTCTGATCAACATAATTAATAAAGTGTTGAACGAGAACAAGAGATCCTGGCATATACATTTAAAATACGCACTATGGGCAAATCGGATTGGCACAAAAAAATCCATTGGTATTTCTCCTTTCCAGATGGTATACGAGATTGACGTGGTATTACCTATAAACTTGGCACTTCCCGTGATGAAACTATGGAAAGATGAGAAAGAAGAACCAAACCATGTCACAAGGAGAGTAAATCAGCTGATCGAATTACAACAACATAGGGTCGAGGTGGATGAAAGATTGCAAAAATATCAAGATGACATGAAAACGTTATTTGACCGTAAGACAAAAGACAGAGAGTTTCTTCCAGGAGATTTGGTATTAAAATGGGATGCTAGGAAGGAAGATTCGGTGAAACACGGTAAATTCAATCATATTTAGTATGGACTATTTAGAGTCGCAACTTCCGAAGGAAAAAATTCATTTTTATTAGAAAATTTGGATGGTAAAATCTTCAATGCCCCTATCAACGGGCGTTATCTAAAACACTACTTGACATAATTAGTTCTCTGAGGTTTTCCATTGTATATATCGGTTTGTATTTTCTTTCTATTTCATGATTCCCTTGAGGTAGGTTTTCAATTTTTATTTTTTAGGTCAATATAAGTAGAGATACACGGTTTTCAAATACATTTAAATTCTTTTAAAAAAAGGACACTCTTTGTGTTTACAGGATTTCAGTTTGCAAACTAAAAGAACGAATGGAAAAAACAGAAGGTCATGTATCGGAGATTTGCATTTGTTGAAAACAGGTGACATAAAAGGTTTTCGGTTATTTTAAGAAATGGTAAGGTAAAGGCACGAACTCCTGAAAATTTTGTTCCTTAAGAAAGCAGAGATCTCAAAAAACATCATAAAGGTCCCATAAATAAAATGTTCTTACTTAATTGATTATTAAAAAGTACAGTTACTTTCTCTGGGCCCTAATAATTTTAACTTAAAATACAGATAGGTGGTAGTTAAAATAAACACAAAGTGAAGCATCTCTGGGGAAGAGTTTTCAAAAAAGCGGTTTTAATTTTCAACCCCTACCCCTCAGCATACAAACATCTGTCCTTCACCTTTCTTTCGGTCCTTAGATTTGTCTTCTTAAAAATGTCAAACATCTTTTTGGATTTATATACATAGGGAGAAGAGATTATGTTTAAACTTTGAATGCTGTAAGCGTGTTTTGGAAAGAAGGTTGGTCTTCACATCTCCTCGGTCTCTTACTAAACAAGTTATGCATAGGTGGATCCTAACTTTTCTAGGTTTTTCAATGGTTTCGAATGGTTAAGGCTTACTCAAAGGAAAACCCCCAGAAAAATGTTTCCCCTTCTTCTCCCTGCGGACCCAAGGTAGTGTGAAAGTCAAAGGAAGGTTGGCACTGAGTAATCAAAGTAAGTTGACAAACCTACATTGCAAAATATTACGTAGATATCACCCCTCATACAATCTGATTGCCCCCGCTTCGTATTCTAAAAAGAAAATTATAAGACAGATGATGAAAGGAAATTCATATCTAATTGTACATCTAGTCTAAGGAGACGATGAAAGGAAATTCAGAAATGATTGCCCTCGTCTCAGCATTTAAATGCATAAATACATTTCGAAGCGGTGAAAGGAAATTCAACAAAAAAGGGGTAGATAACTTCACCGGGGTACTGAACAGGCCCGCTGACAGTGAAGCAATATCTGAGATATCTGTAAGGCTATTATACATGAATATCACTCGACTCTGGTGATAAACTTTCTCGAGACTGGATCCACATCCTAAGTCCAGATGGGACTCCCTGATTAAAAAATACCATAAGTTTCGTTGGATGTAAGCCAAAAAACTGCAAAGATCTATTGGATTTCCTAGAACTGTTTTGATTTATCCTAATGGAGACCTAAACTCAGTAAAGAGAAAGAGAAAGTTGCAAAAGGGACTGTAGCTGAGTGAGAAATATATTTGAGTATTGAAAATCCTTACAGCAGTAAAAGAAAAAATCTTTTCTTCCCTTAGTTTATCTTTTCCCTAAAGCAAGTTTCACATAAGTGAAACCAGTGACTCCATTTACCCAATACAGGCACGTGGTCTACTGTTCTTCCCGCCTCACAGGGAAACGGGATCCCTAGTTGGAGCCTCCTTTTTATTTTGTTCAAATCTATTTTAAAAGGTCAAATGTCAGTTCTTAAGTTCTTTTTCGCTTCGTGACATTCACCTACTGAAAATCCTAGTAGTCTCAACATGCGAAATAGCGGGACATGTGATGTTTCATAAGTTACCACTTTTATCGTTAAACGAAGGTTGTTGCTCTTCGGACCTCGGAATATCGCTCTTCGGGAGTTACAAGTCACAAGATTTACAAACCCCGATGTGCGAGGTCGCAAAAAGTTTCAAAATCTTACCTCAGGTGAAAGCTAAGAGTGGGACCATGTAAACCCCAGTCAAATGCTGTCGGGATTTCTCATCTCGGCGTTCACTCTCTCCTAAAACATTACTGCTAAAACTTTGAAAGAAGAAGCCATGAAACTTTTACCTAAGTAACTCGGGTTAGAGTCAAGGTTGATTAGTCTTGACCATGATTTAATCTCCTCGAGATTTCGCGACTCGACATACTTTCCTCCCGAAAACAATACCTTTGGAGTCCCGAGCCATGAAGTCGCGATATAAATTAAAGCGTAATCAATTAAAACACTTAATCCTAGTTACGTCCTTGCTTAATTAAGTATAATCATCGCAATCTCGGGTTTTAGAGGGTCGAAAGGTTAGAGTTGAAAGTCTCGATACGGAGAACGCCGAAATGATTGATTTAAATCCTGATTAAGGAAGTCAAGCCAACCATAATCAATGTTTAATGCAAATGATAATAATGCACATTTTACGAGGTAATTTCAAATTTTCCATGCGCCATCTTGTCCCACGAACCGTCGAATTTTATGGCATTAATTGGAAATAAGGTGAAGCGGAAAAGTAAGGATATGGTTTTTATTGCCAAAATATCTATCTAAATATGATTGTACCATTCTATTCATAAGTACATCGATGTGTTAAATGTTCAAAGATATAGATCTTTTGCTTCCTATTTTATTCATAAAGTTCATTTCTATCCCGCACAGAGAAGTTTTCTTAGTAAGCTAACTTCTATATGTATACGCATTTTAATTGCAGAAGAGCTAAGTTACAATCCCCTGTCATGGCCCTGCGAAAAGCATCCAAGGCAAGCGTTGAGGTTTCAACACAAGGTTCTGATAATGTCTCAGATACTTCACCTCGCAACGTTGGTTTTGTGTGAACCTAGTCATACGTCTCAGAGGTTTTGCAATCAGATGTGGTAAATTATTCGAACGATTCCAGTGACAACGAGAAAGACGACATGAATACCAAATACAAGATCATTGTCCAGGCAGATATGCACAAAGTGGCGGCCAGGCCACACCTTCTGCCTTACTATGACATGATCCGATGGGCACTAGATCATGTAGACATCCCTACTAGAACCATCATCAATGAGAAGAAGGTCATTGTTGGGACATTTAGACCAGAAAACTTATAAGTGATGTAAAAATTACCACCCACGTCAGACTTCACGTACAATGTAGAGTTTCTAGATGGTTTTAAACAAAAGGAATGTGAGCAATACACAAAAATTTTATCTGATTTGATTAAGGATTGGGTCTCACACCCAGCGAAGTTCAGGGTAGACAACAATGGAATTTATTCCATATCTTCTTTGGAACCACAGTTCAAATACATAGCGATGATGACCTATATATTTTACGGGAGGGAAGACACCACGCATTTTTTCCTCCAATGGGTGCCCTTGATATACTCAGTAGCAGAAGGCTCTTCTTTTGACTGGGCCAAAATATTGTCTGATAGTCTAACCAATCGGATTACAGAATATCAGACGCAGAAAGAGAGCAGGAAAGCTTCTTCATTTTTCATGTTTGCATACCTCATGGATGCAGTATGTTCCATGATGCCTTTTCCTTTGATGAATTGGAGCTAGGCTCCATCGGATGTCGAGCCAGTCCATGTATACCATTCTAAACTTTGGGAGGACAAGGCTTCGGATTTCGTATATGAAATCTTCAATTGGGTAATGGTACCGATGCATGTTTCCATCTTCGGTAATCCGCCACCTAGAATATCGAATAGCATCATGGAAAATCTAAGCAGAGTGGTCGATTGGTATGTGGAGAAAGAATTTTCATCCATCAGGGTTTTCGGCGCTTTCGTCCCTCCATGGGGTTTTCGGTGCTTCCGTCCCTCCGAGGGTAGTGTTACTTTGCTAGGCTTCTGTCCAGCTTCTACTTCGTCACCATCCCCTCAGTCAGGTGATATGGAAGCAGTCCTCCCTGAGGTGCTGCTTAAGTTTTGAACCTCTTCAGTCTGCTTCATTTTGCTAGATCTGGGTGTGTTCTGTTCTTTATGCATGGTCTCCAGGATGTCGGGGTCGGACATCTCTATAGGGTTGGAGGGAATAAGGAGGCCAACGGACCATTCCTTAGTGATTTCCTCAAGGTCTTCTTCTTTAATATTATAATATGACTGGAGCTTCTATTTATGTTCATTTGACCGCACTGTAATGTAGGTGAAGTGCCTATCTGCGCTGAACTTCATCAGGGGGCGGAACCTCTATAAGGTGTTCAGAGTCATGTGAGGCTTGGATTTGATGGTTCTCTTTAGCTAGAGGTATTATGTATGAAACACATCATTTGACTGCCACTGTTTTTTCATATCAGTTGAATACCACAGGGTAGCGAACTTCGCAACAAGCAGTTTGAATGACTCTACGTCTGGGAAGGTTGCTCCTTCCGACATCTCCCAGGAAACAAATGCAATGAGGACCAGGAGCCAGCTGAAATGAAATTCATAACCCTGATCCTGTGCTTCTCATCACTCTAGTTCCAACAGGTTAACTAGGTACTTCGCCCAGTTCATCTGTAGGCCTTCTGCACACTTCCCTGTGAGGTCAATGACAAAGTCGGTGACCTGGGTAGGTTGGTTATTTCTTACTAAATTTCCAGCTATTAGTTTACATGTGAGGCGTATTGCACCACTATGGATGGAAGCTACCTTGTAGCCTCCTGTTCCCTTCTCGAAATCGCCATAAGTGTCCTTGATCTTCTATGCTAGTGTGTGATCTGTGGCTTTTCCTATATAAAAGTCATGCGGGTCAGGTCCTTGCATACTCAGGCCTGTGATCCTGTGGATCAGTGTTGGGTAAACTGTAATGTGACGGTCTAGACATAAGTAGCCACCATGGCAACACGACAGTAGCAGGTTGACATAGGCGTTGAATTCCTGGTGTCTTCTGAAGTGTGGGATCTTCATGACATTCAATAGGGTGGATTACATGAGGTCCATAGTCCACTACTGAGGGATTAGCTTTGAATTTTTCCTTTAATTCTGGTTAAGTGCTTGTATGGGGCGAGCATACCATAGACCTTGCGATCTTCAAGGTTGAAGTCGTTGAAATTCAATGCTACAATCTTATCCTGGTTTGTTCAAACTGTGTGTATCCCCTTCAAGAGGTACGCAGTAACTATGGTGTACTCGAAATCGTGTGGTACACTATCATGATTCACCGTGCCAACCAAGGGCGGAATGTAATCGAGCAATATGGTTGGAATCAATTTTGCATTTGATAGGTTGTCTTTATGCTTGGTTCACTTTTCTGCTGATGGTCAATCAAAACTTCTTCAACAAATGGAGAGGATTTCACCGTTCTCGTCGATGAAGCTTGTATAGCTACAGACATTGACATGACTCTTCCATTCATGAGATCAATCAAAAATTCTTCAACAAATTTCTCTGCAGCACTGAACTCATCCAACATACACGCTCGGGGTTGGAAATCTCAGGTTCAAAGAGGAATTTAGACACTACAATAGGATAGAGGGCAATGGCGCAATGATCATTGTGTAAAATAAAAGAGTCTATGGGCAAAGATTCACTGTTAGAAAAAGTGTTCTTGGTGCATGGCACGACGGGATAAATAGAAAACTTGGTAACTGATCTCTTGCAATGGGTGAGAAGCCTTCATTAAATTTGTTCTGTTCATTACGATGCGGTCCAACAGTTCAGTGGAGAACCATAAATTCCTTTTTGTCCGTTCGGTGGATCAGACGAATGGTTATATTGTTCCCAATGGTTATAATGCTTCGCCATGGCGAAGTTCCATGTGACGTTGTTCTGATATTCTGGAGAAGTTCCAATTTTGCAAATTTCCCCTCTGCGAAGTTCCCTCTGGATCCTTCTGCAGCTTTTCGATCTTAGCTCTCTTCTTACTTATCTTCCTAACCTTCTTCCCAATGAGCTTAGTCTCGGTATGCCTTTTTTCATTTTGGTTCTTATCTTCTTTTGGCATATCTACTTCGTGCTGTTGATATTCTTTCCTAAGACTCGAGGGTGATACTCCTTATTTATCTAGAATAGGTACTTCAATCTTCTATGGTTCTTCTAGTGTTCTTGCAACTCCGACATTCGGGTATCTGGTGTTAAATAGATTTGATCTGGTCTTTTGATCTTCAATCAAGTGTGTGATTCTTCTAGTCATGAATTATTTTAAATCTTGCTTCTACTGCTCTAAAACTTCTTCTTCTTCTTTCCTTCTTGCCTGATCTATTTCAATCCAAGGTTTTTCGAGCAACATAGTAAATGGAGCGTTGTTCTCAATAAATTTAACAATCTCAAGATCCTCCTTTGTCGAAGTTCCATTAGCATTCATAGGTGTCCAGGTGAGATTTCCACATAGGTTTATCAACTTTCCTCTAAATAACCCTATTCCTCCCAATGAAGGAATCATAGCAGGCTTTCCTAAAAGTTCCCAAGTCTTTTTTGTCATGATAGTCACCTGTGTTTCCTCATCTAGAACACAGTCAATGCCGAAGTCTCATATTCTTGCTTCAAGGCATTCTTTTTCTTTGAAGATCTTTGATAAACTGATATGTCAGTGATCATTCAGGGTTTCTTTCATATGTAGCAATACTTTATCTGATTCTTTCTGGGGTTCTTCCATTTCTGGATCTGCCTTAGGGTTTTCTTTTCTCATGTTCGTTCCTTCAAGCTTAGCAATCATTCTAGGGAAATCCAATACTTCATGGTGCATAGCTTTGCAACAAAGACAACTACGTCTTCTCCCAGGGCATTCCTTAGCAAGATGTCCCGGTTTTCTTCAATTGTAACATAGGGTTAATCCTCTCTTTCTTTTAAATGATCCCCAACCTTTCCTGTATTACGTGCTAGAATCATGGTAGTTAACCTGCAAACATTTCTTTCTAGGATCCTGCATCTATTTGTTAGTCCAAACATTCTCTCTATGCATAGGTATAACATATATTTCACTATTATTATCATATCTACTCATATCAAACCTTTTTTCATTTATTAGTGCCCTAGTTTTCAAGCTAAGATAGAATCTATCAATCATAATGAGATCCATATTGTTGAAACAAAAAAATCCACTTATCTTACTTCTACAAAGCACAAAGCTTTCAGATCTACAATTTTTCACTATTCTTACCTTTATCAGAGCACAGAGCTTGCAGATCTTACCTCTTTTTTTCAGATCGATCTTCCTTCTTTAGCACAAAGATTTTAAAAATCAAGTAGAATGCTGCACACTAGAGTGATAGATCTATGCACAGAGCTTCCACAGTTTCAGTTCGAATCTTTGCTAAAAGATTCTTCTTCCTCAATTCCCAACAATCATAGTTTTAGGTCCCGACAACAGAATCATTTTTTGCAACAGGGGCAGACCCAAGCTTCAACGCTACAACAATGCACCAACAAAACCCTAACTGTCGACCCTTTCGACAACACCTACGAAGCATATAAAGTCTCACCCGAGGTAGAGGCAGGGGTGGTTGTAGGACTCAGGTGTCTACAACCTTAGTTGGGACACATAGATGTGATTGTAATACTTAACAGAGCACTTAGCACCAATATTTCATCAGTATTTAACCACTATCTACTGTGCAGATGAAACAGAGCATCGCATCATTCACTCAAATCTGATGTATCTAAGAACTTATCATAAAGAGGTAGATTAAATATAGCATATTAAAGCACTAAGCATATTCACATAGGTCATATCTACATTCATATACATCATTAGCACAAATCATAAATAGATCTATCTATCTATATCAAATCATTTAGAAAATAAAGGCATAAACATATCAATACATGGCACCAAGCATAGCAACACAGCATGTACGTGGTTCACCCCCACCCTGGGGCTACATCCACCAACTCTTCTTCTTTATTATCTTTTTCAAGCTTCTTACAGGCACATAGCATCAAAATCCTACTCCATAGAAGACAAGATATATGCGCGCGCTCCACTAGATCCTCCTTCTTAGAGCTAGGGTACAACACCAAGCCTTCTTACAATTACTTGCACGTAGCTCTGTAAGTCTCACACAGTATGCACAAACCTTTGCTTCCATGAGTTCTAACACCATAGGTTTGGTATCTTGACCCAAATCAAGTTGAATCAAGCTTTAGTCTTCTTAATATTATTTCATCCCTTTAGCTCTTCTTGACCCCTTATTGATATTTACCTATCTCCATGATATATGCCTCTATAGATTGAAGGGGAAGGGATGAGAATATTATGATGAGAGGGTTAGGATTGCATTGGATCAGGAATACAGGTGAGATCCAAACCAATCAGAGGAAAATTCATCCCCAAATCTTCTCTTTCTAGAAACTTCATGAATTTCTTTGTTTTTCCCTTGTTTAAACAATGTCGCACCCTGTGCACTAGCAACATGCAATACTTCCGCACCCTGTAGTGGTCCAACATGTGACACTTTTATAAAAAGAGGCTTTTTTCAACTGATTTCATCCTTCCAAGAAAGGTTATTCTTCCAACCTCTTCAGGGATTATGGAAATAATACTTCAAATGATGAAGGATAGAGGTACAACATCAATTTTTCATGACCATGGCCAAAATAATGTGTAACAAACATGTTTCGGCCTTAAAATGGGGCTATGTAACTTTTGTAAGGAAAGTTTCTCATGTGTGTAAGTTTCTATAGGAAAGTCGCATAGTTGTACAATTATACCAAAGTAAAGTTTCACAATTCTCTATGAGGGAGAGAAAAGAAAATTTTGAAAAATTGAGGGCATCATAAATGTGGGATAGGGAATATAAAAATCTATGCTATGATGATGATTATTATAAAGAATAAAACAACAAATAAAAACACATAAATCCAACAAAGGATGAGATTTTGAATCTAAACCCTAATATGAGTTTCCATCCTATTGGGGGTGTTTTGATGAGTGGACCAAAAACACTAATTAGTAGGTTGCATCTACTAATATAGAAA
>JZKD02S1880530.1:21968-44356 GCA_000966675.3 Picea glauca | reverse complement strand
TATTTTAAATTAATTTAATCCCTTCTTCACTTTACCCCTTTTAATTTTAATAATACTTTAATTAACACCTAGGGGGGGTTTAGTTTACGCCCTTATGTTTATTTAATTTATTTTTTTTAGGATCTTTTCTTAGGGCTTGTCAAAATTTTATCTTAGAGATGTTTTAAATTTAGGTTTAGATTGAACTAGGCGACAATTAATTAGGGGTGTTGTTTTAAGAATTTCATCAGGCGTTAAGGTCTCAGGGTCATCTAGGTTGTCTCATCATCATCATCAATGCGACGTGCCCTTCAGGATGCACTACGTGCTCCAAGGGTGCCACTCGCCTCGTTTGCTTCTATTGTGCGACGTGCCCTTCAGGATGCACCACGTGCTCCAAGGGTGTCACTCGCCAACTTGTTTTTCTTTTGCGCGACGTGCCCTTCAGGATGCACCACGTGCTCCAAGGGTGCCACTCGCCAACTTGACTGTTTGGTAGACGTTTATAACCCCTGGAGTCAACACTCCGCCAGGTGAACTTGTGGGAGACTAAGGGCTCTAAGGAATAAGGCCCCCGCCTTATTGCGGACCCCTTAGAATCATCGTGAGTGACTGTCGCAGTCATCCCTCACGGCATCGTGGATCCTTTCGAACTAGGTAATCGTTAACCTACAGTTCGAGCCACAGCATGATTGCTAGTAGGCTGTGGCAGGGTTGTTGTCCACACCTCTCCCTCAACCTCTCTGGAAATCATGTGTGGCCCCTTTAATCCATATGTGATTCTGGTCGGCAAGCTATCGTCAGCCTGCATCGTCAACCATCATGTCATAATATGTCAACAACATATCATCAAAGCAATAATTATCATGGTAAATAAATCAACTCAATATCACACTCCCTGACTCAATCCGGAGTCCAAGGGTTCCGTCGATGCCTTTGCATCCTCTAGGTCAAAAACCTTGCACACTCAAATAAACTGAGTCAATAGCACCTGTATATAACAATAGTAATACATCATGTCATCTATCATAACACATCATAATCGAGTATAAATGTTTTAATCATCAGCAAATTCCGGATCACTTGCGAGCAAGTGTCCTCAAATAATAAGTTTTGTAAGCGCGCCAGAGCGGGATGTTACATTCATACTGTGTAATGTTTACTAGGAAATGGTGTCGGTTAGGGCATATCAAGATAGATATTAGCTCAATTTTGTTCCAAGACAAGGCACAAACTATTTTAATCTTTCATCAGTTCACATTGAAACCCACAGGGTCAAAATATGGTGTGTGTACACTAGCCACAAACACCAGTAATATCAATCCATAGGTAGGGTATTCACAAAGCCCAGAGTTTTGGAAGACTGTGATAACCAATTTCAACAGAGAGCCAAACCCGAATAGAGAGCCATGGCAAAGAAGATTCCACTACAATCTTTATTCAACAATTCCATGTGAAGGATTACACACAGCAATAACACCGCAAGCATTTTTTTTTTAAATGCCAACAGTCCAGAACAACCACCGGATGCATCCACAAGTACCCATTTTCAAAACATCATAATAGCTTGAGAATCACATAGACCATGAGCAACCAGAGCCAAAATTTGATTCAAAGGGCAGAGTAACTCTCATGGATGGAAAAGTAAGAAAACCCATACCTGGAAAAGTCTGCGTGAGGAAAAAAGAAACAAGATTATATACTTCCTCCACGACCGAGAAAGGCGGAGCAACAATAATTACCAAAGCCAAAACAATGCAAGAATGACTAGGGTGACAAGATCAAGGGGAGTTTGAGTGACGTTCATTAAATGCACATCTCTTCTCCTTTCAGACTTCATTGAATTTTTAGTATGAACCAATCCCACTAGCCAACTCACCATAACATTATATTCAAAAATAACAAATATCCATTTGCCATATCATTTTTTCAAAGTGTGCCACCCCTTGCCAATATTATAATTCTTCAAATGATAACTTGCTAGGAACACAACCCAATGTGAAACTCATACAATGAGCATAACCATAGATATGAAGGGTCGAGAGCACCCAAACTCTTTCCATGAATAATACAATATCAAAACCAAAACTGAATTGTAATTCATTCATCCACAAGGAAACATTATCATATTTTATGAGAGATCATCAAAGCCATTTAGTGCCAAGTTTTAATCATCCAACCAACACATATTACCATAACATTTTAAACCACGACCAGTAGAAAAATGAAATCTAGAGAACCATGTTTCTACCATCACATAGATAAGAAAAATATAAGCGCTTCTTATCCACCATATTCCAATGAGTATAACAAGGGGGTCCCACCTACTAGTATATTATTAATTTAAATAAACAATAAATTTTGGCAATCATTTGCGAGCATAGAATTCATCGTTTTGTTTTTAAGCATCAACACCTCTTACTTATAGTCAAATTTGGAAATTAACAACAATACACTATAGAAAATACCAAATAGGAAGCCATAAAGATTTTTTTGTCCCTTTTGTAATGTGATAACTGGGATGAGATTTCGATGGAAATCAATTTTCCCCAGTCAAATATAGCATGTTCTTTTACTGCAAAATGTAAAATATAAAGAATCATGCGAGAAATCTTAGCAGTGTTTTCCTGACCTGTCAACCTCGTGAACAACCACACAATCTCTCGAAAGGGGTTTTTAAAAGAATTGACCTGAATAGTGGTTATGTCTTTTAGAATAGTTGCAGGATTCTCCAAATATTCAGGTGGGAGATCTAGGCCATTGTTATGCTTCTTCAGAAAGTCTCTATAGTCTTCTCCTTTGAAAGTAAGTGTTGTCTCTGGGAGCTTCAATATCTTGCAAAAAACTTGAGGTGAAAGGGAAATGGGGGAACGATCTTGGAGTTGTATAATTCTCTGGCTCAATGTGTACTTCTCAACGCACCATGAAACAAGTTCTTTGCAGTCGAATACCTTGGGAACACACCCTGCACAAGCAATTCCATATGTCTAGATTATGTATTTTTGTGTAGGAGGAGATGAGTTATATGAATATGCTCTGGACCACTGAAAGTTATGGTGTTCACAACCAAAAATATTTAAAGTATCTCCACATAATTGTTGTCTAGTTGCTTCTCTCATTTAGGTTGACAGGAGTATTCGTCTGTTGAATAATAACTTGAAATAAATCCTTTCGGAGAGATGACAATAATATAATCCTTTCGCAATCGGTGAATTAATGATATTTAATGAATAATCTCCTCGATTCTTTCACCATTAATGACAATATTTTTGAGGCCTGCACAATTAGTTGTTAACATTAAACAACATTTAATGCATATTGGAAAAAGCACGAGAATGGCAGGGACAAACAAGAGTAGTTTTGAATATGAATTTTTTTACGAATCCGTCAACCTAGGAACCTTCCAACCTATGGTTGTGGATGATTAGAAATAAGTCAAGTGTAGAAAAATGGTCAGTCGGACTTGCATGTAGGAGAAATAAAATTCTTTTAAAGACTCAAGACTCACGACAAGTCTGATGGTTGAAATGAGGATCACATAATTTTGGGTGCAAAGTGGAGATCATGGAACTTGGAGAATGAAAGTTTGACCTTGCGAAGCCACGATGTTGAAAAAAAAGGCTAAGTATAATATAACAAGGCAGTCAGACGAAATTGTTCCATAGGAAAAAGGATGGGGATGAAGACTGGCAAATCCGCCTACCTGTGAACCCGTTGATTTTTGAAATGCGACTAAGTATGGTAACTAGAAATGGATAGAAGAAGGGAAGAAAGTAAAAGGGAATCAAGGGAAAGTATAGAAGAGGAAAAATAAATGGAAACAAAAGAAGTTGGGAAAATAGAAAAGGGAAGGAAAATTTGGAAGAGGGAATTGATTTCAACAACTAGGTCCAACTATGGGATGATAACCCCCTATGGGTTGTCAAGAATCTAGAATGTTCATGATAGGTGCTTCCATCAACTAGGTGATGGAGTCAACAGTAAGAATATACAAAATAAAAGAAAACTATGTTGCATTAATAGGCAACATTAAAATTTTACCCTTCATATCTTTGAGCAGATAAGAATTAAAGTCGGGGAGTTTTTCAACGATATACAGTCTGATCTAGAGTTATTTCAATTTTGTGTTCATTGATGGCTTCTCCTTAGCTTTATTCTAGAGTAACACTAGTTCCCCCCTCTAAAAATTCTTTACTTTTGTATTCTGGTCAAAATAATTTTTAACACTTTGTTGTCTCTGAGAAGTTATGTTCATGTATTTGCTTCGTTCTTCCTCCAATTTCAATAATTGATTGACCCTCTATTGGATAGGTGAAAATTATTCAACACCCTTTGTATTGACCACAAAAGTTAAAGCATTCAACTCAAGGATAATTTGCATTTTTCTTCTTTCCCATAAAACAATGTATATGAAGACATCCCAATGTTGTCTTTTGGAGTCATTCTTCTTTCCCACAATGCATCAGTCAATTTTAAATGTCAATTCCTTTGGTTCTTATCAAAAATTTTATTCAATATCTAAATGAGTGTCTTATTGGTGGATTATGCAAGACGATTCCCTTGTGGATAATAGTTTGATGATTGTCCCATAACAATTCCATATTCTCCACAAAATTCTGTAAATTTTGAACCAATGAAAATCGACCCATTATTAGTGATGAATTTTACCAGGACACTGAATCTTGACAAAATATTATATTTGAGAAACTTAATCAACTCTTTAGAATCGACCTTTTTTAATGCCACTTCCTCTGGCTACTTTATAAAACAATCTATAGTGGTGAGAATATGTGTGTGGGTGTGTGTCCCTTTCTTCACTTTGGGTTTATTGGCCCAATGAAATCAATTCCCCATTGGGAGAATGGTTGTTCCACAGACATAAGTTGTAGTGGCATTGCAGATCTCTTCATTTCCCCTGAAAATTGTTGACAATATACACACTTCCTTATTGTGGCATATTAGTCTTTAAAAATTGATGGCCAATAAAACCCAACTCTTATTATCTTATGGGCATTGGTAGTAGGTACAAAATGTCCACCACATATTCCTTCATGGAATTCTTCTATCAATTCTTGAACTTTTCTTTCATCCACACATATCAACAATATACCATTATAGTTTCTTCTGAACAATATGTCAAATATCATCACATATTGACATGATTTCATCTTCAATGTCCTTCTCTCTTTTGGGTTCATGGTGAATGGGAATTGTCCAGATCTCAAACAAAATATAATATCTCTATACCATTCTGAATCTGGCATGGGTTCTCCAACTAAAATTGAAATCATTCCATCCAAAGAATCATTGTTTGCAATGACTTTACATAAACCCTGTCCTTTGACTACCTTTGAAGTTTTGATTTCAATGTAATATTCTTGAATCGTTTCCATCCAATTAGCCCATTTTCCTTCTCTAAGTTGTTGATTTAAAAGAATCTTCACAAGAGAGGATGGAATGTAAGAGATGTCATGAGAATTTAATATGTAAGTATGAAAGTTCACCACTTCCTTTACAAGAGATAGAGCTTGTTTCTCCAATTCTTAATATCTCAATTCATAATCATGAAGGGTATTTCTCATGAAACTAATCGGAATTTCATCACCCTTGGTTTTCCTCTGAGTAAGAATAGATGCAACCATTGTTTATGTAGCGAATGAATAAATGATGAATTCTCTTTGAAAATATGGGCTAATGAGGACTGGAGGTATAACCATTTCCCTTTTGATATTATTAAAATATTCTTGAGTATTCTTTGTCCATTCAAACCTTTGGTCCCTTTTCAATAATAAATTGATCGGCTTCACAATACTTGCATAGCCGGGGACAAATCTTCACACAAAGTTGATCTTACCAAAAAATGATTGAACTCCTTTCTTATATGATGGGGTTTAAGTTCATTTATAGATTTAACTCTTTCAGGATCTATATAGATCCGTTCTTTGCATACGATATGACCCAATAGTTTTCCTTGAGTTACAACAAATAGATATTTATTTGGATTTAAGGAAACACCATATAATCTACATCTATCAAAAAAATTCCTTAGGTGATGAATGTGATCACCCCTTGTTTTTTAATGTACTTTTAAGTCATCTTGATAATTTTCCATGAATTTTCCTCTCAAACCCTTAAAAGCATGATCCATGGCCTTCTGGAATGTAGCTCCTGCATTCTTCAAACCAAAAGACATCCTAACATATGCATATGTCTCTCAAGGTGTTATGAATGATGTCTTCGCTCTGTCTTCCTCAACAAAGAAGACTTGATTATACCCAGAAAAACCATCTAACATGGACATGCAGGTTGATCCTGTGACTTGTTGGAGAAGAAACACCATGTTAGTTAAAGGATAATTATCCTTTATACTTGCTTTGTTAAGATCCCTAAAATCTACACACATCTGAATCTGCCTAGTCTTCTTTCTTACTATCACAGGGTTTGAAATCCAATTAGAATATCTAATGGGATATATTATTCCATCCTTTTTTAATTTCTCCAATTCAACCTTTACCAGAGGTTTTAATTTGGGGTTCATCATCCTTATCTTTTTCTTGACCAACTTTTCCCCTTCTCTCAAGGGAATAATATGTTGAAATATTGTTTTATCATAATCCTTCAAATCATCATAATTCCATGTGAACACATCAAGATATTCTTTAAATAATGAAACATATTGATCACCTTCCTCAATGGTGAAATCATATCCCAAGTTGACATATTTTGGGGAACTGATAGTTCCAATATTGAATTTTCTTCTTTCTTGGACTTTTCAGAGTGAAATTTCTTCCAGGAGATTCTTAGCGTGATATTATTTTGTAAAAAGAGACTCATATTGAATACAATCCTTCGGGACAACAAATATGTGATTGTCTTCGTCGTCATCATCGTTCAACAAAATATTTTCCAATTGTTCATCATTCTCAAACACTTGTAAATATTTCTGGTCATCTGGTACAGAAGGTGTTAGCCCTTGGTTATGAAAGGAAACAAATAACAAGGAAGAAAAGGTAAAAAGTGAACTTCGCAGGAGACACAATGACTGTCAATGGGTCGAAGTAAGAAAAAGAGGAGAAAAGATGGAGCAAAGTGGGGAAAAGCACGTCGTTGGATGAGGATATCAAGGATGACAGATTAGCAAGGAAGATGGACCAAGGACGACTCAGGAAGTGGAAAAGGCCACCATTGGATGCTTTGGAGCACCACACGAGAAGGAAGCAAAGACAGGCTGGCGAAGTCCGAAAAACATGGATCAAGTTGACCTAGGGTTTCAGACACCTAGGGTTTTAGTAATTAGGGTTTTGACACCTAGGTTTCGACCTAAGGCTGTCGGGGAGGTATTGTAAATGTATAAATAAAGGTCAAGAGAACCTGGTTCAGGATATGATGATATTGTGGTTGATTTAGCTATATTGTTGTGGTGAGAGGTCATTGCATTGGGAGAGAGGAGTGATGAGGTTGAGAGCCTTCTGGTATTGTAAGATCTTCAGTTGGGTGTGAAGATCAGATCCTGCAGCTTGGTGCACAGGAAGGGGAAGAGAAAGAGGGAAGAACAGAGAGGATCTGTTGGCCATGAGCACATATTAGAACTGTAAGCTTTATCTTAATATATCATAAGCACAGTTTTTTGGACGTATCCCTAGAGAGAGGGTGAACCATGTATATTTTTTGTTGTGTGAGTGATTGATGCTTTAATCTCTGTCATTATTATATTTTTCTTTGCATTATTATGTTAGATTAAGATCTATAGCTGTACAGAGTGCATCTCGCTGATAAATGATATATGAATACTGATTGTTGTTATATAAGATCCCCTTGATATTCCCTTGGTTGTAGACATCTTTGTCCTGCAACCCCCTCATAAGTTGCTTCGGGTGAGACTTCATCTACCTCGCAGGTGTTGCCGAAAGGGCCAATATCTAGGGCTTGTTGGTGCGCTCTTGGAGTGAACCCTGGGTCTTCCCCTGTGCCAACAAATGGTTTTGTTGTTAGGACATGAATCCTTTTAAGGGAATGTCGAGGTGGTTCCCATCGAAGACATAGATTCAGAAGTGGATAGAGGATTGAGAGAAGGACTTCATTGAAGCCCACAACAAGAACCCTAAACTAAGTACTGAATATTGGCTACAAAGATACATCTTCACCGACACTCACGAGATCTTCTTTGGAGGAATCCATCAGGAGCTACACGAGTGGCTGGCTAGGTTAGCGGACACATAATTTGAGATTAGATCTAGACCTCCTGTGGTTTGGACACTGATGTTGATCCAGAAGGCCAAGAGAATTGACAACGCTGTATCCAGAGCAGTAGATCATTGGTTTGATAGTACCATTGGAGGGTATATCACCGAGTTTTCTATTGACAAAACATAATCATATAGCCAAGCCGAGAGATACTTTTTCAAAGGACCTAGAGGAAATTTTTTTCACTTTATGAAGCTAAGAATCAAGATGCTCTTGCATGAGAACCACATCTTGAAGATACAGTATATTGGTCGAAACAGAAAAGGCTAATGTTCAAAATCTCGGATAGCGATAGCGACACAGAAGCAGGACATACACGCAGTGGAAAAGTATTCTGAGGGGTTCACCTTGAGAAATTGTTTAAGAAAAACTATGGAGAAGAGGGTTTCTACAGCGGAGAAGAGGTAGATCTAACCGACGAAGATCATCTAGATCCCACCAGAATAGAAGAAGGGGAAGATGAAGAATTGCACCAAAGCGAGCTGGAAAACTCAGGAACTGCACGAACTACTGAAGTAAGTAACGTTAATCCTCCTGTTGTCCCAACAATACTTAGCAGTCAGAATAGTCAAAACCACTAGAATCTTCAGAGTACTATTACTAGTATCTCAGCATATACCTAGACAAGAAGCCTAGTCAGCTCTATGGAAGATGAAATGAGACTCCCTATCTTTAGAGGAGATGGATCTGAAGATCCAGATCAGCATTGGTTTCTGTGTGAAGCCGTATGGAACATTAAAAGTATCACCGATGAATCCATTAAGAGAACCCAGTTCAGCACTATGCTAAGGGACTACGCACTAAGTTGGTACATGAAACTTGTCCAAGGATTGGCACAGCCTAAGCCCCTGAATGAGATCAAGTATGTGCTGACTACAGAGTTTAAAAAACCTAAGTCGAAGTCACAATGTATTACAAAACTAAAAGAGATTAAACAAAGGGTAGAAGAACCTGTTTGGGAGTTCGACCAAAGATTCAAGACCCTAACAAGCCGATTAAATTTTCAGATCCCCGATGAACAAAATAAAGAATGGTTCATCGTTGCATTGTTACCACACATAAGAGTCCCTCTGATGCAACAAAAGATTGCATCACAGGCAGAAGCTTTGGAGATCGCCATGAAGCTTGAATCAACACCGATGGGAGAATCTAGCTCAAGCATTAGCCAGATCATGAGCCAACTAACTAGTTTGTCTTTACAGGTCAAGGATATGAAGAAAGATAAGGGAAAAGAAAAAAGGGAAGATATATGGTGTGTAAGATGCATATTTAAAGGCCATGATAAGGAACACTCTCCCTTATTTCATGAGTACTTGGCCTCAAGGGCACTGAGCCCCTTGAAGCAAGTTAACCTACCTTGGTGTGATGTATGCAGAAATAGACATCGCCTAGGTGAGTGCTACTACATGCAGAAGTATGTTCAAACACCCACAAACTTGTATTGTACATTCTATAAATCAGTGGGGCATGATGATCGATGTTGCAGATCTTATGATCTCATGCATGAAAGGTCGAGAGACATATACAAGATTCAATTCAAAGTACAACAAGAAGGAAACACTTCGTAGTACAACTCTCAGGGGAGAGGGAACTTCAATTCTTGCAGTGGATACAGAGAATGAGGATGAGGAGGAGTTATGGGCCGAGGATGAGGATAAATAATCTGTTACAACTGGGCGCAGCCAAGACATTTAGCAAGGGATTGTCAGAATCCTTGTACAACCTATAGTTACTGTAACTCCTTCGAGCATGTCATAGAGGAATGCCCTGTGCTGCTGGCTAAACTTCAGGAAAGATAAGGACCTCAACAGAACCTACAAGTACAATTGATATATGTTGAACCTCACGGAGAATACCCTAGAGTCATTGTTATCACTCGAGGAAGTGTTGCTATAGGAGAAGACAGAGAAGCCCAAGGAAAGATTGAAAATGACCATGGAGTCAGGAAAGCTACATAAAACCCCCCAATGATCGATGCTAATAAAGAAAGACAGATATTCGAGGAGGCAAGAAAAGAGTTCAAAAGAGGTCAAGGATATCCATCAAAGAGACAACCAGAAATCAAAGAATATGGCATGCCTCAGGCGTTTGACCCATCTGCATCACCAACAGAAGGGAAAGAGGTAAGCAAACTCATGGAATTTTTGTGCACTTGTGTTAAGATGATTCAAGATAAAGGTGTTGTACAAGAATTACAAGATTTAATCAAGCAGTATGAGCTAGGAAAGATAGACCCCTTATTGAATAGGGTAGTGCACCAAATTGGAAAAAGGAGGAAAAATAAAGAATTAAACTTGAATGCTCAGATAGGAGAGTATGAGATAGAATTTGTGGTCCTCGACTTAGGGTCGGAGGTCAATGTCATGACGAAGCAGACTTGGAAACTGATGGGAAAACCCAAGCTGATATATTCCCCTATCAGGCTTCACATAACTAATCAACAAGCTGTCAGCCCATTTGGACAATTAGATCATGTCCCAGTTGACATCAATGGAGTAAGAACCTTTTCATATTTTGAGGTAATTGAAATTGTTGATGATAGCTGCCCTTACCTTGGATTATTAGGAATTGATTGGGCTTTCGACAATTCTACTATTGTTGATCTAAATAAAAGACGCATGAAATTTGAGAAAGTTGGCCTTAGGTTCATTGCACCTTTAGATCCAGATGAGGTTCCATGATATACAGATCTTATCAGAGAAGAAGACCATGCATTTGAACTAGAAAACATCTACAAATTAACAGCCAGACAACAGGATTATATCAACCCTACAACTGACGGGTATCTAAGCTGGTGAAGTGACAACACATGTTCATCCAACTCAGAAGAAGTGTTGGAGAACTGGCAGAACCAGATGTATGAAGTATCTACAAGAAGATGTTCTAGGATAAACAGAGAAGTTCGCTGGATTGGCACAACAGTGAGTAATCTAGCCATATTTGATCAGATGAACCCTTTAGAGAACTTCTTATCAGAATTTGAGACAAGTGTACCAACACAACAGAGGTTGTTGGCAATGGATGAGGCCATGAAGGCCACACTAGCAAGATGGTGGAGAACGCACAAGGGAAACATCGTAGACTGGACACAATGTCAAACTTTGATGACAACACGGTTTTTAGCACAAGTAGGAAGCTGCGAAGTAATATACACCAGTCGAAGCTGCCCAAAGGACCACGTACACAGCTGCAAAGAGGCCTGGAGTGACTTTCCTAGAGAAAAATGGGTACAAATATTCGTCAATATGTTAGATACCACCCCAATTAACTGGTACCTTCAAGCATAACTGTGCCTTGTCACTTCAGAATGAGAAGGTATGATCCAGAATTTTATAACCACCTTTTTGTTTGAAAGTGAATTTCCTTTAGTAGATCAAGCACTATAGATGGTGAGACATAAAGTATTTAAGGAGGCATCTGGCCTCCCATTGGAGCAAGAAGAGGATGAATGGACTGCGCCCCTCCAGAAACTGCAGCTCTGCTACAACATTAATGTCGACGAAGACGATGAACCAAGGAAGGTGAATATCGTAGAAAAAAAAGGCCAGAGGGATGTGGAAGGACTAGGAGTTGAACTACCATTCATTGGAAAACTGATAAAGATAAATAAATTCAATATTGGGACAGAGGAGACACCAAAGCTTGCTAATGTCGAAGATTACTGGGACGTTGCTACCATTGATAAAATCATAGAATTATTGCACGAGTATTAGGACTTGTTCCCGACCAAGTTCACTAGTATGAAGGGAATTAAAGGACCTATGGGAGAGATGAGAATACCTTTGAAACCATATGCGAAGCCAATCAAGAAAATACCCTACAGATTGAACCCGAAATATAAGGAAAAAGTGAAGATTGAGCTCGATAGAATGTTGGAAGCAAGGATTATTGAACCTGTCGAGGAGTCGGAGTGGATTAGCCCCATGGTAATGCAAGATAAGAAGACAGGTGAGATCAAGATTTGTGTAGATATTAGGAAGCTCAATGATGCTTGTCTACATGATCCTTTCCTTACACCATTCGCAAATGAAGTGTTGGATAACGTGGGAGGCCAAGAAGTATATTCTTTTACAGATGAATTTTCAGGATACCATCAGATCTGCATCACCAAGGAGGACCACCATAAGACTACGTTTGCCACAGAGTGGGGATCCTACCAATATACAATAATTCCATTTGGATTGAACAATGCCCCAACCATATTTTCGAGGGTGGTGGTTGAAGAATTCAAAGAATTTTTGCATAAGTTTTTAGAAGCATACTTTGATGACTGGATTATTTTTAGTTTGTTGAAAAATCATATTGAATGTCTAAGGCTAATGCTGGATAAATGCAGGCAGTGTCAAATTGATTTGAATTTGAAGAAATGCATCTTCTTCTCACCATTTGGAGTATTATTAGGTCATATTGTATGCAATCAAGGATTGTTGGTGGATCCATCCAAGATTGCAATTATAGTTGATTTTCCACCACCTACTTCAGTCAAACAACTGCGCACTGTGCTAGGACATACTGTCTATTATAGGAAATTTATCAAAGGATATGCTCATATTACTATGCCAATGGAGAAGTTATTAAAGAATTATTGTCAGTTCGGTTGGACAGAAGAATGCCAATAGATATTCGACACACTGAAACAAAAGATGGTAACTGCACCTATTCTAGTCTTTCCAGACTGGATCAACGAATATCATGTGCATGTTGATACATCTTCCATTGCATTAGGACAAGTATTGGCACAACCTAGAGAAGGGGACATTGATCACCCATTAGCATTTTCTAGCAGGAATTTGTTCACAACTGAAGTTAATTACACCACTACACAGAGAGAGAGGGACTAGCCATGGTGTATGCATTGAAAACATTATGCCACTACTTGTTGGGAGGACACTTTAAAATGTTTACTGATCACTCCGCGCTGAAGTACCTAGTCAAAAAACTAGTGTTGGTGGGGAGAATATGTAGATGGCTTCTGTTGTTTCAAGAGTATGATTTTGAGATCATAGCTAAGCCAGGAAAAATGAACAAGTGCCCAGACCACCTATCAAGGTTGGAACATGGTGAAGAACCTACCAGTCTAGAGGATACATTACCGGATGCACAACTACTCACCATTAGAAAGATTGATGACCACTTCACAGACATAGTCTAGTTCCTGTCAACAGGAATGGCTCTGAGTGAGTATACAATCTCCCAGAAAAAACAGCTAGTGGTGTGCACTGCAGATTTTTCGCTAATAGCTGGTCAGCTATATAAAATAGGACCTGATGAGATACTAAGAAGATGACTTATGGAAATAGAGCACTCGATGATCCTCACAGAATCTCATGAAGGCATCGTAGGAGGACATTACACAGGGAAAGAAACTGCGCAGAAGGTTCTGTGAGCTGGCCTTTGGTGGCCTACGTCACATAGAGATGCTAAAGAATATACCAGAGCATGTGATGTATGCCAGCGAGTTGGAAAACCATCCCTAAGAGATGAGATGCCATTAGCACTGCAGATGACCCTACAGGCATTTGAAAAATGGGCCATTGACTTTGTGGGACCTATAAACCCACCAGGAAAGTGCACAGGAGCAAGGTATATTATCACTGCGACAGAATACCTGACTAGATGGGCCGAAGAAAGAGCAGTCAAGGACTGTAGTGCAACTAAAACTACATGCTTTATATTTGATGACATAATAACTAGGTTTGGATTCCCTAAGGTCCTTATGAGTGATCAAGGTACACATTTCATCAATAAGATAGTTGCATCCCTGACTGAAGAATTTGGAGTCCACCATCAGAAGAGTACACCTTACCATCCACAAGAAAATGGAACGGTTGAAGCATTCAACAAGATATTGGAGACAACATTGACAAAGATTTGCAACATGAACAAGGATGACTAGGATTTAAGAGTACCAACAGTACTCTGGTCTTATAGAACCACTGGTAAGAAATTAACAACGCAGACCCCTTTCAAGTTGGTTTATGGTCTGGAAGTTGTTGTCCCGATGGAGTACTTGGTACAGAGCTTAAGAATTGTTGCATTTACAGACATGGATGATACTGGCACTTTTCATGAGAGGCTAGCACAACTAGTCGACCTGGAAGAAGACAGATTCATTGCAGGCTTCCATCAACAAGTTCAGAAGGAACGAGCAAAGGCCTACCACGACAGGCACATCAAGAAGAAGATATTTAGGCAAGGTGATTTAGTACTGGTATATGACAGTAAATTCATCAAACACCCTGGGAAGTTTAGAACACATTGGCTTGGAACATATGAAATAAACTATATCACATAAGGAGGAGTTGTGCAACTAAAGACATTGAATGGAGAATGGAAAGTAGGATTGGTGAATGGGAGTCGGCTGAAGTTGTACAATGACAACTAGCTACCTCACAGCTCCAAGTAAAACCATGAGAAAAAGGGTTTAGGTACCAGGTGCAGTCGAAACTGGGTACCAAACACAGAAAAGACAGTCTTCACAAGGACATGAAGGAGACATAAAGCAGAAAGCAAAGGTTGCACTACGCAGTCCAAAGTCAAAGTAAAACAAAAGGAGCAGATCTGAAGTGCCTCAAGATGAGTCACAGGTGAGTGTTGGGGC
Source organism: Picea glauca (assembly GCA_000966675.3). Classification (NCBI taxonomy): domain Eukaryota; kingdom Viridiplantae; phylum Streptophyta; class Pinopsida; order Pinales; family Pinaceae; genus Picea; species Picea glauca. The sequence goes on along the minus strand of JZKD02S1880530.1, from coordinate 29,532 downwards.
CCTGTTGGCCCTTGGTTATGAAAGGAAATGGGGAACAAGTAAGAAAAGGTAAAAAGTGAACTTCGTGGGAGACACAGTGACTATCATTGGGTCGAAGTAAGAAAAAGAGCAGAAAAGATGGAGTGAAGTGAGGAAAAGCAAGTCGTTGGATGAGGAGATCGAGGATGACATATCAGCAAGGAAGATGGACCGAGGACGATTCAGGAAGATGAAAAATCCACCATTGGATGATTTGGAGCATCACACGAAAAGGAAGGAAAGACAGGCTAGCGAAGTTCGGAAAAAGTGGATCAAGTTGACCTAGGGCTTTAGACACCTAGGGTTTTGGTAATTAGGGTTTTGAGACCTAGGTTTCTTCCTAATCATGTTGGGGAGGTATTGTAAATGTATAAATAAAAGTCAAGAGGACCTGGGTCAGGGAATGATGATATTGTTGTTGATTTAGCTCTATTGTTTTGGTCAGAGGTCATTGCGATGGGAGAGAGGAGTGTTGAGGTTGAGAGCCTTCTGGTATTGTAATATCTTCAGCTGGGTGTGAAGATCAGATCCTGTAGCTGGGTGAGCAGGAAGGGGGAGAGAAAGAGGGAAGAAGAGAGAGGATTTGTTGGTCATGAGCACAAATCAGGACTGTAATCTTTATCTTAATATATCATAAGCATATTTTTGTGGACGTAGCCCTAGAGAGAGGGTGAACCACGTATATTTTGTGTTGTGTGAGTGATTGATGCTTTAATATCTATCATTATTATACTGTTCTTTGCATTACTGTGTTATATTAAGATCTATAGTTGTGCAGAGTAGATCTCGTTGATAAGTGATATATGAATATTGATTGTTGTTATATAATATCCCCTTGATATTCCCCTGGTTATAGACATCTTCGTCCTGCAACCCCCTCATATGCTGCTTCGGGTGAGACTGCATCTGCCTCGCAGGTGTTACTGAAAGGGCCAATAGCTAAGGCTTGTTGGTGCACTCTTGGAGTGAACCCTGGGTCTGGCCCTGTGCCAACAGAAGGTCGGAATGCTCTTTCTACTTGAAAATATTTTTTTCTTTGAATATCATCCAGGTTTGACAATGAGGTCACAAAAGTAATTAATCTTCCTTCTCATTCTTGTCCCTTGGAAAGAAAGAAATGTTGAAAGAGTTGAAATATTGCATCAATTCATTAACTCTTTTGAAATATAATTTGAGTCTTTCCTTTTTTATTTTATACCTCTGGGTGACTTGATTTATTACGAACTCAAAGTCGTCAGTCACAATTAGATGTTGTATCTTCAATTCTTGTGAAAGAATTATTCCCTGAATCAATGCTTCATATTCTACTTCATTATTGGTACATGCAAATTCAAGTATGATAGCATGTGGATGCACAATATTTCGTGGACTTACAAGGACAATTCCAACTCCACTCCTGGAACTCGAGAAAGCTCCATCAAATGACATCCTCCAAAAACCTTCAAATGGATGTCTTGATTCTCCATACCTTGAATTTTATCCAAGCTTCCAGTCTGTTCCATATCTAGGATAGCATAGTTTTTTATCCCAGCGTCGATATAATCTTCCATTAATTTGTTATCCTCGTTTTTGAAAGAGAAGGGTTTCCTGGGTTCATGAGGAACCTTAATCATCGCTCCTTATTTGTCTGGAAACATCATTCAACTTCCATTGTTCAGTATGTATCCCCCGATCATAGATGACCAATCTCTTCCTAGAACAAATCCATATGCATGAGGGAGGTCTACCACAATAATATTGAAAACTTTTATGATATGGGAAGTTGTCATGATCCAAGCATAAAAGTATTTAATTTCACCATAAGATGACACTTGTCTAGAATCAATTGCTTGTATGTTTTCACCAGTCTCATAATATTTGGTGTAGTTCATTCCCAATGCCTCCATGACCAATAGTGGCATAATATTATTGGTTGTGCCAGTATCGACTAAATAATTATGAAGTGAAACATCATGTTTTTCAATTGAAATATAAAAGGGAGGAATTTTACCTCTCAACTTGATGGTTGATTTGTTCTGGATTTGTTTCAAACTTGTAACAACATCTTCCACTTTTTCAGATGGATCATCCAATAATCTCAAAATGTTTTCCCTTTGTTGGAGAATCTTCACCACTTCTATAAAAGGAAGAGTTATCCTTATTTTACACAAGTCCTATACAACATTGTGTTTCATCTGGGTGGAATTTGACATGAAGTGTTTCTTCTTACTTCCAATGTTATCCATCATCTTCTCATTTTCCTTTTTCGCATTCATTTTTTCTTTATCTTTTTTTTTTTTCTGTTTCAAGATCATTTTTATTCTTGGATTTATTTACAAATTATCTTGTCTGAGCGACATTTTATTGTGAGTCGAGTTTGTTTTCTCCTTCTTCAAATATATACATGGAATTCTCGTATTCGTCCATTTGTATAGTTTCATAAATTTCATTAGGTAAATAATAGTTCCCTTGCTAAACAATTTATTCATCATTTACATCATCCAGAACAACTACATTAGGGATTGGTTTCCTAGGAGCCCTTGGCCTTTGCGAATTATTAGTATTTTCAAACCTCACTATGTTTTCTTTGGGATGGTTTCTTCTTTTCTCTTGGACCAACATTCTCAAATTTTCTTCAAAATTCCCCCCCCCCCTTCTTAATCTAGTTATCTCATTCTGCATTTTCCTGATGGTTCTATTCATTTGTGCAATTTCAATTATTTTCTTGGTTTCTTGTGCTGCAACAGGGTCTACCTTCACATCTAGTATGGTCCCCTTCAAAAGTACTCCTCCACTTGTTTGGGTCATCTGTGGCTTCAGTTCCTCGTTATTTATTGAGCTAGAGGCTCCTTGATTATCAATACTTAAGCCTCCCAACTTCCTTTGTAATTTTCCTAGGATAATGTCGAGGTCGGCACCCATATCAATCATAATTTATTCCATCTTAATGGATTTAATCATTGCTTCCTCCAAGTTATCCATATGGTATATTCTGATAGCATATTTCACATTTGGGGACATCGCATTCTTATAACAACTGAGTATGACTAGGTCATTAGGTATTTTATCTTCTGGAATATTACTCAAAGTTTTATTGAACCTAAGATTAAAATCTCGTATTCTCTCATTCTTCCTCAAACCAATTTGGGTGAAATCAGTGAGAAGGGTATGATATGAAACTAGAGGGATGAACATAGTCAATAACATGGCTTCGAGGTCATTAAATAAGCCAATGGACCTACTGGGTAATTTCATATACCATTCATAAACTCTTTCTGATAAGGTTTGAATAAATAACCTTACCATCACATTGTCATATTCAACACGATGAAAATCACAAACATCAAGAAATAACTTAAGGTGTCTTTTGGTGTCAATTGTTCTGTCTCTAGAAAATTCCTTCAGGGTAACCTTAGGGAGAATGGGGAGGTCACGTTTCTGGCCTCGAATATTTAAATGGGAATCTCTTACTCTTCTTCGATTTTCAAATCTTAGGTTTTCTTGATTTCTTCCACCACCTCCTTGTCTCTCCTCATGAGGTTCTCTTCGTGATTATTTTAGAGGTTTCTCATTTCTTTCGGCCATGTTCGAAGATGTTTCAGGAATATATTTTCCACTTCTTAGGATACAAAGTTTCTTTCGTTTACTTCTGGTAATGGGTCCTTTGTATTCATCTAGCTTCAATCTCAACCTTGTCTTTGTGTTTCTCTAGCTGGCCTTTCATTTCCTTAGTCTTGTCACTTGTATCTCCTCTATCTTTGGATTATCTCTCTTTCTTCTTCTTGGACCAATGTCTTCCAAGACCTTTCCAATTATTCTAAGGTCTTGACTGTCGTTATTACCAGATTATATAGCTGATGTAATATGCTTTGTTGATTATTCAATCAAATTCTAGGTGGGGCTTGTTAGTCACCAATAAACAAAAATCATGTCCTAGGGTCAGCGAAATAACTAAACGGTTTGGAGGCATGAAAATTTTTCATGAAGGTTAAAATGGAAGAAATTAGTTAAATTTGGTGAAAAAGTTAAATTATATTGGGTCTGAAATAACCTTGATCATGATCCATCAAAATCAATGGCCAAGAAGCATTGTAGAGTTTGAATTTGCATCAAGGATAATTCTAAAGGGAGGTCCTGCAATCCAAACCATGGTTTCTATCAAGGAGTACGTGTCAGCATCAGATTGATTGTGAAATGACAGGCAGGTTGTTCCAAAACCTCCAATCCACATCTCCGCAAAGTGAAAAGTATAAAATTTCGATTTGACTATTTCATTTTTTATTATTTTCAATCTCAGGGACCATTGGAAAACTGTCGTGACCACCATTTTCTGTTGCAACCCAACTTTGCACCATTACATCTCACTTCCAGGTATTTATCCCATCGCCATGGATCCAATAGTATTGTCGGTAGCAGAGAAAGACCCTGAAAGTAATGAGGAATCCCTAATTGACAAAGATGCAGATGTATTTGATCAAGGTATCACTATTTCCCCCATTTCCTTGTCTCGAAGAAACTTGGTCGATATAAAGGGAAAGAGTATTCAATTTTTAGAATCAGTCTAGGTATCCATTGTCCCATATGTTGTCGAGGTTTCTTTCCCATTTCCCGAATTTGTAGGTTGGTGTGCTGAGCAATATTCCCATTCAGAAAGGGTAATTGTCAATAAATAGAGGTCTCAAGGCTTATGTAGAATAGATAATCTGTCAATTCGAAAGTCACTCAATATACCAAAAGAATTTTTCTTTAATTCTAAGTCATTCAATGAAGAAAAAGTGATTAGGGTTTACAAAGAATGTCATCCATAGCTCAAAGGTCATTTTCTACAACAAATCATTAAACCTGAAAAATTTCAGAGAGTCTGTCCTTACCAATGAGTATCAACATGATGGTCATCGAAGTTCAGTGAATATGTTCCCTATTGAGTCAGGTCCTAGGTATAGATAGTGATAAATATGTGGTTGAAGTCATGCTTGGTTTTCTTTTGATTTTTTTCAAGTCAGAGTATGGTTAGTCAGTCCGAATTAATTTTGATAAATTCCTAGCTGACACCATTCACAAGCAACTAGTGAATTTCCACTCTTTGAGACATTTCAAATACTATACATATCTGTTCAAAAAATTCTTAGCAAGAAACCATGGAGAAATACCTGAAGCATCATTTGTATCTACTGAATGTAAAATAATCATTTTTCTCATATTCAACAACAAGGTTATGTCAACAATCTATTCTTTGATTTTTAATACAAGCTTACCCAGAGTTTTGGAGGACATGAAGATTCACCTGCAGCCAAATCTAGAAAATAGAGTAGGATATTGGGTATTTTTTATGCATTCAATAGTGATCTGGGTATATGGTTTTCATGAGTCTCCTTACTTGTTACCTATTTTCCTAACTCCCTGGATTTTTTCTCTTGAGTTCATCGGGAAAAGAATAATCTCTAAGACAAATAAAATTCATTAAATTGCACAGAGCCTCTAATATTAAATTACCCTTTGTTATTGGTCCTTTTGTTAAGTATAGATCATGTTTATCACAGGTTAAGGAAAAACTCAAATATTTTGTTTTTTCAGAAATACAAGGAAGAAAATATGATCCACATCATATCACATCCAAGAGAAGACAGATGAATAAAAATGCACCTTATGAACATGAAAATGTGGAAGGCTTGGATAAACTAGCTAATCTGGAAGTGTGTACTGATGTGGAAGCACCATTGCAGTAAGTACAAGCATCACACGCTCCTAAAAAGTTGGTGATTAAGATTCCCAAGGCCACTGTGTACAACAAAAGAACCATGTCAGACACTATGGATATTGATGTTGAACAAACCAATAAAAAGAAGATGAAAATTATTCAGCCAAAGCAGATTTTAGATTTGGAAGATGAAGGACCCAGAGATCAAGTGAATTTGAACATTGTGGAAAGTGGTACCAGTATTGTAGAAATTGAGGAAAGAAATCAGCTTGAAAGTGAAGTCATCTCAAGAGTTTTTCACACTCAAAAATATTATTTTGATAAAGTACTTGATGCAACTTATTTGTCCATAGAAGACCTAGCTAAAAAATATGTTGAAAAAATAAATGTGGCTTTGGGTGAAATGAGAGATTTGTTTTGTGAAGTAGAAAAAATTACTCAACAAAAATATTCTTTATTCACTGTGAGATATACTGCAAATAAAACTTTTAATATTGCAGTTGCTGAGGAGGATAAATTGTCAGAGATTAAAATCAAATATGACAATATAAGTGACCCTGACAAAGTAAAACTCCACAAGAAAAACAGTGATTTGTTGTATTCTAATTATTTGAGTTTAAATTTGAAAAATTCAAAGACGACATCCTTAGCTGCAAAATTAGAAGGACAACTAAGACAGGAAAAATCAGCCAACAAAGCTTGACAAACTCAAATTAAAAGGCTTGAGTCTGAAGGCCCTCAAGGTGTGAATTCTTTATTGGATGAAAAAGATAAAATAATCCAGAGTTTGAAGAAAAAGTTGAAGATGCTTGCTACAAAATACCCACAGTAAACATAATTGGTAGATATAGAGAAGGAAAAAGAAACATTTTAGAAAGAAGCACTAGATTTTAAGGCTAATCTTTTGCAGCTAGAAAAGGAAAAGATAGAATGGTCTCAAGAAAAGGTAGAGTTGGTGACTAAAGACATGGTTTTATCCCTTGCTGCAGGAATTGGATCAACCACCGAAGACATTGTTCAGGCTATGTCACAAGTCAATCTTAAAGAATGAGAGATCAAAGGGTTAAATGAAAACATGGAGAAATTGGAGCAATAAGTGTGCACAAAGGATGAAAAGATATCCCAAGTTCAAAAGGAAAATGTAGTATTGTAGGAGAAGATTAATAAATTGAATTCAAGATTGAGACGTAAAATTCTACTACAAGGAGATAAACATATCATATGGGATTCTATAGCTACTAAGGCCAAAAAATTTAGATCATATTTGAATTTTGTAAGTGATGAAGATAATATAGCAATCACAATTAGGCATATATGCACTGTTGTTAATGAGAGTTTATCCAAAAATCCATATGAATGGGCACACAATTCCATTAGTCTTCTCAACTCAGTTCCTCTTGTAGATATTTAGACCATTGGGGTAAAATATAGGACTGCATTGATCATCTGGGCCAGAAGGATTATTACAAAACATGATCTTTTGAAATCGGTTCTGAATAAAGCAATACAGATTGAACAAAGTGTGCAAAATTTCAAGAAATCATATGAAGAATTGTTCATAAAGGGCCTTCCATCATTCTGGGATGTTAAAGGTAAGTTGCAGAATCAAGAAGAATATAATGCACTCTTGAATCAATCAAGGATGGACCACTCCAAATTTGAAACCCTGGAGGAGGGTTTGAAAGGGGCTACTTTAGTTGATAAACTGAGTATAGATTTTGAAAGTTTCAATCATTTTAAGACAATCAAACTTGGTCTACCTGCCATGTCTTATGCCACTTGTATTGACTTGGAAATTTTAATGAAGGAAATGACAGACCATGATATTCCTTTTGAATTGCAATGGAAGGAAATAGTCAGATTGGACAA
>JZKD02S1880519.1:0-14889 GCA_000966675.3 Picea glauca | reverse complement strand
CCATGATCATTAAATCCAATAAGATCACTTACAATACCTTCATATATGACAACAACAACAACTTGGAGGAAGTGAATTCATACAATTATCTTGGAATTGATATTCACCACAAGCTCAACTGGAATTATAGCATTGAGAAAAGAATTATTGGGGGATGGAAAGCTTATTATGGGCTTGAAAACAATTGTAAATCAATTGATCTTTGGAGTTGGGATAAGAAGAAACTCCTCTTTGAGACTCTTGTTACAACTGTGGTTCTTTATGGATGTGAAGTTAGGGGTTGTAGTATCTCTCGTGAATCCCGAATAAAGATAGAGAAAATACAAAAGAATTTTATAACCTATAATCTCAAAATTAAAGGAAATACGCCCTATCCCATCCTCCTCTTAGAAACAAGACTCTCCCCCATTGAGAACACAACTATGACTAGATACCTGATGTAGAAGAACAAGTTAAACATCATGGAAGACAAGAGGCTTCACAAAATTGCTTCAAAATCAAGTCGTAACCACCATCGACTCAACCGAGGATGGCATAAAGATGCCCAGTCTTGGCTAAACTATTGGGGAATCATGGACGACACCATTTTGCAGAATAAAGATACTATTAAAAAAATAGTCAAACGAAAATTTAAGGAGAAAATGTGATGTGATAAAGAGTTAGAGGAAAAAAAAAATTAAGGTATTATAAGGATGTAATCAACCCTAATCTATAAGATCAAAATTATCTATCTATTTTGACAAGTGTAAAGAAAAAAATAAGAATTGCTAAGATAAGAACAAATTCTCACGAGCTCCATAGTGACACTGAGCGTTGGTCAATTCCTAAAACGCCATGGGATGAAAGAGTGTGTCACCTTTGTGACACTAAGAAGGTTGAAGATGAAAATAACTTTCTCTTAGATTATCCAGTCTATACCCACATTAGATCTTGTTTTCAAAATATTTGTCACACTACCAACCTTCCTAACCTTTTAACTCAACAAAACTATGGTGATCTTGGAAAGCTTCTCTTAATGATTTTCGAGCACATAAACAAAATTCTAAAGAATCACAAGTAATCACTTACCCTCTTAAGGTCGGATAAACCAATTCGGTCTTAGTGGACGTTAATCATCATCACACACACACACACACACACACACACATATATGAGCACAAATTTTTAATATTTTAATATTTTAAATTTATTATTATTATTATTATTTTAATGCATTACGTTACATGGACATCTCCCCGGTACACACATATTTTAAAAAATTATTATTATTATTATTATTTTAATGCGTTATGTTACATGGACATCTCTCCCATACTGGGATGTAGAGCACCTTTCGACGCAATTATATATATATATATATATATATATATATTTTAAAGTAAAATTTTAATTAATTAAATTACTTGTTTTAAAANTATTATTTTAATGCGTTATGTTACATGGACATCTCTCCCATACTGGGATGTAGAGCACCTTTCGACGCAATTATATATATATATATTTTTTTTTAAAGTAAAATTTTAATTAATTAAATTACTTGTTTTAAAATATATTTAATTGTGTATTATTTTAAAATATTTTTTATCTTTATTTTTATTTTTTTATTTTTTTTAATATATGTAATGTATTTGTAATACCATATTTTATTTTAAAAATGGTTATATTTATAATTTTTGAAATAATTTATAATATAGGTGATGTTTTTATAATTTTATATATATATATATTTTTAAATAAAAGATTGTTATTACTTAAAAAAAATCTGGAAACTATACATATGTTGGAGGACCTGGCATTTGGGCTACCAAAATTGAAAACCGGAACCAGACCTGGGTCTAGATTAAAGATGTTCATGATTATTTTAGTTGTTAAAACTGCAATGTTCAAGTAACCATAGATATTACAAAAATGGCTTGAAAACCTATAGAATCCGTTGTCTACCATAATAGAAGATCACCACCATTTGAAGTTGTAGTGACATGAAAAACTATGAATATCCACACGAGACACCACAGAGTGCTCGATAATAACCTGGGGTAGAGCTGAGGGAAATTACTCCTCAACAAGAACTGGACCCCATGTGTCTTCTTATTTAACATGTGCAATGGGAGGTAATCTATCAGAGTGTGAAGCAAGAGGAGAAGGAGAACTAGAGGCAAGCTGGGAATTCAGGAAGGGGTGAGTGGGACGTTGACGATTAGCAAGGTAACAGTAGTATTCCAGACCACACTCCTTAGGAATGGTAGCGAAGAGGAAGCTTGAGATCCAGATAGAGGGGAAAAGATGACCCAGGAGCCAAGTACGCCAGAGTGACACCAGGGAAGGAGCCAAATCAATGAACATGGAAAGAAAAGGATGCATAAAACAAAACACAGAAAAGTGCAAGAAGATAATACCTATCCGAGCCATTAAGGTGGCCATTAAACCTGATGACAACAATGACCTCCATGGTAGCTTCTCGAATGAAATTCATCACCAGTGCGAACAAACACATTAAGTTTCCCATGAAGCCAAGACTTTCACTAACCTACGTTCATGCCACACATCGGTAAGAGGAAAATGAGGATGAAGGCAATCATCCACATCATGCTAATTTATTGCATGGTGTACAAGTGGCACCCCATCCAAGGTATAATTTTATATTGTTAAGGTTAATGGTTATATTTATAAATTTTAAAATATTTTATAATATATGTCATGTTTTTATAATTTTATATTGTTAAGATTTAATAGAACATATTTGTATTTATAATATATTTTTAAAATATATTGACAGTGTTATATAGTTTAACAAATTTAGATTTAAATCTCATATCTTATACTCAAGAGAGAATATAGAACATTCTTCATGTACTCAAGCACAAAATATGACAAAATGGATTAACTAGAGCTCCCATGTCCAATTTTTTTTTGCCACTATCTATATGCCCATGGAAATTATTAATCACATCCAAATGTTCAATCATAATTATAATCTTATCTAGAAATAATAAAAGGACCAAAATAAAAAATAGAGCCACTAAATAATGAATATTCAAAAAGTGTAAATGAATATGTGGCAAGTTCAAAACTATGTATAATGTATAATTCACAATTGATATTAAGTTGGAGCAAAGGGCCTACATTAAGCTCGATCTTGAGTGAAATTGATCTTATATCTCTGGTTGAAACTTGGGAGCATGAAGAATCTAAGGTCCCTAACATAGAAGGATTTGTATCGTGGTTGACATGCAACACAAAATCCTTTTAAAGAGGGATTGGAGGCATAGCTTGTTACATAAAAAAGAATCTTTCTCCTCACGTTTGGTTTCATAAGAAATATCCCTTCAATCAATACATATGGATGTATATTTTAGATTTAATGCTAAGAAGATTTATATAGCAATTTGTTACTTTGTGCCTATTAAATCTACCTTTCATAAGAAAAACAATCTAGAGAAGAATTTTCCCTACAAAATCTTAGAACCAGATATTTATAGTTTGAGAAATGAAGGTAATATCCTCTTGCTAGGAGAGTTTAATGCTAGAATTGCAATTAATCAATATATCCATTTAAGCAATGATTCTAACCCTAATCCTCTATGGTTTTATGAAGACTTCATTATAGCTAATAGATACAAAAGAAATTACAAAACAAATTGTGAAGACCTGATCGAGAATTTGTTTGTTATTGAGTTAATAAAGCGTTGTAGTTCTTGGGATCTAATAATTTGCAATGGTCTAATGAAGTGACTTAAATCTAACTGGATGGCTTGTATCCATGGGAAGGGAAACAATGTCGTGGATTATGTAATATTAAATATTCTTATATACAACCAAATAGTAAATTTTGACCTTTTAAACGACCATGAACCTGACCAATCATGGACCTTTAACCTTAACTCTAAAATTTGTCATGCACAAAAGCTCCATCGAAGAGAACTCTGACAACCAAGGCACTTTCTTTTTATAAAAAAAAGTTAATCTTTTTAACAATATTGAAGACCTCTGGCATAATTTTATGACAACTCTCTCTCTTTCCATTAACAAATTATCTATTGAGGTGTTATTTAAAAATAAAAATAGAACGAGCAACCCTTGGTATGATAACGAATGTAAAATTGTTATAAAATACACTAAAGATGCTTTTATGAGTTCTTAATGTCTCATAAGATAAGTAGATACAAATCCCTAATTAAAAGTGAAGAAAAAGACACCACATAAATAGAAAGCAAAAGAATATTTTGCATCTATCCAAGCTAGATCCTAAGAAATTATGGAGGTAAATTCCGACTCGTAAAACTAAAGAAAATAATATGATTCCCCTAAGGGGTTGGAATTCCTAAGTTAAAAATCTTTATGAATCCCCTATTGTTGTGGACAACATTCCAACTACATAGGATGGATTTTTTTCTATAGAAGACATTGAAGGATACCAAACTGAAATCCTAAAAATTGGAGAGCCTATCCTCATCCCTTACATACACAAGCTCTGTAGTTAGTCAACCATGCCTTCTCTAGATCCTAGACTCAAAGACTCAAAGCCTCATTGTACCTATTTTTGAAAGTGGGGATAAAAGAAATCCCTCTAATTATATGACCATTATGGTTAGCCCCATTTTAGCCAAGCTATATGGAAGTATTTTGAAAAATTAGATGAACATATGGCTAGAAAGTGTTGAAATTTTACTTATACAACTAATAGTTACAATTATTCTTTATTATTATAATCATTTAGCACATTAGCTACATAAATAAGATCACTGAAAGAGAGGCAATCACAAAAACAATAGAGACACACAGATTAATATGGGAAACCATCATGGGGGATAAAACCCGACAAAAACTTCCTCAATATAGATAGACCAAAGACTGAACAAAATATCCTCCTCCACTCCTTCACTAAGAAGAGTAGTGCACCACTTAACCAAGAAATACCAAGAGATAGACAAAAACCCTCCTTGACGTCACCCCCAATTGTAGTAGCTTCTCCTCCAAGACTTGCACACTGCAGAGCTATGTGTGTATGTGTGTATCCAAATGAGGTACCAACCTCTCTTATAAATAGTGGTTTGGCCAGCCTATAATTAGGTCTGGACTGACCTGTCACTTTACCCTCTTAATTTACAATTATCTGTCAAGGCACAATAGGGCCGACATTTACTAAGGCACAATAGGGCCTAATTAAATATAATATAATAATATTATTCAACTCTCTCTTAGGTAGAATATTCTTTGAATCTACAATATTTCAACACTCCCCCTTAACAAGAAGAGTATTCTACTTACAACATAAATAACAACTGACTAGAATCGATACATCATCAAGAGGAGGAAACATTTTCATCAACATCAGGAACATTGCTGGTCATATCTATAGGTCATCATAAGTTTTTCTTATCATCAACATTAGTATAAAATGAACATCATCATTATCTGCAGCACGAAGATGGAGTAACATCATCATCAACAACATGAAGCTGGAACATCAACTTCATCAACAACATGAAGCTGAAACATCAACTTCATCAACAACATGAAGCTAGAACATCAACATCAACAACACGAAGCTAGAACATCAACATCAACAGCACGAATTTGGAACAACAACATTAATAGCACGAAGTTGGAACAACAACATCAATAGCACGAAGCTAGAACATCAACATCAACAACACAAAGCTAGAACATCATCATCAACAACAACATGATGTTGGCACATCAACATCAACAACAATATAATTGGAACATCAACATGTGGCAATAGAATGAGGCAGGTGCATCAACAACAACATCTGTGGTACTCTGATAGACCGTCCTTACCGGACCTTCGAGATCTACCCAGGAATCATAAGATTCCCTAGGATATAAAATCCTAACAAGCTACCATGTGGTACTCTGACAGACTGTGCTTACCAAACCTTCGATATCTTCCTAGTAATCATAATATTCCCTAGGATATAAATCCTAACTGAGCTACTACTACTGACCACAGCTGGCATATACATGCATAGGTACTCTGACAGACTGTCCTTATCGGACCTTTGGGATCTGCCCAGGGATGATCAATCCCCTAGGATATAAAATCCTAACTGAGCTACCTGTTGTTGGTAAGGATACCATAGTATCATTTGCATCACTCCCCCTTTCGAGGGCGGTCCTTTAGGACTACACCAAGCTTGTCTCAGAAGTACTCAAACTTCACACGAGACATAGGCTTAGTCAACAAATATGGAACCTTCTCATCTGTGCTAACATATTGGATCTTTACAACTCCCTTCGGCATCATTTCACGAATGTAGTGATAACAAATATCTATGTTCTTTGTCTAATCATGAAACGTTGGGTTCTTTGTCATCTTTATGCAAATCTGGTTATCACACAGAATCATGGTAGCATCCATATCTAGGTCAAATAGACCTATCAACATATTCCGAATCCATATGGATTCACAACTGGTGGAACATGCTGCAATGTACTTCACTTCTGTCGTGCTGAGAGCAATATTGGACTACTTCTTGCTTTTCCATGAAGTCATGGTTGACCTCAAACTGAAACAACATCTTGAAGTGATTTTTCTGTCTGAAGCACTTCCATCCCAATCTAAATTAGTATAACCATACAATCTAAATTCATGATCTATAGTATAACAAAGACCATAATCCAACGTACCCTTAAGGTATCTCATCACATTCTTTGCAAATACAAGGTGAACACGTCTGGGCTCCACCAGATGCCGACTCAAGGTGTTAAGAGAAAATAATATATTTGGCTTGGTATTCATCAAATACATCAATGAACCAATAATCTATTTGTATAGAGTAGCATCAACTAACTTTGACAAAGTATCATCCAATAACTTCAAATTTGTCTCCATAGGAGTGGACATGGTTCTATATTTCATCATGTCGAATCTCTTTAGAATTTCCACATCATACTTTCCTTGACTAAGGAAAATCTCTTCCGGGATCTGCCATTCTTAAAGACCTAAGAAACATTGCATCAGGCCTAGGTCCTCATTTCAAATTCAACGGTAAGCTTCTTCTTACAATCTGTGATGAAATTTTCTTCATCTTTCAAGAATAAGTCATCCACATATAGCAACAATATAACTGGTCCATCATTCTCAATATTGAAGTAAAGGTTTGGATCAACTTTACTCTTGGTAAAGCCCAAGCTCATCATAAAAACTATCAATCCTTCCATACCAAGCTCTTGGATCTTGCTTCAGCTTGCAGACATGAGTCTTCATGTCCTGTACTTCGAAACCAAATTTTCACATCACCTTGTACCAACCTAGTACACTTTCTTAGCTACAACTCAATCAACAAAATCATGTGCTAGCTCTATGTGATTTCTGCCTCACTGCCTGAGAGTATTTCCTATGCTCTCTCTACAACTATTCCTTTAGGTCCGGGACTCTGCACCTGTAGTTGCTATGAAGCTGAGAATGACTGCTCCATTATCACTATGGTTGTTGAACTCTGAGAGTAGCTCCTCTACTCTATCACAGAAATAGCTTCATATGAAATTGAGAGTGGCTTAATGACTGACACTAAGGGTAGCTTATCCTCTTTCTCTAGAGGTAACTCAATCTTCTATTGTATTCATGTCTCCATGGACCGACTAATATACTGCACCAACTGGCACTAGAGATAAATCAATCTCAAATACAAGGATTGTCATACCTGCTCCCTTTGAATCTCATACTGTATCAACTTCTTTTAGTGAATCATGTTTGTTCTATATACACTTCTTCTGATTACTAGAGCAAGTGTCTCATCATAGTCTTCTCCCTCTTGCTGGGNCATAAGAAAAACAATCTAGAGAAGAATTTTCCCTACAAAATCTTAGAACCAGATATTTATAGTTTGAGAAATGAAGGTAATATCCTCTTGCTAGGAGAGTTTAATGCTAGAATTGCAATTAATCAATATATCCATTTAAGCAATGATTCTAACCCTAATCCTCTATGGTTTTATGAAGACTTCATTATAGCTAATAGATACAAAAGAAATTACAAAACAAATTGTGAAGACCTGATCGAGAATTTGTTTGTTATTGAGTTAATAAAGCGTTGTAGTTCTTGGGATCTAATAATTTGCAATGGTCTAATGAAGTGACTTAAATCTAACTGGATGGCTTGTATCCATGGGAAGGGAAACAATGTCGTGGATTATGTAATATTAAATATTCTTATATACAACCAAATAGTAAATTTTGACCTTTTAAACGACCATGAACCTGACCAATCATGGACCTTTAACCTTAACTCTAAAATTTGTCATGCACAAAAGCTCCATCGAAGAGAACTCTGACAACCAAGGCACTTTCTTTTTATAAAAAAAAGTTAATCTTTTTAACAATATTGAAGACCTCTGGCATAATTTTATGACAACTCTCTCTCTTTCCATTAACAAATTATCTATTGAGGTGTTATTTAAAAATAAAAATAGAACGAGCAACCCTTGGTATGATAACGAATGTAAAATTGTTATAAAATACACTAAAGATGCTTTTATGAGTTCTTAATGTCTCATAAGATAAGTAGATACAAATCCCTAATTAAAAGTGAAGAAAAAGACACCACATAAATAGAAAGCAAAAGAATATTTTGCATCTATCCAAGCTAGATCCTAAGAAATTATGGAGGTAAATTCCGACTCGTAAAACTAAAGAAAATAATATGATTCCCCTAAGGGGTTGGAATTCCTAAGTTAAAAATCTTTATGAATCCCCTATTGTTGTGGACAACATTCCAACTACATAGGATGGATTTTTTTCTATAGAAGACATTGAAGGATACCAAACTGAAATCCTAAAAATTGGAGAGCCTATCCTCATCCCTTACATACACAAGCTCTGTAGTTAGTCAACCATGCCTTCTCTAGATCCTAGACTCAAAGACTCAAAGCCTCATTGTACCTATTTTTGAAAGTGGGGATAAAAGAAATCCCTCTAATTATATGACCATTATGGTTAGCCCCATTTTAGCCAAGCTATATGGAAGTATTTTGAAAAATTAGATGAACATATGGCTAGAAAGTGTTGAAATTTTACTTATACAACTAATAGTTACAATTATTCTTTATTATTATAATCATTTAGCACATTAGCTACATAAATAAGATCACTGAAAGAGAGGCAATCACAAAAACAATAGAGACACACAGATTAATATGGGAAACCATCATGGGGGATAAAACCCGACAAAAACTTCCTCAATATAGATAGACCAAAGACTGAACAAAATATCCTCCTCCACTCCTTCACTAAGAAGAGTAGTGCACCACTTAACCAAGAAATACCAAGAGATAGACAAAAACCCTCCTTGACGTCACCCCCAATTGTAGTAGCTTCTCCTCCAAGACTTGCACACTGCAGAGCTATGTGTGTATGTGTGTATCCAAATGAGGTACCAACCTCTCTTATAAATAGTGGTTTGGCCAGCCTATAATTAGGTCTGGACTGACCTGTCACTTTACCCTCTTAATTTACAATTATCTGTCAAGGCACAATAGGGCCGACATTTACTAAGGCACAATAGGGCCTAATTAAATATAATATAATAATATTATTCAACTCTCTCTTAGGTAGAATATTCTTTGAATCTACAATATTTCAACACTCCCCCTTAACAAGAAGAGTATTCTACTTACAACATAAATAACAACTGACTAGAATCGATACATCATCAAGAGGAGGAAACATTTTCATCAACATCAGGAACATTGCTGGTCATATCTATAGGTCATCATAAGTTTTTCTTATCATCAACATTAGTATAAAATGAACATCATCATTATCTGCAGCACGAAGATGGAGTAACATCATCATCAACAACATGAAGCTGGAACATCAACTTCATCAACAACATGAAGCTGAAACATCAACTTCATCAACAACATGAAGCTAGAACATCAACATCAACAACACGAAGCTAGAACATCAACATCAACAACACGAAGTTGGAACAACAACATTAATAGCATGAAGTTGGAACAACAACATCAATAACACGAAGCTAGAACATCAACATCAACAACACAAAGCTAGAACATCATCATCAACAACAACATGATGTTGGAACATCAACATCAACAACAATATAATTGGAACATCAACATCTATATGTGGCAATAGAATGAGGCAGGTGCATCAACAACAACATCTGTGGTACTCTGATAGACCGTCCTTACCGGACCTTCGAGAT
This sequence comes from Picea glauca, assembly GCA_000966675.3. Taxonomy (NCBI): domain Eukaryota; kingdom Viridiplantae; phylum Streptophyta; class Pinopsida; order Pinales; family Pinaceae; genus Picea; species Picea glauca. Next base: position 4,697 of record JZKD02S1880519.1, on the reverse strand, counting down.
ATACCCAGGAATCATAAGATTCCCTAGGATATAAAATCCTAACAAGCTACCATGTGGTACTCTGACAGACTGTGCTTACCAGACCTTCGATATCTTCCCAGGAATCATAAGATTCCCTAGGATATAAATCCTAACTGAGCTACCACTACTGACCACAGCTGGCATATACATTCATAGGTACTCTTACAGACTGTCCTTATCGGACCTTTGGGATCTGCCCAGGGATGATCAATCCCCTAGGATATAAAATCCTAACTGAGCTACCTGTTGTTGGTAAGGATACCATAGTATCATTTGCATCACTCCCCCTTTCGAGGGCGGTCCTTTAGGACTACACCAAGCTTGTCTCAGAAGTACTCAAACTTCACACGAGACATAGGCTTAGTCAACAAATATGGAACCTTCTCATCTGTGCTAACATATTGGATCTTTACAACTCCCTTCGGCATCATTTCACGAATGTAGTGATAACAAATATCTATGTTCTTTGTCTAATCATGAAACGTTGGGTTCTTTGTCATCTTTATGCAAATCTGGTTATCACACAGAATCATGGTAGCATCCATATCTAGGTCAAATAGACCTATCAACATATTCCGAATCCATATGGATTCACAACTGGTGGAACATGCTGCAATGTACTTCACTTCTGTCGTGCTGAGAGCAATATTGGACTACTTCTTGCTTTTCCATGAAGTCATGGTTGACCTCAAACTGAAACAACATCTTGAAGTGATTTTTCTGTCTGAAGCACTTCCATCCCAATCTAAATTAGTATAACCATACAATCTAAATTCATGATCTATAGTATAACAAAGACCATAATCCAACGTACCCTTAAGGTATCTCATCACATTCTTTGCAAATACAAGGTGAACACGTCTGGGCTCCACCAGATGCCGACTCAAGGTGTTAAGAGAAAATAATATATTTGGCTTGGTATTCATCAAATACATCAATGAACCAATAATCTATTTGTATAGAGTAGCATCAACTAACTTTGACAAAGTATCATCCAATAACTTCAAATTTGTCTCCATAGGAGTGGACATGGTTCTATATTTCATCATGTCGAATCTCTTTAGAATTTCCACATCATACTTTCCTTGACTAAGGAAAATCTCTTCCGGGATCTGCCATTCTTAAAGACCTAAGAAACATTGCATCAGGCCTAGGTCCTCATTTCAAATTCAACGGTAAGCTTCTTCTTACAATCTGTGATGAAATTTTCTTCATCTTTCAAGAATAAGTCATCCACATATAGCAACAATATAACTGGTCCATCATTCTCAATATTGAAGTAAAGGTTTGGATCAACTTTACTCTTGGTAAAGCCCAAGCTCATCATAAAAACTATCAATCCTTCCATACCAAGCTCTTGGATCTTGCTTCAGCTTGCAGACATGAGTCTTCATGTCCTGTACTTCGAAACCAAATTTTCACATCACCTTGTACCAACCTAGTACACTTTCTTAGCTACAACTCAATCAACAAAATCATGTGCTAGCTCTATGTGATTTCTGCCTCACTGCCTGAGAGTATTTCCTATGCTCTCTCTACAACTATTCCTTTAGGTCCGGGACTCTGCACCTGTAGTTGCTATGAAGCTGAGAATGACTGCTCCATTATCACTATGGTTGTTGAACTCTGAGAGTAGCTCCTCTACTCTATCACAGAAATAGCTTCATATGAAATTGAGAGTGGCTTAATGACTGACACTAAGGGTAGCTTATCCTCTTTCTCTAGAGGTAACTCAATCTTCTATTGTATTCATGTCTCCATGGACCGACTAATATACTGCACCAACTGGCACTAGAGATAAATCAATCTCAAATACAAGGATTGTCATACCTGCTCCCTTTGAATCTCATACTGTATCAACTTCTTTTAGTGAATCATGTTTGTTCTATATACACTTCTTCTGATTACTAGAGCAAGTGTCTCATCATAGTCTTCTCCCTCTTGCTGGGAGAATTCTCTAGACACAAATCATGCTTATGCATCTCTGAACTCTAGCTCCTTATGAGATGGTACTTGGTGGGGCCCCCTACCTCACCACTGATGGATCCATTTTCTTCTCATGATATGGTTCATCGATGCTATATGGATTTTCATCCTACAAAGTGTCATGGGACCATATTGATCTCTTTTTGGTTACTGCAATGGTTTTGGGTAGACCCTTCTGGCTCTACTAACTTTTTATGCTCCCTCTAAGCCTTGATTTCTTTTGAGTCTACAAAAAAAACTTCAGAGTCTCTGCAGGATACACTTGGTGTTGAATACCAAGTCTTAATACGAAAAGTTGAGTCAGGCTTCAAACAAATTATGCTTCCTGTCAAGGTGTCTTCATTGTCCATTGACCAATTCTACTGTGAGTTCTATTCTAATGTTCAATCATCTTTGGAGCCTTCTTCTCTATACAATCAATATCCATATGAGATATTCTATATCTCAAAAGTAGCTTCTTCTTCTTCTTTGGTACATGGATGTATATGGTCATGCATACGACTTGGATAGTCTGCTCCATGTCTCATCTAATATGGTGCCTCCTGTAACCATCACTATAGCTTCCTCAAGGTTATCACCTGTGACCTTCCCATAACAAGAACAACAAGGGAGAAACAACAAACAAGAATAATACTCTTTATAATAATAATAAAACAATAGCAAGAACAATCGTCACAGTAGCTCCTTAAGAGCTATCACTTGTGACTTGCCTGAAACAAGGGTAAAAAGTAAGAAATACAATAATAAGGAATGAGAGAAACACTCTTCTAGTGTTGTAATCAATCATTCCTTGATGGTAACCTGGAAACAAAACACGAAGTTTCTCTTAGAGGAGATGTTAGTTATATCTAGTAAATGATTACAGTAAGCATTTATCTCAATAGTGCTCACATGCTACCAAGTATTCAATAATAACACTTTTCAAAGATTGCTATCACAACTATAGTGTTTAGCAATTATCAAACTTGATATGTATAAATTTGAATCTTATCAATTTAATTAATCAAACCTGGAACCTGGAGTCTTGTCCTCAAGGATGAGTCTGTTTCTTTTCTTCTAAGTCTCCTTCACTCAAGATAACAAGTACTTTCTTCAACCTGTCCTCTGTGCTAAGACAATATGCTATCTTGACAGAAATCTGAGTTAGAGAATAAACTCTATAATCTCAAATTTAATCAATCTAATACTTTGACTTTAATTTTGACCAATGGTTAGTATTATAACTTCAATAGATCAAAATGCAACCTGGATATTCATAAGATCACAATAGTGCCATAACAAGTAGAGACATATCAAAGTAATCAATCTCGGGGTGCATAGTTCCTCTAAATGTGTTGGATCTGAGATCCTTCTGGATCTATGATTGTTGCTTAGACAAAAGATCATTTCTCCTGCATGTACCCTTTAAAATAATGATACAATTTAAGCATATGTAAGTGCATATCTCTGATAGCCTCGACATGTAGTGGCACCATCCGACAACAGTGGCAAGAAATAACGAACCTTTAAAACTCCAAAGGTGATTCAACTTGTAACTTAAAGTTAGCTAGATATTTTCTAGGGTAAGGCACACTAGGACAATAAAAATCAGTCCCAACACTTCACAAAAACTTTCACTGCAACTGGTACCGCAACTAGTGTTGGCACTACAACTCGTGTTGTGATTGGCATGAAGGAACTGACACTGCAACTGGAACTGATATTTCCACTGATACTGCAACTACAATTGATACTGCAATTGGTATTGCAACTGGTATTGCAACTGTAATTGCAACTTAGGGTTTTATGAGGAAACCCTCATTTATCAAAATTCAAATTTTGGAATTCTGATCCAGGGACTAGATGCATCCTCCTAGGGTGAGCTCCTAGTTGATCTTAGTTTCACCAATGTCCTCCAACAAAGGTAAAAACATCACTTTTACGGTTTGTGCAGAAACCCTAATTTTGGTGCAGTTGTAACACTGACAACTTAATTTCAAAGAGGGTGTGCTAAGGCTAGCCAATTCTTTATAAACTATGAGTTGGTCTCTTTCAAGCCTGCTCTAATACCATGTTGAAGTTTTACTTATATATCTAGCAATTACAATTCTTATTTATTTTTATAATCATTTAGCATATTAGTTGCATAAATAAGATCACTGAAAGAGAGGAAATCACATAAACAATAGAGACACACAAATTATCTTGGGAAACCCTCATGGGGTAGAAAACCAAGAAAAAAATCCCTCAATATAGACAGACCAAAGACCGAACATAAGATCCTCCTCTACTCCTTCACTAGGAAGAGTAGCGCACCACTTAACCAAGAAATACCAAGAGATAGACCAAAACCCTCCTTGACGTCACCCTCAATTGCAACAACTTCTCCTCTGAGACTTGCACATTACAAAGCTGTGTGTATGTATGTATCCAAATGAGGTACTGGCCTCTCTTATAAATAGTGGTCTGGCAAGCCTATAATTAGGTATGGGTTGACCTGTCACTTTTCCCCCTTAATTTACAATTAACTGTCAAGGCACAATAGGGATGACTTTTACTAAGGCACAATAGGGCCGAATTAAATATCATATAATAATATTAGTCAACTCTCTCTCAAGTAGAATATTCTTCGAAGTTACAGTATTTCAACATAAATCCATGGAAAAAGAGCTAAAGGCCAGACTGACTTTAGAGGTTATCATTTAACTACA
>JZKD02S1880508.1:0-13092 GCA_000966675.3 Picea glauca | reverse complement strand
AACTGAGAGGGGGGGGGGGTGATTCAGTTGTTATTGTGCTTAAACAATTATACCCATTTTAAACTCATTACAGAACACTCAATGATGATCACAATAATTCAGGGAAGTAAGAAATAGAGTATTCAACATCAATCACACATATGAAGTATACATAAACAAATACTCTTGAGGAAACCCATAAAGGGAGAAAAACCTCTTATTCTTTGAATGATAGGCAGTCTTTTTATGTTATGTACGTCATCTATCTTTGAGCACCAACTTAATGTGAGGTTACCACCTCTATTTTACAATATGCAACTTGTTGAGAGCACCAACTCTCTGGTTTCTCTAGCACCCACTAGAAAGAAGCACCAACTCCTTGAGTGTTCCAACACCAACTGGATGGAAGCACCAACTTCCTGTCACATAGGTACCAACCTGTATAACAGAGAAGAATAGTTCTCCCTTGCACCACCCTATCACCCTGGTTTTTTTGGTTGTAACTAGATGGAAGCTACAACTCCCTATGTTCAAACATCCACTTGAAACTCTGAGGACAACAGTCCTCCCTAGCACCACCCTACCACCTTGGTTTCTAAAAATTTGCTTGAATAATACTTTACAACAATACAGACATATCAAAGCTTACCACTTCTTCTTTGTTCTACAATTTTTCTCTGTTTCTGTCTGTTCATGCTTGGCTCCAGTTGTCGTCTCTTCCTCTGTTCTTCTCATTCTCTTAGGTTCTCGTACAGTCTACTCATTTCACCATTTCTTCTCCGTCCATCTTATGTTCTTCATCTCTGCATAGTTCATTCTTTGTTCCTGTTGTATCCTTGATCACATACAGTTCAACTTATTTTACCGAGAAACAACAACCTACATCTTTCATGACATTTTTCCTTTATTCCTTCCCTCATCATTTGTTACACTTCAGATCTCCAATGGTCAAGTTAGGAATCTCAAACCGCTCAAGAACAATGATTCCAATGCCCCCAAAACAATGATTCAATTAATGTAACTGAATCGTAACTGATCAAGAAACCACGAAGTGAAACAAAAACCCTTCTATCAGATTCTGTTTAATCAACATCGTTAGATTATACACGTAGAGGATTTTTTATTTTTTCAATGCGTAACCACCGAAGTGGAGCCTAGCAGCGCTAGCTTCTTCCTTAATATTTCATTGATGTGACCTTAGGCGAAGTTCTCATCTGACCACGTGATGGCAGGCGTGGACAAAGGTGGTTTGAGGGAAATCCGCTTTTCAGTTCGCAATTCACTACATATCTCCATGTATGCTTTCTCCAAAACCGGGTTATGATTGTGGCCCGCATTCATCATTTTAAAGTTTGTGCACCTTCAATCCTTGCAATGTGATGGGACCATCGATCTCATGATCTTGATGGTGCTCCTGAACTAATGGATCATATCTAACCTTCTTAAATCAACGGATGTGATCTATTTCATGATCTAGGCTCTAGGTCTTTCAAATCTCAAACCCTTCTTTCCTCCATATGCAAATCTTCTAGAGTCGATGATTTGCAGACACATGTCCTTCTTAATCGACGACTCAACCTCTACTTCAGGAATTCTAACTTTTAACCAGATCAATGGTTTTGTGGCCCCTTACTCGATTCAATGGTCGAGATCTCCTTCGCTACTCCAGGCTTCATCGATTTCAATTCTCAACCTTCACGCTCTTCTAGAATGCTTTTAGCCGGAGTCCACAGATTCCTGCCATGTGTCCTCCTCAAATCAACGGTCCTTGTTCACTTCGGGACTTTGGCCTTCGGTAGTTTCAAACCTTTCTCCTTCATATTTTCTTGGAGTCTTTTCGCTCGGAGTCAATGATCTATTGACACATACCCTCCTGCATGATCAACAATCATAAGTGACTTCGGCCCTTCGGTAATTTAGGATGATCGCTGCTTCATTCTCCTCTGGAGTGTTCACATGCTAAATAAGTCATAGACGGTGGAGGTTGCTTGCTATCGGTTAACACTTCCACTTACATTGTCCTTCCACTGTACTAGATCAACGATTGAGAATGGACCCAAAGTGATCTTTAGATCGAACAACTCATGTCCATTTCCGGACTTCGGCGTTCGAGACTTCGAGACTTTATGCATCTGCTAGTGGTGAAACTCTTGAAGTAAAACTCCCAGAGTGACATAACTTGCTTACTTCACTTGATGACTTGGCACGAGCCGAGTGTCTCCCATGTGTCACTTAGATTCGTGATTTGCATGTACCTGAAATACCGATTTCAACTTGACACTTTTCATTATCTAACTGTGCCACATGTCTTTGTTGACGTGGGTGAGACGTGTAGACAGTGTAGTGGAGTGTGACATGTAGCGGGTAGTGGAGTTGACGTCGGAACACGAAAGTGGTATGTATGAGTTTTTTGGTGGTTTAGTCGAAGGGGAGGTTAGGCGGTAAGTGGTAATGAGTGAGGGGGTTCCGATCTGATAGGAAGGTGACACGTATGATGGTCCCACATGGGAAATACCACCAACTCGGACACCCCCCCACGGTTAAAGGTAGAAAGGTCAGGGGGGTCCGATATGCCATGTCGACCGTAGATCTGAGTGCCCGATTATTGACAACTAATATTAGCACACCCTTCTTCTAACTTATCATGTCATTCCACTTTAGAATGATCTGACGACTGAAATTTACTCCGACTCTCCAGACTTCGAGGATTTCAAATGTCAAACTTTTCTCCCCGTTTATCCTATCCGTCACTTAATTTGATTCGAAGGTCATGAAGACTCTCGAAGCAAATCCACGATCAAGTATTTTGATCTGGATCACGTTTCTGTACTGCACTTTCCCTTCTGAGCTTTGATCTTTGCATACGGTTCGCTTCTCCTCCTGATCTTATGATTTTCCTGTTTTCCATCGTTGTTGTTATTCTTGCCATCATTGACAAGCACACGCTTATTGTAAAACATGCCAACAAGGTTCACTTCTCGTAGCCGAAATTGTTGGTTGATATACTTCCACAACCCCAGATGGAATTCGACCACATCAGTTTTGTCACTAGGACCCTCGACATGGTTTCTTGTTCATCAGATCACACCTAGCTCCAATGTGGAAACCTCCAACCATGGTCAAATGTTTTCAGTCAAATATGTGACAGACTAGTAGCAATGATCTTCCCATGCAATTTCTTAGTTTGTGAAGAAGAATATGGAAAATATAAAACATGGGTTTTGTGTAGAACATCATAATTTAAGTACATTCTACGGACATTTTTTATAAAGTGAAATATGGAGGAGATATGAGTGCTTCTCTAAACTGGATTTGCCAAGATTTTCTCTTGCGATCGGTTTTCCCATATTTCTTAAAACTTGGATTTCATTTGATTTGTTAGTTGTGGGTTTGGGGGATTGAATCTTATCCTCCTCATTGAATCCTCTTTATGAATACATAGACATAGAACAAAGAAAATGGGGTATAATTCTTAAGAGAGATCAGACCTATGTGTGAACTACTTGTTGGCAACCAACAATTCTATCAAATTTTATCATTTTAAAAAGTCATCGCCAAGGGATAAATTTCTTATGTAGCTACCTCCTCCTTATACTTACAAACATTTCTGTCTTTTGATTTTGAGGAGATTCATTGGCCTAGCTGAGTATAAGAGTTTTTTTTTTTTTCTATCATTTTTTTTGGTTTAATTTCATGATTGAAAGCATGAAATTAGAACACAATTATGGCTTGGGTAATCATTTTAGAGTTTGTGATTTCTTTATTTCTTTTGCTAAAGGGATCACACTTAAAGGGAATATATATCTTTATAAATCTTAAAGCTTGTAAGCTAATTGATTGATCCAATGCCATTGATTTCTTCACTTTTGGATGATATAATTGAGTCTCATCTATGGTTGATTATATGATTTTTACATTTGATTTTCTTAATTGTGCAGAACCTTGGGTTAAAATTTGAAATATGCACCTTTCTCTCACCAATCATATCACAATCCTATCACCCCGGTACAACACTGACGTACATACAATTCCACATCATCCTATTGTTCTGCATAATTCAGACTCACATTCATTATTTGAGTAGGTAAGTGGTGATGGTTTGGGTTTAGTGTTCATTGCGCAGAGTGGTTAACAAGCCTGCACATCCTCTAGTTCTTACCCACCCAAAACTTGAATTTCCAAGTATGATAACCTCTTGGGTCCTTAGGCATCATGCCTCTCTCGATATCACATACCTCTTCCTACTGCTTGTGTGTTGGAAAGAGAAACCTGCCTCTCGTTGCCTTTGTTTTGTTTGTGTGATAGTACCCATGGCTCCTGTGGTAAGAATTGAACCCAATGGCTCACAATCCCTCCTCGCTCATGACGATGACATAGGTGATATTGTGGCACATGGCTGGGATATTTTTATCAAACTGTTTGAGGGTTATAACCTAGAAGTTGCACATGCATTCGCTCAGTCGTTTGATGCCTCCAAAGCTAAGATTAGGGACCTACAACTCGAAGTGATCGCGATTCCATAGAAAAAGCTACAGGACTAGCCCAGGAGGGAGAACGATGGTTCAAAAAAGCCAAATTAGAAGGCATGCCCTAGAATTTTCTCATGGTCTCTAAGAAATTGAAATGATGCCCAAAAGGTACACCAATTACTCTCATAAAACCCCAATGGCATAGTTTTCTTCTAATTCTTAAAAAAATCATAAGTTGTGAGGGTAGATATGGCTTAGTTTTCTTGTATCACATACGCCTGTTGATGATTTTTCTAGGGTTCAAGTTAAATATGCCTTTCTATCTGTTTATGACCCTGCATAAAATGTATAAAATTTATCAGAAACATAAGTTTAACCCTTTGTCAAGTCTTTTTCACCATGGTCTTATTCAGATCCTTGTGTTTTCACATCTATCCAAGACTGGGGATACTTGAGAAGATTTCCTGTGTAGAAACAACTTCACCCTACCTGAGAACACAACAGAATCACCTCTCCTTTTTAAAAACCCCAATCCCGATAACCCTACTACCAAAAATCAAGGTGTTGATCCACATGAAGACCATGCGACCACAGAACGAAACTTTGTTGCTATTCAGAACCCTTTGGGAAGAATGCCACGATATGATTTCATGCCCAGAAAATCATTAGAGGAGGTTATAGATGTGTTAAAGGATAGTGTTTCTTCTGCTCCTACTGTTGAGACAACTTAGGGTGTTATGAAAAAATCAATTGTCAAGAAAAATCGCAAACATAAGGGACATAGTAATTCATATTTAATTTTTGTAAACAAGAGACCATGCAGATTAATATCTAGGAAAATGAGAAATTGGCAGCAAGATCATCTGAGCTCGATCCCAGTGATCGAGGTCGATGATCACTTGTCCGATGATGAGATCAATGAATTTCTTGCCCGAGAAGATGTAGGTGACCAGTGCCTCAGAAATAAACCGGTATTGAAGCTATACAATATGATTTCATTTCTGAGCTACCCCCGTTCCTAAAAAATCAAGAAGGCTTCGCTGGTATACTCCACGATCTGGAGAAAGTTTCAGAACATACCAAAATTCCCTTTGTAAAAGACACACAACCTCTACCTACCACAACTCCTATACACTGTGAAAATTGTCTTGACTGGGTTGAACGATACTACAGGGATATACCATATCTCCAAGCATATTTAAACCATATGACAACTTGAAACTCCTTGCTTGAAAGGGAAAATGAAGAATTAAAAGCATGCGTTCGATCCAATGTTGACAGGGAAAACAAAAGGTTTACACGTGTTGGTAATGTGATTATCAAGAATGCAATGAATTTCAACACTATCATTAACTCAGACTTATCATATGTTTCATTTTCTAATCTCTGAAACGATAAAAATTGTTTTGATTCTCTTTGATTTAATTCTGTTGGAAAAATAAAATAGATAGATTTTGTTTTGATTTTGTTGTTAATTTAAGACTATTTGTAAATGTTAGTTTGTATTGTTATCTAAAATTCAATTTCGTTTTGTCATTTTTAGGAGAAAAACAATTATGATGCTATTCACAAAAGAGAAGAAATCATGGATTATGCGTTGCATGGATTAGTGATTTCTCATTTTGTTTGATAAAACAATGTCATTAATGCAATTATTTTGATGAAAGAACTCCTACAAGAGTGTTCCTTTGTTATCCTATTTTTGTAAAGCAATCTAATTTTATGGGATTACCCTCTATCTTGTATGATAAGAGGTTATTGATCCAAGACAGGTTTAAATAGTGGTCATTATTTAGTAGTAAGGACAACTTTTCTGGGACTACAGTATGGACATGTAATTTTTGGGAATTGATATGGGAAAGAAATTCTTTGTTGGCTTTAGACCTGNTTTTGTCACTAGGACCCTCGACATGGTTTCTTGTTCATCAGATCACACCTAGCTCCAATGTGGAAACCTCCAACCATGGTCAAATGTTTTCAGTCAAATATGTGATAGATTAGTAGCAATGATCTTCCCATGCAATTTCTTAGTTTGTGAATAAGAATATGGAAAATATAAAACATGGGTTTTATGTAGAACATCATAATTTAAGTACATTCTAGGGAGATTTTTTATAAAGTGAAATATGGAGGAGATATGGGTGCTTCTCTAAACTGGATTTGCCAAGATTTTCTCTTGCGATCGGTTTTCCCATATTTCTTAAAACTTGGATTTCATTTKATTTGTTAGTTGTGGGTTTGGGGGATTGAATCTTATCCTCCTCATTGAATCCTCTTTATAAATACATAGACATAGAACAAAGAAAATGGGGTATAATTCTTAAGAGAGATCAGACCTATGTGTGAACTACTTGTTGGCAACCAACAATTCTATAAAATTTTATCATTTTAAAAAGTCATCGCCAAGGGATAAATTTCTTATGTAGCTACCTCCTTCTTATACTTATAAACATTTCTGTCTTTTGGTTTTGAGGAGATTCATTGGCCTAGCTGAGTATAAGAGTTTTTTGTTTTTTCTATCACTTTTTTTGTTTAATTTCATGATTGAAAGCATGAAATTAGAACACAATTATGGCTTGGGTAATCATTTTACAGTTTGTGATTTCTTTATTTCTTTTGCTAAAGGGATCACACTTAAAGGGAATATATATCTTTATAAATCTTAAATCTTGTAAGCTAATTGATTGATCCAATGCCATTGATTTCTTCACTTTTGGATGATATAATTGAGTCTCATCTATGGTTGATTATATGATTTTTACATTTGATTTTCTTAATTGTGCAGAACCTTGGGTTAAAATTTGAAATATGCACCTTTCTCTCACCAATCATATCACAATCCTATCACCCCGGTACAACACTGACGTACATACAATTCCACATCATCCTATTGTTCTGCATAATTCAGACTCACATTCATTATTTGAGTAGGTAAGTGGTGATGGTTTGGGTTTAGTGTTCATTGCACAGAGTGGTTAACAAGCATTCACATCCTCTAGTTCTTACCCACCCAAAACTTGAATTTCCAAGTATGATAACCTCTTGGGTCCTTAGGCATCATGCCTCTCTCGATATCACAGACCTCTTCCTACTGCTTGTGTGTTGGAAAGAGAAACCTGCCTCTCAGTTCCTTTGTTTTGTTTGTGTGATAGTACCCATGGATCCTATGGTAAGAATTGAACCCAATGGCTCACAATCCCTCCTCGCTCATGACGATGACATAGGTGATATTGTGGCACATGGCTGGGATATTTTTATCAAACGGTTTGAGGGTTATAACCTAGAAGTTTCACATGCATTCGCTCATTCGTTTGATGCCTCCAAAACTAAGATTGGGGACCTACAACTCGAAGTGATCGCGATTCCATAGAAAAAGCTACAAGACTAGCCCAGGAGGGAGAACGATGGTTCAAAAAAGCCAAATTAGAAGGCGTGCCCTAGAATTTGCTCATGGTCTCTAAGAAATCCAAATGATGCCCAAAAGGTACACCAATTACTCTCATAAAACCCCAATGGCATAGTTTGCTTCTAATTCTTAAAAAAATCATAAGTTGTGAGGGTAGATATGGCTTAGTTTTCTTGTATCACATACGCCTGCTGATGATTTTTCTAGGGTTCAAGTTAAATATGCCTTTCTATCTGTTTATGACCCTGCATAAAATGTCTAAACTTTATCAGAAACATAAGTTTAACCCTTTTTCAAGTCTTTTTCACCATGGTCTTATTCATATCCTTGTGTTTTCACATCTATCCAAGACTGGGGATACTTGAGAAGATTTCCTGTGTAGAAACAACTTCACCCTACCCGAGAACACAACAGAATCACCTCTCCTTTTTAAAAACCCCAATCCCGATAACCCTACTACCAAAAATCAAGGTGTTGATCCACATGAAGACCATGTGACCATAGAATGAAACTTTGTTGCTATTCAGAACCCTTTGGGAAGAAAGCCACGATATGATTTCATGCCCAGAAAATCATTAGAGGAGGTTATAGATGTGTTAAAGGATAGTGTTTCTTCTGCTCCTACTGTTGAGCCAAGTTAGGGTGTTATGAAAAAATCGATTGTCAAGAAAAATCGCAAACATAAGGGACATAGTAATTCATATTTAAGTTTTGTAAACAGGAGACCATGCAGATTAATATCCATGAAAATGAGAAATTGCCAGCAAGATCATCTGAGCTCGATCCCAGTGATCGAGGTCGATGATCACTTGTCCGATGATGAGATCAATGAATTTCTTTCCCGAGAAGATGTAGGTGACCAGTGCCTCGGAAATAAACCGGTATTGAAGCTATACAATATGATTTCATTTCTAAGCTACCCCCGTTCCTAAAAAATCAAGAAGGCTTCGTTGGTATACGCCACGATCTGGAGAAAGTTTCAGAACATACCAAAATTCCCTTTGTAAAACACACACAACCTCTACCTACCACAACTCCTATACACTGTGAAAATTGTCTTGACTGGGTTGAACGATACTACAGGGATATACCATATCTCCAAGCATAGTTAAACCATATGACAACTTGAAACTCCTTGTTTGAAAGGGAAAATGAAGAATTAAAAGCATGCGTTCGATCCAACGCTGACAGGGAAAAAAAAAGGTTTAAACGTGTTGGTAATGTGATTATCAAGAATGCAATGAATTTCAACACTATCATTAACTCAGACTTATCATATGTTTCATTGTCTAATCTTTGAAATGATAAAAATTGTTTTGATTCTCTTTGATTTAATTCTGTTGGAAAAATAAAATAGATAGATTTTGTTTTGATTTTGTTGTTAATTTAAGACTATTTGTAAATGTTAGTTTGTATTGTTATCTAAAATTCAATTTCGTTTTATCATTTTTAGGAGAAAAACAATTATGATGCTATTCACAAAAGAGAAGAAATCATGGATTATGCGTTGCATGGCTTAGTGATTTCTCATTTTGTTTGATAAAACAATGTCATTAATGCAATTATTTTGAYGAAAGAACTCCTACAAGAGTGTTCCTTTGTTATCCTATTTTTGTAAAGCAATCTAATTTTATGGGATTACCCTCTATCTTGTATGATAAGAGGTTATTGATCCAAGACAGGTTTAAATAGTGGTCATTATTTAGTAGTAAGGACAACTTTTCTGGGACTACAGTATGGACATGTAATTTTTGGGAATTGATATGGGAAAGAAATTCTTTGTTGGCTTTAGACCTGNTTTTGTCACTAGGACCCTCGACATGGTTTCTTGTTCATCAGATCACACCTAGCTCCAATGTGGAAACCTCCAACCATGGTCAAATGTTTTCAGTCAAATATGTGATAGATTAGTAGCAATGATCTTCCCATGCAATTTCTTAGTTTGTGAATAAGAATATGGAAAATATAAAACATGGGTTTTATGTAGAACATCATAATTTAAGTACATTCTAGGGAGATTTTTTATAAAGTGAAATATGGAGGAGATATGGGTGCTTCTCTAAACTGGATTTGCCAAGATTTTCTCTTGCGATCGGTTTTCCCATATTTCTTAAAACTTGGATTTCATTTGATTTGTTAGTTGTGGGTTTGGGGGATTGAATCTTATCCTCCTCATTGAATCCTCTTTATAAATACATAGACATAGAACAAAGAAAATGGGGTATAATTCTTAAGAGAGATCAGACCTATGTGTGAACTACTTGTTGGAAACCAACAATTCTCTCAAATTTTATCATTTTAAAAAGTCATCGCCAAGGGATAAATTTCTTATGTAGCTACCTCCTCCTTATACTTACAAACATTTATGTATTTTGGTTTTGAGGAGATTCATTGGCCTAGCTGAGTATAAGAGTTTTTTGTTTTTTTCTATCTTTTTTTGGTTTAATTTCATGATTGAAAGCATGAAATTAGAACACAATTATGGCTTGGGTAATCATTTTACAGTTTGTGATTTCTTTATTTCTTTTGCTAAAGGGATCGCACTTAAAGGGAATATATATCTTTATAAATCTTAAAGCTTGTAAGCTAATTGATTGATCCATTGCCATTGATTTCTTCACTTTTGGATGACATAATTGAGTCTCATCTATGGTTGATTATATGATTTTTACATTTGATTTGATTAATTGTACATAACCTTGGGTTAAAATTTTAAATATGCATATTTCTCTCACCAATCATATCATAATCCTATCACCCCGGTACAACACTGACGTACATACAATTCCACATCATCCTATTGTTCTACATAATTTAGACTCACGTTCATTATTTGAGTAGGTAAGTGGTGATGGTTTTGGTTTAGTGTTCATTGCGCAGAGTGGTTAACAAGCTTTCACATCCTCTAGTTCTTACCCACCCAAAACTTGAATTTCCAAGTATGATAACCTCTTGGGTCCTTAGGCATAATGCCTCTCTCGATATCACAGACCTCTTCCTACTGCTTGTGTGTTGGAAAGCGAAACTTGCCTCTCGTTTCCTTTGTTTTGTTTGTGTGATAGTACCCATGGATCCTGTGGTAAGAATTGAACCCAATGGCTCACAATCCCTCCTCGCTCACGACGATGACATAGGTGATATTGTGGCACATGGCTGGGATATTTTTATCAAACGGTTTGAGGGTTATAACCTAGAAGTTGCACTTGCATTCGCTCAGTCGTTTGATGCCTCCAAAGCTAAGATTGGGGACCTACAACTCGAAGTGATCACGATTCCATAGAAAAAGCTACAGGACTAGCCCAGGAGGGTGAACGATGGTTCAAAAAATCCAAATTAGAAGGCGTGCCCTAGAATTTGATCATGGTCTCTAAGAAATCGAAATGATGCCCAAAAGGTACACCAATTACTCTTATAAAAACCCAATGGCATAGTCTGTTTCTAATTCTTAAAAAATTCATAAGTTGTGAGGGTAGATATGGCTTAGTTTTCTTGTATCACATACGTCTGTTGATGATTTTTCTAGGGTTCAAGTTAAATATGCCTTTCTATCTGTTTATGACCCTGCATAAAATGTCTAAACTTTATCAGAAACATAAGTTTAACCCTTTGTCAAGTCTTTTTCACCATGGTCTTATTCAGATCCTTGTGTTTTCACATCTATCCAAGACTGGGGATACTTGAGAAGATTTCCTGTGTAGAAACAACTTCACCCTACCCGAGAACACAACAAAATCACCTCTCCTTTTTAAAAAC
Source organism: Picea glauca (assembly GCA_000966675.3). Taxonomy (NCBI): domain Eukaryota; kingdom Viridiplantae; phylum Streptophyta; class Pinopsida; order Pinales; family Pinaceae; genus Picea; species Picea glauca. The sequence goes on along the minus strand of JZKD02S1880508.1, from coordinate 1,485 downwards.
TCCAATCCCGATAACCCTACTACCAAAAATCAAGGTGTTGATCCACATGAAGACCATGCGACCACAGAACAAAACTTTGTTTCTATTCAGAACCCTTTGGGAAGAAAGCCACGATATGATTTCATGCCCAGAAAATCATTAGAGGAGGTTATAGATGTGTTAAAGGATAGTGTTTCTTCTGCTCCTACTGTTGATCCAACTTAGGGTGTTATGCAAAAATCGATTGTCAAGAAAAATCGCAAACATAAGGGACATAGTAATTCATATTTAAGTTTTGTAAACAAGAGACCATGCAGATTAATATCCAGGAAAATGAGAAATTGCCAGCAAGATCATCTGAGCTCGATCCCAGTGATCGAGGTCGATGATCACTTGTCCAATGATGAGATCAATGAATTTCTTGCCCGAGAAGATGTAGGTGACCAGTGCCTTGGAAATAAACCGGTATTGAAGCTATACAATATGATTTCATTTCTGAGCTACCCCCGTTCCTAAAAAATCAAGAAGGCTTCGTTGGTATACGCCACGATCTGGAGCAAGTTTCAGAACATACCAAAATTCCCTTTGTAAAACACACACAACCTCTACCTACCACAACTCCTATACACTGTGAAAATTGTCTTGACTGGGTTGAATGATACTACAAGGATATACCATATCTCCAAGCATAGTTAAACCATATGACAACTTGAAACTCCTTGCTTGAAAGGGAAAATGAAGAATTAAAAGCATGCATTTGATCCAACGCTGACAGGGAAAAAAAAAGGTTTAAATGTGTTGGTAATGTGATTATCAAGAATGCAACGAATTTCAACACTATCATTAACTCAGACTTATCATATGTTTCATTGTCTAATCTCTGAAACGATAAAAATTGTTTTGATTCTCTTTGATTTAATTTTGTTGGAAAAATAAAATAGATAGATTTTGTTTTGATTTTGTTGTTAATTTAAGACTATTTGTAAATGTTAGTTTGTATTTTTATCTAAAATTCAATTTCGTTTTATCATTTTTAGGAGAAAAACAATTATGATGCTATTCACAAAAGAGAAGAAATCATGGATTATGCGTTGCATGGCTTAGTGATTTCTCATTTTGTTTGATAAAACAATGTCATTAATGCAATTATTTTGATGAAAGAACTCCTACAAGAGTGTTCCTTTGTTATCCTATTTTTGTAAAGCAATCTAATTTTATGGGATTACGCTCTATCTTGTATGATAAGAGGTTATTGATCCAAGACATGTTTAAATAGTGGTCATTATTTAGTAGTAAGGACAACTTTTCTGGGACTACAGTATGGACATGTAATTTTTGGGAATTGATATGGGAAAGAAATTCTTTGTTGGCTTTAGACCTGTGTGAATTATGCAATGTTTACTCCATTGCATTCTCCTATTATTTCTATGTTATGAATTATCATCATGTCGATTTAGCTTTAGCCTTGTCTTAGCATGATATTTCATATCGATGATTATTTGAATG
>JZKD02S1880497.1:41970-53713 GCA_000966675.3 Picea glauca | reverse complement strand
CCACAAGGAATCCTGAACGAAGAGTGCAATCTACGCCAAGATAAGGGAGGGGAAGTGTAAACATATAGATTGAAAGAGGCACTGAAAATGTTGCAGCTAGAGAGGAGACCAATGCGGAAGAATCTTCAGAAGATGTAGCATAGAGACATTGAATCCCATATCAATCAAAATGAAAAGCAGTGGCAACAATGGAGCTCCTTCACATCCCTTTGCTAAGGATCCAACGTTTACAAAACAAGCTGCTCCATCTTTGAAGTAGCTAGGAAGCTGGCAGAATGGAACTCCCCATAACCTTGATAAAAAAGGGGAGCAGTAGCAAAATAAATAAAGCCTGGAATCCTGATCCAAAAGAATTAATGACAAAAAGGTCTACAGATCCACCCTTTAACTTTTTGGCAAAAATGTCTGAGACAAAATTGGAATGGATCCCCCCGAAAGAATGGTTCCTGCTGCTATTCCAGAAGCCACCCCTAGAGCCTCAAGAGCACCAACCTCTGTATCTCAGGAGTCATGGCCTCCTTGACAGCCTTTCAAATCTTGGGCAGCAGAGTCGATTTTAATATCTGTCACAACAGGACATGTGAAGTATAAATAACAATCAAGCAGGCCTTTTTATCACATATCGTCACTCATCTTTTCTCGTCATTTATTGTGCCCTTCTTCACCTCTTCCGAGTGAGTCAATGAATTCATTGCTAAATTTCTATTTGGTAATTTTGCTGTGAATTTGGCTATTTGGCATTATTGGCAATACTATACTACTTAAACGAAGGAGATTTCTTCTTAGCAGACAAATATTTCAGTCAACCTAGTAAAGAACCTATATTGAGACTAGTTGAGTGTCTGTAAGTTTTTGACATTTTTTTGTAAAATTTTATTTTAGAGGCATGGTTTTGGTGGACGATGTTTTAGTTAATTTATCACATCATATTTTTAAGAGTATAGTTTTGTTATTTGTTTTGATTTTTTCGCACCCCGCAGGCGTATTGCTTGTATCGGCGAAATCGTTTGGATGAAGCTTTGGAAGCCTTAAAAGGTCAGGAAAGGAGTTCCAATGTCTTGCAATTAGAGGCACAAATTCTTTACCGGCAAGGAGCTGTGGATTCATGCATAAGTAGTTATGAGAAGCTTATTCAGAAATTCAAGGTTGATTCCATTGAACTGAAGACCAATATTATTGCTGCATTCATTACTGGTGGAAGGTCTGCTGAAATATCATCTCTAATGGCCACAATGAATGTTACCCCAAGTAACAGCTTTGAGATGGCATATAATGCAGCATGTGCTCTTATTGAGAAAAGCAACTTTGCAGAAGCTCAAGAGCTTTTACTTCTTGCACGCAGGTAACACATTCATTATATTGGCTTGTTATGTTTTGATTTGATTGTACTAGAATAAATAAAAAGTACGCTAATTCATCCAATTTGGAGGATTTTTAAACAGGGAAGCCTGATTTGTTTGCATTTAACCATCATATTTTCTGGTTTGTGTGAAGAGCACGATAATAATACAACTAATCCCAACTGTTGCCTACATATTCAAGGAAGACTGCATATTATACCCATTTACAATGTCCCAAAAAGGTGCGTCTGTTTCAGTGGCATGAAATGTGTAGTGTAATAATTGTATCATTTCATGCATGTTACTATTTCAGGATAGGGCAAGAGATGCTGATAGAAGAGGAATATACTGAGGAGGAAATAGAGAATGAACTAGCTCCCATTTCTGTTCAGCTTGCATATGTGCAACAGGTTATTTTATGCTTGCTGAGGATTAAATTTGATTTTAAATAATTTGTTATACAACTTGTTTTGTCCATGCTACTCAATGTTAATAATGCAGTTCAATAACATTCAAGTTAGATTGGCTTTGACAGGCTTTAGGGAACTGCGGTGATGCAATGACAGCCTATAACAATATTCTAAAACAGAAACTAGCTGATGCTCCATCAATTGCAGTGACAACAAATAACCTCATCGCACTGAAGGGTGCCAAGGATGTGTTTGACGGATTAAAGAAATTTGACAAATTAATTGACAAGAGTGGTGGAGGTCAAGGATTGCAGCTTGCCGATAGCCTCGAGTATAAGCTTTCTGCTAGACAGAAGGAAGCAATTTACTGTAACCGTTCACTGTTGTTACTAAATGCAAACAAGTTAGATCAGGTATTGCAATGCTTGCCTGCTGATAATGCATTTGAACATTAAAGTTGTGAGTTAACAATTTCTGATATCCTAATTCAGTATTACTTTATTCTCTGTTCAGGCTCGGGAACTTATATTGACCCTTCTCAACATGTTCCCAGATAGCATGACACCAACTTTGCTTCAGGCATCCTTGTTAATCAGAGAGAAAAAATCTAATCAAGCAGAAGAAATTCTAGGAAAATTTAGTGAAAAGAATCCAATGAAATCAACATTGGCACTTCTTGTACGTGCCCAAGTTGCTGCAGCTGCCAGTCATTATCAGGTTGCTATCGAATCTTTGGAACGTATAACTGAAATACAACATCGACCTGGAACTGTTGCTACATTAGTATCTTTAAAAGAGAAGGCAGGTGATATTGATGGGGCAGAGGCTGTCTTTGATGCCGCTATAGAGTGGTGGAGCAGCAACATGGGAGAACATCAACGCACTTTGGAATCAATAATGCATGAAGCAGCCTCTTTCAAGCTCAAACACAAGAAGGTAAAAGCAGCAGCTGATTTGTTTGAACAGCTTGTCAAAAGCACTTCACCTCTTGTTCGTTCAGAAGCTTTAAATGGGCTTGTATCTACTACAGCTCATACAGATATTGCAAAAGCAGAAATCTATGAAAAACAGCTGCCTCCTCTTCCAGGCCTATCTAGTGTTGACATAGTAGCCTTAGAACAAACAGCCGGTGCACATCCTGCCACTTTGATAGGAAAACACCTTCGAGCTGCAGAAGGTGCTGCTAAAAGTTCAGGAGGGGACGATGATAAAAATAAAACCAAATCGAAAAAGAAACGTAAGAGAAAACCAAGGTATCCTAAAGGTTTTGATCCGGCAAATCCAGGTCCACCACCTGACCCAGAAAGATGGATACCGAAGAGGGAGAGATCTACCTACAGGCCAAAGAGGAAAGACAAGAGGGCTGCACAAGTAAGAGGCTCGCAAGGAGCTATTGCGAGGGATAAACCTCTTGATCATTCTGCTAATGGTCCTAGTAATTCCAGATCTAGCCATGCATCAGGCAATGCTGGAAAGGCTGCAAGTACAAGCTCAGAAGCTGCCAAGTCCTCTACGAGTGGTTCCCATAAGCCAAAGAAGAAGTCACGTCGGTGATTGCAGCAGTTCTTGAAATTTTTCTGATAACTTTTATTATCTTGTTTATATTGAATTATGGTTTTACTTTCCACTTGCATTCGAGTCTTTGAGCATTTTCGACTTGCATCTGACAGGAATGAAGTTCCAGACATTTAGTTCATTGTGAGCCCAATTTTGGTCCTCTAGAATTTAAAATGGATTAAAGCTTTTTGCATTGTATTGATTTCAGGTGTGCTTTTTGAATTTCGAGGAACTGANGCAAATTGGAGACTCATTAGTTGAGTTCGAGCAGCATCATAGGTGGTAGTCGCATAGGTGGAGGGAGTCGTATATTCATTTACAAAGGCAAAGGCTTATGTAGCAGGCGACAAGACCCAGAGTAAGCCTTTTCCTGGGAGTAAGGCAAAGGCTCAACCACAAAGAATAACCAAGATTCAAGATGCTGCTGTAGCTGCGTCTTCCTAGTCTCAGACCTGTGCTCTTATGTAGCTGCGACTACGAGAGTGTGTGTACAAATGAGCAAGCATCACTATATTTATACTAGTCTGTCAAAGTACTGGGGCTGACTTCTTATCTGGAATAGTGGGGCCGACTTCTTATCTGGAGGCTTCTATTTTCACTTTAATCTTTTCCTTGTGGGCCAACTTCTCTTCTAGGGTATTTCCACATCTGTTCAATGGTTCTCTTGCTTTCAGAATCTTCTTCTTGTCTAAGAAAGGTCATCTAGGAGGGAAAGTTCAGATCATCAAAAGAAATGGATGTCCCGGGATCAGCCTCTGCCAGTGATTACAAGCCTAGATAAGCATATCAAGGCCAGTGATTACAAGCAGATCATCAAAGTTGCAGATGAGATTCTGGGTGTTGCTCCAACAGAGGTGGATGCATTGCACTGCAAGGTGGTGGCACTCATCCAGTCTGACCAGGTTGATGAGGCATTGTCCCTCATTCAGTCTTCCCACCAACTTCCTATCGATTTCAGTTTTCACAAGGTAAGAAGTCATCTCCCCTCTCTTCTCATATGCTTTAGGGTTGGCATCCCACATACTCTCTGTTTAATGGAGCAATTGCCCACATAGATTATGGTGTCCCTGTTATGGTCAGAATTATATTCAGCTCAATCTGAATATATTGACATTTTTTCTATCATGAACGATTATAGCACACACAAGGTGTTCAAAAGTAAACAGCTTTACACAGAAATCATAGTTATATGCTAGATGGGGATTCTTCTTGGGCACAAACTAAATAGGTGCCTTGTTGAGCTTTAGGTATAGGTCATTTTAGGGAAAATCTGTTGTGGTCAAATACATTTGCAGATAAGAGCAGAAACTGCTCAAATCATTGTAACGATGAACAAAAGATGGCGATTCCTATTCAATATTTATTTTTTCATATTGTGATTCAGTATCTGCAATTGCGGTGAGCGAATCCAATTTTGAGTCTGCTTCTGTCATAGTTACCCTGTATGAATGATTTATACATTATTTTGACAATGCTTTGGAATTGGGATAATAATATTTGGGAAACATTGATCTAGGTGGTTGTGTTAGGACATCTTAGAATGATCATGGTTTTCTCAATCTTCAAGACCTAAACTTCTAGAGCATTTTTGGGCTCTTGGATGGAATTTGTTGGGCCATAACTAATAATTATTGCAGGTCTTTGCCAACATTGGATATGGTTATTCTCATTGAGATCTTTCTAATGATATATTGTGCACCTAATATAGAACTCGCATGTGAAAGTTATGGCCCTACTAAGATAGTCATCGATACTTTCCTCACAAGTGCATCTGGAGGCCATGACAACCCCCATGAATATTCCATTTAGGGTTAGTAACATCTCAATTCCATTAGAGGTTCTAAAAGCATCATGAAAATTCCAAGATGGTTTTGAAATCCTAAAGCTAACCCTAATTATAGCTATAAAAAACCTAACATAAGGAGGACAAAGGGTTTAGTTTTCTTTGACCGCAATAATTGTTACATATTATGAGCAATGAGTGTGGAAGGGGGACTAACAAAGCGAAGTGGGAGGAACAATTTGTAGAGAACTAGAGAAGATAATAGTGTCTCATAGCTACATAATGAGTTTGGATCTCTTTATAATATTCATTATAATTTCTATTATATTAAAGAAGAAAGATGCAATCCTTCTTTTGCTAGAGTTTTTGGAATTTAGGTTCTCTAGGGTTAAATCTAATGTCTATGGTTTATGGTGTGTAATATGCCACAATATTTATGGATGTCATGCTTTTCTCTTATATTTAAATATTAAACATGTATTAAATCTCTACACCATAGAGTATAAACTCATTGTATTGTTGTGGTTATTGATAGATTTTTTGTGACAAATGGTTGAGATATTCACGATTGTTTACAAATCAGTGCTACGTTTCCCCACATGATTTTTTTTTTCTTTCACTGATTTAACATCATGGCAAGTGGATTCTGTCTTTTGCTTTGCATATGGCTATACATCTAATCTTTTAACACTCTTCTCATACTCAATAAAATATAAGGTAGGTAAATAATAGTTCTAGAAAATGTCTACTAGTCATGAGAATTAGGCCTGTGCATCCTCCTTTGCCATTCTAATAAATTATTGAGACTTGAGGCAAGAGTGTAGGGTGGGGGAAAGATCACTTTTCAAATGTTCCCCCGATTGTCCTAATGGATACACCATAAAGGCTATAAATAAATTTGACATAACCTTTTATTCCAAGATTTGAGTCACAGGGAGGGAAAATCCTTGGGATGCACAATACTAGGTTAAGAGGCATTGCCATTTATATTCTCAACACATATTTTCCCTAAATTCCCTCCTAACCTCCAAACATTTAAAGTATCGCTTTTTGTCCATTTCCACATTGGTGTCCCACTTTGCCACTTTATAGATTATTCCTCTTACCTCTGTGTAGGTCACATTCATGCTAGTTGGCGCTTGACTAATTGAAGTGATTTTGTTCTATAAACAATTGTTGACTTTATTCAAGAAGAAAGCCTAGGACTTATAGTGTAGAATTTCACTTAATGATTGGAGCATAGAAGAGGACAACAACTTGATAGATTTTCAAAAAACACTTAAAAACCATATGTAGGATTGATACAATAAGGGGAAATGGAAGAAACATGCTAATAGACATGACATCACTACATAGAAAACTTCAAGCAAGGGCAAATCAAATTCAAGACTATTTGAAGCTAAATACATCTTGACATGAAAAAGATGTGATGACTTAGCTAAGAACTAGAANGATCTCTTTATAATATTCATTCGAATTTCTATTATATTAAATAAGAAAGACACAATCCTTCCTTTTCTAGAGTTTTTCGAATTTAGGTTCTCTAGGGTAAAATCTAATGTCTATGGTTTATGGTGTGTAATATGCCACAATATTTATGGATATCATGCTTTTCTCTTATATTTAAATATTAAACATGTATTAAATCTCTACACCATAGAGTATAAACTCATTGTATTGTTGTGGTTATTCATAAATTTATTGTGACAAATGGTTGAGATATCCACGATTGTTTACAAATCAGTGCTACGTTTCCCCACATGATATATATTTTTTCTTTCACTAATTTAACATCATGGCAAGTGGATTATGTCTTTTGCTTTGCATATGGCTATACATCTAACCTTTAACACTTTTCTCATACTCAATAACATATAAGGTAGGGAAAGAATAGTTCTAGAAAATGTCTACTAGTCATGGGAATAAGGCATGTGCATCATCCTTTGCCATTCTAATAAATTATTGAGACTTGGGGTAGGAGTGTAGGGTGTGGGGAAAGATCAATCTTCAAATGTTCCCCCGATTGTCCTAATGGATACACCATAAAGGCTATAAATAAATTTGACATGAATTTTTATTCCAAGATTTGAGTTAGAGGGAGGGAAAATCCTTGCGATACACAATACTAGGTTAAGAGTCATTGCGATTTATATTCTCAACACATATTTTCCCTAAATTCCCTCCTAACCTCCAAACATCTAAAGTATCACTTTTTGTCCATTTCCACATTGGTGTCCCACTTTGCCACTTTATCGATTATTCCTCTTACCTATGTGTAGGTCAAATTCATGCCAGTTGACGCTTGACTAATTGAAGTGATTTTGTTCTATAAACAATTGTTGATTTTATTCAAGAAGAAAGCCTAGGATTTATAGTGTAGAATTTCACTTAAGGATTGGAGCATAGAAGAGGACAACAACTTGATAGATTTTCAAAAAACACTTAAAAACCATATGTAGGATTGAGACAATAAGGGGAAATGGAAGAAACATGCTAATAAAGATGACATCACTACATAGAAAACTTCAAGCAAGGGAAAATCAAATTCAAGACTATTTCAAGCTAAGCACATCTTGACAGGAAAAAGATGTGATGGCTTAGCTAAGAACTAGAACCCACATGCTATCGTGTGAAACAAGAAGATGGGAGCAACCCAAGGAGTCGCAGGAGGAGAGGATTTATAGGATATGTGGGAATGATGAAGTTGAAACAAATTGCATACTCACACATCAGAAAAAGGCCAAAAATCCGTATGGAGATTAGGATGTTGCATTCTAAGATGGTCGAGCAGGAACCTTTGCAATGCTAGTTGAGTAGCAAATGTGAGCACAAAAAAGGTTATTAAAGAAGAGTTAATAAAGCAATCAACACCCACAATAAAACCATAATTTAATAATACTTTTGTATTTTAATCAAGTGTCCAACATCATGATTTCTTTCTTATTTTCATTATTATTTTCTATCACTTGAGAAGATCATTAATAATTGTATATATTTTTCATTTGTTATTTTTTAATATTCCAAATACATATACAACAAAATCGATAGATATACCAACTCCAAAACATTGTAATAAAAATCTCTCTATAAAAAAGGAAGGATGGCTCGTCCGCATCGAGCGAAGAAGAGCAAGGTTCTTCAGACATAAAGACAAAAAAATTATTAAAGAAAAGTTAATAAAACAATCAACACCCACAATAAAATAATAATTTAATAGTACTTTCGTATTATAATCAAGTGTCCAACATCATGATTTCTTTCTTATTATCATTATTATTTTCTATCACTTGAAACTATCATTAATAATTATATATATTTTTTTCATTTGTTATTTTTTAATAATCAAAATACATATCACACAAAATCGATACATATACTAACTCCAAAACATTGTAATAAAAATCTCTCTATAGAAAAGGAGCTTGTATTCAACCAATCATGTTGCATGACTTCAATTACCTCCGAGTGGACCATTAAAACTTAGTATAAGATTAGGTGGTACCCAAGTCCGCACATGGTTCTTTTCCTTTTTATTTTCAAAATAATCTCTTCAACCTGCGCATCGAGACCTAAGATCAACACATACATTAATGGGAGTGTAGTGGAGTATGAAGACTAGGTATTTCATCTTCAAGGAGTATTGATCTGGAACGAAATCCCAACAGAGGGATATATCAGATAGCGTATAACATCAAAGAGGATCAATGGCTCCAAAGGCAAAGGCAAAGCCCAAATCCACCAGTCAAGTAGCTGCTCCAGATTCTCGACGTAAGCCCGAGGAAGAGGTTGATGCCAGGACATCCATTTCTTTTGATGATCTATTTACAAGACTAGATAAGCATATCAAGGCCAATGATTACAAGCAAATCATCAAAGTTGCAGATGAGATTTTGGGTCTTGTTCGAGTAGAGGTGGATGCATTGCACTGCAAGGTGGTGGCACTCATCCAGTCTGACCAGGTTGATGAGGCATCGTCCCTCATTCATTCTTCCCACCAAATTCCCATCGATTTCAGTTTCCACAAGGTAAGAAGTCATCTCCCCTCTCTTCTCATATGCTTTATGGTTGGCATCCCACATACTCTCTATTTAATGGAGTGATTGCCCACATAGATTATAGTGTCCTTGTTATGGTTAGAATTATATTTAGCTCAATATGAATATATTAACCTTTTTTCTATCATGAAAGATTATAGCTTACACAAGGTGTTCAAAAGTAAACAACTTTACACGGGAATTATGGTCATATGCTAGATGGAGATTCTTCCTGGGCACAAAATAAATAGGTGCCTTGTTGAGCTTTAGGTATAGGTCATTTTAGGGAAAATCTGTCGTGGTCAAATACATTTGCAGATAAGAGCAAAAACTGCTCAAATCATTGGAAGGATGAACAAAAGATGGTGATCGCTATTCAATATTTATTTTTCCATATTGTGATTCAGTATCTACAATAGCGGTGAGCGAATCCAATTTTAAGTCTGCTTCTGTCATAGTTACCCTGTATGAATGCTTTATACATTATTTTGACAATGCTTTGGAATGGGGAGAATAATATTTGGGAAACATTGATCCAGGCTGTTGTGTTAGGACATCTTAGAACGATCATGGTTTTGTCAATCTTCAAGGCCTAATCTTCTTGAGCATTTTTGGGCTCCTCGATGGAATTTGTTGGGCCATAACTAATAATTATTGTAGGTCCTTGCCAACATTGAATATGGTTATTCTCATTGAGATCTTTCTAATGATATATTGTGCACCTAATATAGAACTCGCATGTGAAAGTTATGGCCCTACTATGATAGTCATCGATACTTTCCTCACAAGTGCATTCGAAGGCCATGAAAACCCCCATGAATATTCCATTTAGGGTTAGTAGCATCTGGATTCCATTAGAGGTTCTAAAAGCATCATGAAAATTCCAAGATGGTTTTGAAACCCTAAAGCTAACCCTAATTATAGCTATAAAAAACCTAACATAAGGAGGAGAAAGGGTTTAGTTTTCTTTGACCGCAATAATTATTCCATATTATGAGCAATGAGTGTGGAAGGGGGACTAACAAAGCGAAGTGGGAGGAACAATTTGTAGAGAACTAGAGAAGATAATAGTGTCTCATAGCTACATAATGAGTTTGGACCTCTTTATAATATTCATTATAATTTCTATTATATTAAAGAAGAAATACACCATCCTTCTTTTGCTAGAGTTTTGGAATTTAGGTTCTCCAAAGTAAAATCTAATGTCTATAGTTTATGGTGTGTAATATGCCACAATATTTATGGATGCCATGCTTTTCCCTTATATTTAAATATTAAACATGTATTAAATCTCTACACCGTAGAGTATAAACTCATTGTATTGTTGTGGTTATTGATAGATTTTTTGTGACAAATGGTTGAGATATCCACAATTGTTTACAAATCAATGCTATGCTTCCCCACATGATTTTTTTTTTCTTTCACTGATTTAACATCATGGCAAGTGGATTATGTCTTTTCTTTGCATATGGCTATACATTTAACCTTTAACACTCTTCTCATACTCAATTACATATAAGGTAGGGAAATAATAATTCTAGAAAATGTCTACTAGTCATGGGAATAAGGCCTATGCATCCTCCTTTGCCATTCTAATAAATTATTGAGACTTGAGGCAAGAGTGTAGGGTGTGGGGAAAGATCAATTTTCAAACGTTCCCCCGATTGTCCTAATGGATACACCAGAAAGACTATGAATAAATTTGACATGACCTTTTATTGCAAGATCTGAGTCACAGGGAGGGAAAATCCTTGGGACGCACAATACTAGGTTAAGAGGCATTGCCATTTATATTCTCAACACATATTTTCCCTAAATTCTCTCCTAGCCTCCAAACATCTAAAGTATCACTTTTTGTCTATTTTCACATTGGTGTCCCACTTTGCCACTTTATCGATTATTCCTCTTACCTATGTGTAGGTCACATTCATGCTAGTTGGTGCTTGACTAATTGAAGTGATTTTGTTTTATAAACAATTGTTGACTTTATTCAAGAAGAAAGCCTAGGACTTATAGTGTAGAATTTCTCTTAAGGATTGGAGCATAGAAGAGGACAACAACTTGATAGATTTTCAAAAAACACTTAAAAACCATATGTAGGATTGATACAATAAGGGGAAATGGAAGAAACATGCTAATAGAGATGACATCACTACAGAGAAAACTTCAATCAAGGGCAAATCAAGTTCAAGACTATTTCAAGCTAAACACATCTCGACATGAAAAAGCTGTGATGGCTTAGCTAAGAACTAGAACCCACAGGCTATGGTGTGAAACAAGAAGATGGGAGCAACCGAAGGAGTCGTGGGAGGAGAGGTTTTATAGGATATGTGTGAATGATGAATTTGAAACAAATTGCATACTCACACATCATAAAAAGGTCAAAAATCCGTATTGAGATTAGGATGTTGCATTCTAAGAAGGTCGAATAGTAACCTTTGCAACACTAGTTGAGTAGCAAATGTGAGCACAAAAAAAGGTTATTAAAGAAGAGTTAATAAAGAAATCAACACCCACAATCAAACCGTAATTTAATAATACTTTTGTATTATAATCAAGTGTCCAACATCATGATTTCTTTCTTATTTTCATTATTATTTTTTATCACTTGAGAATATC
>JZKD02S1880497.1:10738-30252 GCA_000966675.3 Picea glauca | reverse complement strand
CCCCTTCACTCATTCATCGTGGTCGGTCTGCACCTGGCGATGTTTATATTTTATTAAATATTCTGCATACATACAAGTACAACAACAGGCTCCTGGCCTTCAAACACTTAGGCTTTCTGGCCTAACAACCACATAAGCCTTCCATCTTATACAAAACTTGGCTCACCAGCCTATATAACACATTTACAATCCATTGCATATATCATGATCTGTAACGGGGCTCGGCCTTGGGGACACTACAAGACTGATTTGATTAAAGATGAAACGTGCTTGAAAAAAAGAACCATGTGAGAACCTGGGTACCACCTAAGACCTAAAGAAAATTTGATTACACTACATTTTGATGGTGCATTTAGAGACCATTCAAGTCATGTAATATGGATCAGTGGAATAAAAGTTCCTTTCGAATAGAGGGATAGATTAATTTTTATAAACTGTACATGAGACCATAGGTTGTATGGGACAAAAAAAGCATTACAACTTATGTGATATGTATGTTGAACATTAAAAAACAGCAAATGAAAAATTAAATAAAAACATGCGTGTAACCACTAACGGTTACATCAAATGACAGAAAACAGCAATGAAAACAAGAAGAGACCGTAATGGCCAGCGCCTGGTTACGATGCAAAAATATTGTATGATTATGGTTCCATTATAGGTGTTGATTACCACATTAAACTCTTCTTTAACAACCTTTTTCTTGCTCACATTTGTCTCCCAACCAGCCTTGCAGTGGCCCCTACTTGATCTCCTTGGAAGGCAGCGTCCAACCCCTGGTACAGCTTTTTGACTCTTCTCTAATGGGCGAGTATGCAGTGCAACAAAGAAGTATTTTTCTGTTCCAACTTCACCGTTCCCACATATCCTACACAACCTCTCCTCCCATGGTTGTTTGGGTTGCTTCCATCTTCCTGTTTCACACCAAACACTGTGGGCACTGGTTCTTAGTTGAGCCATCACATGTTTTTCATGCCACAATGTGTCTAGCTTCAAATAGTCATGAAGTTTCCTTTCCCCCTGCTTGTTGAAGTTTTCTAAGTAGTATTGTTGTTTCCTATTGACGTGTTTCTTCCATTTTCCCTTGCTATAGCATTCCTTAATATAGTTTTTGAGTGTTTTTTTATCTGTTGAGCCATTGGCCTCTTCTATGACCCAGTGCTTAAGCCAAATTCTACATTGTGGGTCCCGTGATTTCTTCTTGAATAAAAGTCAACAACTCTTTATGGAACAAATCACTTCAATTAGTCAAGCACCTACTAGCAGAAGTGTAACCTGCACAAAGTAGGAAGAATAACCAATAAAGTCACAAAGTGGATTACCAATGTGGCAATGGATAAAAGGCAAGACTTGAGATGTTCGGAGGTTAGGGAGGAACTTAAGGAAAATATGGGGTGAGAAGATAAAAGGAAATGCCTTTTAACCTATTATTATGCATCCTAAGGATTTTTCCTCCCCATGAAAGTCTTGGAACGGAGGGTCACATCAAATTTACTTATAGCCTTTACGACATATCCATTAGGATGATTAAGACGGCGTTTGAAAATTGATCTTGCCACCCACCCTACACTCTTGCTTCATATCTCATTAATTCACCAAGGTGACAAAGGAGAACGCACAAGCCTTCTTCCTATGAGTACACAATCTCTGGAATTATTCTTTCCCTACTTGATCCATTATTGAGTATGACAAGAGCAATGGAGGTTAGATCTATATCCATATGCAAAGTAGAAGGCAAAACCACTTATGTAACATTGGATCAATGAAAGAAGAAAATAAAATCATGCGGGGAGACATAGGACTGATTTGTAAACAACTGTAGATATGTAGTTGGACTGTTCGTCACAACAAATCTATCATCTATCACTACAATACGAGTTTGTACTCAGTTGCAAAGAAATTTAATAGATATTTAATATTTAAACAGAATAGAAAAACACACCATCCATAAATATTGCAGCAAATAACACCCCATAAACAATAGACAATACATTTTACCTTGGAGAACCCGATTTGTGAAAACTCTAGCAAAAGAAGGATTGTATCTTTCTTCTTTAATATAATGGATTATAATACATACTACAGAGAAGTCAAAACTCATTGTGAAGCTATGAGACACTATGGTCTGCTATATTTCTCTACAGATTGTCAATCCCACTCTGCTCTGCTAGATTGCCAATCCATCTAGGGCCCCAAAAAGGCACTAAAAGTTTAAGTCCTAAAAGTTGACAAAATTAGGATCCTTCTAAGATGTCCCGACATAGGGACCTAGATCAGTATGTCCCAAATTCTACTTCCTTTGTTGCAAAGCATCAACAAAATAACGTAGTAATTATAAGGATCCATTTTGGATCACCCTTCCCTGTTTTGGGAGGCTTTTGGTCTCCAGAAGCTTTAGTTATGAAAGAGATGAGGAAATAATTCCTCAACCTCCTCCTTGAAGTACCATTTGACAATTAGTAGTTGCCTTTTCAAACCCACCTGCCAAAGTTCAGGTTGACTCCGTATGGTCACCCTGATCTTCTTCTGCAGAATCACATCTTCTGGTGATTCCACTTGTGCATCTAGTGCCAAAGCTTCTATGGAAGGTAAGATTTGGCCCTCCTTGTGCTCATCAAGCATGAAAGGCTTGTAGAGTTTGAGTTCTATAAGTCTGCTATTGAGTAAATGTGTGTATAAGGAGGCAAACTAAGTTTGTAAGCATTATTACCTACCTTCTCCAACAGCTCAATAACTTGGGGACTTAATTTTCTTTCCTAGACCTTGCAACCTTTCCTTCTTCAGGGGCAACCAAATTCAGTCTCCTATTCTGAAATTTGAAAGTCTTTCAACTCTATGTTGATCATGCTTGACCTTGTATTTATCCTAAGATTTCTTCAGCATCTCCTGAACCTGTAGGCAATGTCACATGGTTCGGGTTCGAGTTCGGGTTCGGCAAGGATTAGGTTTGATTCAGGTTCAAATTTTCGAATGAGGTTCGGATGAGGTTCGACTTCAGGTTCGACTATATACATTTAAAATATATATATATATATATATATATATATATATATATATATAATAAAAGGATTACAAATACACTTGGCTATAATAAAATAAAATCACTATGTGTACACTTAGTTGTAGCTCGTGAGTGACTGGAGACACATTTAATGGCTGTATGTCGGTTCTAGGGCACATTTCATTGGTTGAATCGAACATAGTGAGCTTGACTCGAACCTCATCCGAACCTTAACCTTGTTTTGAGGTTCACCGAACTTCGAACCTCAAGGTTCAGGTTCGGCAAACCCTGTGACATAGCCTGTAGGTGTATCTACCTAATCTTATTTATGAACTTCTCTACCTTCAATGCATCACTTGAGGTGGTTGTCCCTGCTTCAGGTTCCATATATCATATCAAATGGTGATCATGGAAAATACCCAAGATGAATTTCAAATGGGGACTTACTAGTGGAAGTGTGGACAACCCTGTTATAGGAATATTGTATGCAAATCAAAATTTCATCCCAAGTCCTTGGATGCTTCTGATTGTATCCCCTCAGAGGTTCAACTAAAGTCCCATTCACCACCTTCGTCTGCACATCTATATGAGGATGGAAGGTTGTGGATCTTTTCAATTTAGTATCCAGCTTCTCCCACAATGAAGTCCAAAATGTACTAAGAAGAGAACAAGCTTGTTGCTTCTTGTCCTTTGATAGTCTTCTTACAAGACTAAGGTTGAGCGGGAGCAGGGAGCACCAATTCTCAAAAGCTTTCAAAAGTGGAGCATTCCAAGAGTGTTTTTTATATAATATATATTTTAATATGTTTTGATGCATGTACATTCAAAAAAAAGCATGCAGAATGTCAAATTAGTTGCAAAAAATATGAAAGCATAGATTTACCTATTGGAATAATGATGACCATTAAAGCATCAACCATTTTGTACACATATAGCATCAATCATTTAGCAATTATAACTTTAAACATTGTCATCGAATGATCAACCATAACATCAACCTTAAAATTTCAACATATAACATTTGTCATCAACAAACTCTAACAGATAACATCAACCACAAAATGAAACAGAGCATCATATTCATGACCAAACAGTTGTAATATGCAGTCAACAATTCAACAGGTTAAAAGTTAAACTTAAATTGTCATATAATGTTTACAAAGTAGGCCATAAAGTACTCTAAGTTCTAGAAGCTAGATTCTAAACAGAATAACTAAGTTTTCCCCTTGCCACGAGAAACTTCTAATATCTTTTCTCGTGATCTAGGAACAATAGGAATACGTGTAGGTGGAAGTTGTCATGGAACACAAACTTGAGCCACACAGCCCCCACACAATGCTAGAGGGAGTGAAGCTAAAGCTCCTACATCTAGAAACCTGCTAGTGCCAACAATGGTGGTGGATGGGAGTGGCATCTCTGCTGCATGGTCACCATCATGAGTCCCATCAACCAAAAGTTTAGCCTCCAAGCACTCAAAAGCTATGGCTCCATACTCCAAATTAGCCTCTATGCACTCAAAAGCTATGGCTCCATACTCCAAATTAGCCTCCTCGTCGTTCTCGCAAGTCATATATGTTCTATCATTTTTCGCCACCTCACAATAATGGGACAACAACCTCAAGTTGTAGTGCAAATAAACCAAGCTTTATGCCAGACCTACATTCAAGTTATTTCTCTTCACTGTAGGTGCTCCAACACCTCTCTAGAAAACAAGTGTTCACAACCTGTGAAAGCACCTTCACCACCAATTTACGCAGTGTTGAAAAATGTAGGCTGAGCAAGAACTTCTTGCATAGGTTTAGTGTGAACGTGCAGGAAGTGGTTCAAGACATTTTATTAGTGACCACTAAAGAAAAGTGGGAAATAATTCTATCTTGTAATTTCACTTTAAAAATAAAAGAAAAAGTGAAAGTCTAATGTTTTGAAGTCAACTAGTCTTAGGAATTTAAATGAAATGTTCTAGAAGTTTAGTGACTTAGATTAGGATTTAATCTTAGCTGTACATCTTATGATTGAGATAGGTGGCAGCTAAAATCGAGGAGATTAGTTGCTAGGATTGAGGAGATTGTTATTTTCTCTCAAAGCATAAATAGGAAAAGATAGGAGAGGCCAATCTCATATACAAGAGAAGAGAGCAAAAAAGCTGAAGAAAGGACAGAGTGCATTCAAGGAGAAGAGGAGCAGATTGCTGAAGTGACTAGCAATACAGCAGATTGTACACTGCTGTAGCAGTCTTTTCCATGCACAGGCTGTACTTTGTCTTCAATGATTGCTAAGTGTGCTTCAGTGTTGAGAGAAGAGGAAGAGCGATCTGCTGTTCAGAACAGGCAGAAAGGAGAAAGCTATACTGCTGTACCGTACTGCTGTAGCTTTTTCTTTCTTACACAGGCTGTACACTTCAGATGTAGGAGATTTATTGATCGTACAGCTGCTGGTTAAAAGCGGGTGGCAAAGGTCACCTTCTAAACTTTGAACAAAGGAATGAAAAGCTGATTCAAAGGAGAAATCCATGTGTATGTATTTTATTTCTTCTGTTGTTCATTTTTCAGCTACTGTGTAATTGATGCAATGTTCAGAAATTCAATTTTCTGCTGTTAAATAAATTATGTTTCGACTGAAAGGCCCCCGGGGGGGCAGCTCAATTGGCAAGTGCCGTGAAAATGAAGTTCCATGAGGTTTCGAGTTCAACTCCCCCCGACTTACAATGTGTGCCGCGTATGGGGTCTCGTGGGCACACCTGGAGGTTATAGTGGTAGCAGTTGGATAACACGGCCACGTGTAACGCGAGCACGTGCCCAACTAGTTGCTGATTCCTCCAGACATTAAAAAAAAAGAAAAAAAAATATGTTTCGACTTTTGAGTTTTTTAGCTTGAGAACATTAGGGCAGCAGTGACCTAGGCTTAATAATTTATTTCATATCAAAGCAAGGTTCTCTGACTGAAATTAATAAATTATCAAGGGTTTGCAGCAGTAAATCAACCGCTGGAAACAAGAACCGGCAGTTAGAGTGGTGCAATATTTTTTTAAAGACTAATTTTTAGATCTGGGAGTTTGCACATTAGATCTCAAAGATGGCCTCAGCTAGCCTCATATTCAAGGATAGACTGGATGGTACTTCAAATTTCCTGTCATGGAAAGTGAGGGTTACACTCTTATTAGAAGAGAATGACCTCTGGGATATTGTCAAAGATGTTGACACTTTGTCTACAGATCCACAGCAGTTGGTAGCTCACAAAAAGGAAGTGAAGGCCAAGCAGATGATCATGGATGCCATAAAGGTTCATTTGATCCCTCATATATCTGAGAAGAGGACGGCAAAGGAAATGTTCGATGCCCTAGTTAGCCTTTACCAAAGTGAGAACATAAACAGAAAGATGATGTTGC
The DNA here is from genome assembly GCA_000966675.3 of Picea glauca. Lineage (NCBI taxonomy): Eukaryota > Viridiplantae > Streptophyta > Pinopsida > Pinales > Pinaceae > Picea > Picea glauca. Next base: position 23,866 of record JZKD02S1880497.1, on the reverse strand, counting down.
AAAACAAACTCGGATCCATAGAGATGACCAGATCAGATTCAATCACTCGTTACCTTATGAAGGTCACCCAAATTCATGATCAACTTGCAGCAGTTGGGGAGAAAGTTGCAAATGTGGATCTAGTGAACATGGCACTGAATAGATTACCAGCTTCATAGGAACCATTTGTCAAAGGTATTTGTGCTTGTGAGAACCTTCTTAACTTTGAAACGATGTGGGATGACTGTATCCATGAGGAGAATCGGATGGAGTCAAAGGCCAACAAGAATGGTGGTGATGAGAACCTAGCCCTATTTGGTCAGACAAATAAGGGCAGAGGTAAAGGACCCAATAAGGATAAGGGAAAGAGTTAGGAGTCAACCTCAGAGCCAAAAAAGAAGGACCTGAGTAAACTCAAGTGCTTCATTTGTCATAAGCATAGTCCTTATTCATCACAATGTCCAGATAAAAAGAAGAGTAAAGGGAGGCAGGTAGCAGCATCTGCAAAAACTTAGATGGACAAGTTTGTTGCCAAGTTCAAGAAGGATCTCTCTATGGTATCTTGCCTTCCTACCAACACAGTTCCGAGGAATGCGTGGTATATGGACAATGAGGCATCTTGTTGTATGACATCATCCCAACAATTATTTTCTAGTCTGATGAAGTAGGACTCAGGAGTACAGATTGAGCTTGGTGATGATGCCAAGTACCCAGTAGCAGGAGTTGGTATTGTTCCCTTCCAACTCGAGTTAGGTAACTCTTTAGATTTTGATGATGTCTTGTTTGTTCCAAGTCTTAGAAAGAATTTGCTTTCAATTTTGGTTATGGAGAACAAGGGCTATGATGTGGAGTTAAAAAACCAACAAGTCCTCATCAAGCCAAAGGAATCTAGCCCAGATACAACATCGATAATAGAGCTTCGAGAAGGTAATCTTTACAGGTTGCAAGGTCAACCTGTTCAAGTTGCAAGGTCAACCTGTTCAAGTTGCAAGGTCAACTTGTTCAAGCCCTAGTTCATAACAGTGACACCTTGTGTGAGTTGTGGCACAAGAGGATGTGGCACCTACATCATAGAGCATTGTCTATTCTGAGGGAGATAATCGCGGGTCTTCCAAAGTTCAGCATTGAGCAGCATGGAGTACGCATAGGGTGCATGCTTGGCAAGCATGCCAAGGCATCTTTCCCAAGCAACAAGCATAGCTCTAAGGAGATTCTAGACCTAGTACATTCAGATGTTTTTCGACCAACGTCAATAGCATCAATCTCAGGAAGCATGTACTACATTTCCTTCACTGATGACTTCTCTCACAAAAATTGGATCTACTTCCTAAAGACCAAGGATGAGGTCTTTAGCAAGTTTCAAGGGTTCAAAGCTCTAGATGAAAAAACGGACAGAGAAGAAGATCAAAATCTTAAGATCGGACAATGGGGGTGAGTAAACCTCCAAGGAGTTTGAGGGTTTCTGCAAGGAGGCAGGAATCAAGAGAGAGATTACTATTCTGAAAAAAAAAAAAATGAGATTGTAGACTGGAAGAATCGATCCATCATGAGGGCTACTAAGGCCATGATTCATGACCAAGACTTGTCGATGTTTCTTTGGGCAGGGTCATGCAACACAACAGTCTACATCCAGAACCGATGTCCTCACAGGATTTTAGAGGACAAGACACTAGAGGATGTAAAGTTTGAGAAAGACCTTGCATCCAGGAAGTCCCATGAGCCTATTCCAGTGATAGAGGATAAGGAGCAAGAAGCTCCAAAGGTTGAGCCAGGGTCACCAATGACTTATAAGGCAGTATAGCAGCCTTCAAGTGAAGAGGAGATAGTAGTCCCTTCCACTTCTTTCAAGAGACCTTGATGGCTAACTCAGACATTGAGGGATGATCAGGAGTATGTCGAGGCTCCTAGGAGCACATTTAGAGAGAGCAAACCTCCGAAGAAGTTTTCAGACTACATGGCATTGTTGAGCATCATCATAGATTCCAAGCCTTCCATCTTTCAGAAGGAAGCAGACTAGCAGGTATGGTGGGATGCCATGGTGGAGTACACCTCTATCATGAAGAATAATGTTTGGGACATAGTGCCAAGACCAAAGGGGAAGTCAATAGTGAGTTCCAAGTGGCTCAACAAGATCAAGCATGTAGCAGATGGCAACATTGAGAAGTAGGTTCATGGTGAGAGGGTTCTCCCAGAAAGAGGGAGTGGACTATGAGGAGACATTTGCTCTAGTCACCAAGTACATTTCCATTAGAGCAGTTATGTCCTTAGTTTCATTCATGGGATGGAGGATACATTCAATGGATGTAAAGACAACTTTCCTTAATGGGATCATTGAGGAAGAAGTGTACATAGAACAACCTCAGGGATTTGAGGTGGGAAGGACTCCCATGTTTGCAGGCTTAAGAAATCCTTGTATGGACTCAAGCAAGCACTACAAGCATGGTATTCCAAGATAGATGAATATTTGTAGAGTATGGGCTTCACCAAAAGCAAATCCTAACTTATATTATATGATTGTTGGGTCTGATTTATTTGTTTTGATGTTGTATGTCGATGACTTGTTTTTTACAATGTAGTGAAGCTCGGTGCAAGGTGCAAAGCAGACTTGGCAGTTGGGTTCGAGATGAAGGACATTGGCATGATGCATTACTTATTGGGTTTGGAGGTTTGGCAGAGACCAAGGGAGATTTTCCTTAGGCATGGTAAGTATGTAGTTGAGATCCTGAAAAGGTTTCAGATGGAGGACTGCAAACCTATGGCCACACACATGATCACTAATCCGAAGGTGACAGCTTTAGATTCAAAGTTGATGAATCCCACATTGTATAGGCAACTGATAAATTCTTTGATGTATTTGGTCAACACTAAACTAGATATATGTTTTGTTGTGAACACCTTGAGTCAATTCATGGTGGAACCGAGGCAGGAGCATTGAGTAGAAACAGAACATGTGCTCAGATACTTGAGGGGCACAGTGGATTATGGCCTAAGATATCTTGGAGATGGTGAAGTGAAGTTGCAGGGGTATTCAGACTTAGATTGGGTAGGCAATGCAGCAAACAAGAAGAGCACCTTAACATGTTACTTTAGCTTGGGATCAATAATGATATCTTGGTTCAACAAGAAGCAAACCTCCGTGACACTTTGCTCAACAAAGGAAAAATACATGGTAACCAGTACTATTAGTTGTGAGGCCATCTAGCTTTGCAAGTTACTTGTGGGATTGATTAGGAGTTGTACCCCACAGTCATTTATTGTGATAATCATAGTTGTATCAAACTCTTTAACAATCCAGTGTTTCATGACAGGCCCAAGCACATAGAGATAAGATATCACTTCATACGAGACGGGATTCAAAAGGGAGTAGTGAAGCTCCAGTATATTCTCAGAGATCAACAGGTAGCTGACATTCTGACCAAGTCCTTAGCAAAAAGGAAGTTTGAAGCATTCAAAGACAGACATGGATTGGTGCAAAATTCCTTCCCCACTAAGAGGGAGTGTTGAGAAATGTAGCTCAAGCAAGAACTTTGTGCACAGGTTCAGTGTGAACATGTAGGAAGTGGTTCGAGACATTTTATCAATGACCACTTAGGAAAAGTGGGAAATAATTATATCTTGTAATTTCACTTTAAAAATAAAAGAAAAAGTGAAGTCTAATGTTTTGAAGTCAACTAGCCTTAAGAATCTAAATGAAATGTTCTAAAAGTTCTAGAACATTAGTGACTTAGATTAGGATTTAATCTTAGTTGTACATCTCATGATTGAGATATGTGGCGACTAAGATTGAGAAGATTAGTTGCTAGGATTGAGGAGATTGTTATTTTCTCTCAAAGCATAAATAGAACAAGATAGGAGAGGCCAATCTCATATATAAGAGAAGAGAGCAAGAGAGTTGAAGAAAGGACAGAGTGCATGCAAGGAGAAGAGGAGCAGATTGAGAAAGTGACTAGCAAATATAGCACACTCTACAATATTGTAGCAGTTTTTTCCATGCACGAGTCATACAAATTTGCAGGCCATATTTCGTCTTTAGTGATTACTTAAGTGTGCTTCAGTGTTGAGAGAAGAGGAAGAGCAATCTGTTGTTCAGAACAGGAAGAAAGGAGCAGGCTATACTATTGTACCGTACTATTGTAGCTTTTTCTTTCTTACACAAGTTGTACACTTCAGATGTAGGAGATTTATTGACCATACAGTTGCTAGTTAAAAGAAAGTTGCAGAGGTCATCTTGTAAGCTTTGATCAAAGGAATGAAAAGTTGATTCAAAGGAGAAATCCTTGAGCATGTATTTTAATTCTTCCGTTGTTTGTTTTTCAACTATTGTGTGATTGATGCAATGTTCAAAAATTTAATTTTCTGTAGTTAAATAAATTATGTTTTGAGTTATTTAGTGTGAGAGCATTAGGACATCAATCACCTAGGCTTAAAAATTTACACGCGGATTGCGGTACAGGCGCCATACATGTTCCACCATTCAATCTATCTCAATCTTTAGCTACATGTAGATTAGCAAAGATTCCATGTTCAGTAATGTACTTGCTCAATTCACTTTTTACTTCAGCACACTCACTTTGTACTTCAGCACACTCATCATCAGAGAGCAACTTGTTTAATGCAAGCATATACCCACTCTACTCTAGATCTACATGTAGTTTTCTCCTAACCCCACTCCCAAGTGTCAGTTGGGCAAACAAAGATGGAGAATAGCATTTGGGTGTAAGGACATATGCTAAGGCATGGAGTGGAACATTAAGATTATAACACATTTTGACCATGTGTTTATGAATATGATCAAACAATATCACGTCTCTTTGCTCAACAATGTCCTTGATCTAGCCTAGCATATTGCCCATCTGCTTATGCACCTCCCCAATTAGTGGATGATCTATATCTACAAACCGAATCATATTATAAATGCGCTTGGTGACTTGAAGAACACAACTAATGTATGCCCAAAACTGACCATCGAGAACGTTGTCCTCAACCCCCTACAATTCATGGCTATCAAATGTGGATGCAACCCTGTCTTTCAAACCCTGCCATGAATCACTTGAGACCATACTAGCCAATGCCTCTCTCACCTTCAAAAGGTACCTGAAGGTGAGGTAATAGCTAGCAAACCTGGTCTTTGCAATCTTAAGTAGCTCCAACTTAGAGCGATTACAGAAAATATATTGGGCCTGACTATGATTAGTAATAAATTTTATCATACTCTTCCCTTTCTTGTACAATGCACCAATCCATTTATAATCATACTCCCTCAACTTAATAATATCACGCACCAAGAGGTGCAATATGTGAACCAAACACCTAGACCAAAATATGTTAGGATACATATCCTCTGTTGCCTTACAATTAGCAGTATTATCAATAATGACTTGTATGACATTGTACGGCCCAATCACTTGAATGGTTTTAATTTAGTGTTCTGTAATGTTAACACTTGTCATGTAACGATCCAAGTAGTCATCGACTGAAAGAAAGACCACACCACTAGTAGACACACCAAGAACATTCATCAATGGCATGCCTTTAACATCTATCCAACCATTAGATACAATGGATACCCCATATTCGGTCCAACCATTTGTAAATTGTCCTAAAGAAATATGGATTTTGGCTCTTTCTATGTAAGTCCCAATAGGGTGGGTCAGAACTCTATATGGTATGCCAAATGCATAGAGAACCCTTGACACTTTTGCATCCACGTCATCCCTACAACCTTGGTCAAGAAAATCTAATATTGTTCTACACCCCAAATGCATGGGAGACAATCCACCAACATTGGGGGATGGGGATCAACCACCAAACACTCTATATGAAGTCATAGAATCAGCCTTTGATTTTTTGGATTTGTTTTATGCTTCTTCCTCTTCCTTAATGTATTTTTTCCTATCTTTTGTTGGCACTTTACTGTGGGTTCTAACGCCTATTGCCTTACTCTTATTTTCATCACTTGGCATAATCCCACAGAGATGCTTCCTCACACAAGTATATGAACCTATGTAAGTACTACAATGGGGGCATGTGGGCATGTAAATTTAGTGGTTTCACACCCTTTCACTCCCTCGTGCCTTGTTACATACTTCCACAAGGGTGATGAACTCTCTTTGGGTTTATTTTCATCATCATTGTGTTAAAATTAATGCCGCTGCAAGAGCCATTCTCCGGGAGGATGGCAGAGACCCTAGTTGAGATCTAGGGCCCCCAGTACACTCTCGGGGTTCTTGGTCTGCGACCAAGCAGTTAGAGCCATGGAAAAAGAACCTAGTTGGGCCCCTAGTGTATTGTTGGGGTTCTTGGTCAAGGACCAAGCAGTTTGATGGTATAAGTCCCTAGATATGTTCTAAGGCCCCTGGATGTGTTCCAAGGAATCCTTGCTCGATGCTTAGATTGATCCTTGGTTGTGTAACTTGTTGGATAAGACCCTAGTTGTGATCTACGGCCCCCAGATGTATTCTGGGGTATCCTGGTTTGGGACCAGACAGTTTCTTGGTTGAGTACCAAGTTGAGATGATGTGTGACCTTCTTCTCTCTCGGGATGGTCCATGTGACCTAAGAGTAGTTAAGAAGAAGAAAATGATCACATCATTGACCCTCCTCGTATGTTGAGATGAAAAAAGCTTATAAGTTATATCATGAGACTCATGAGGACATTTTGCCATTAAAGAAGAACTTACTTTTTGACTTGTCTTATTGTTTTGAAACCCTCTTTGCTTCAGTTGTGTCCCCCTTAATTGTTGTTTGGGTGTTGCTTCGATTCTTTGCTTCTTCTTAAAGAAAGCTAGCCACCTTGATCTTGAAACCCCTCTCTTAGACTTGCTTTATTTCTTGTTGGCTTTTCTGATTTGACATTTAATATTTTAAATGTTAAAATATTAATTGTTTATTGTTAGGTATTAAACCTAACCCTAAAGGCATGGCAAGCAACCTAAACTTGTTAGCCCTAACCTACCTACCAAAACTATAAATAAATTGACCTATTCCTCACTCACTACACTCACACTCTCTCTTAGTCAAATTTTGGACTGAGGTATTTCTACGGCTCTTCTTATTCAGTTTGCTAAGTGGTTGCGGCTCTTCTAGGATAGGTCTCAAGCTCCTCCTTGGTGTGTTCTGGTCTGCTACAGCCACCGTGGGCTTACCCTCTCCATCATTAAGCCTGTCACTGACCCTAAGGGTCCTTCCCAACCAATCGTAGGTTGCCTTTGGTTGCTGATTGAAGTCTTGGTTCCTCTTGTTGGTACCGCTTTGTTGTTTAGGTGTTCCTCTTCCTGGTATCGCTTTGTTGTTTAGGTTTTCTTCTTGTTGGTGTTGCCTTGTCTTGTTGGTGCCGCTTTGTTGTTTAGGTGTTCCTCTTCCTAGTATCGCTTTGTTGTTTAGGTGTTCTTCTTGTTGGTGTTGCCTTGTCTTGTTGGTGCCGCCTTGTTTTGTTGGTGTCGCCTTGCTGTCTAGATAACTTGTTGCCCCACCTTGTATGCTAGCAGCCTAGTATTTTATGAATTGAACTTGGGGTTGCTCTGGAACTGTTGTAGCAGTTTTTCTATGGGTTGAAAGTGTTAAGGATGCTTGGGGTTTTTCTTTCCAGCCCTAGGTTGAACAGAACCTTGCATTCAGCCCTATTACTTGACAATGGCATGGTTTCTTGTTTCTCAGCCATCTTTGTTTGTTTTTTGGTCTACAAGTTCTTCTTGGCAATTGTCCTAATGATCATGATGAGATCTACCCTGAGGGTTTGATCCATGATCCCTTAAGATTTTTTTGAGCATACATCAAGGCAGGTAATAGCAATATATCATGTAATTTTGTTCCTTGTTTCAGCTAAGCAAATGTTCTGTTATTTACTGTTTTATGTTATCAGAAATTTAATGTCTTGTTGATTCTAAATTATAGTAGCTAATGTTTGGAAATTAAATTTAAATATTTATGTTCTAGCCAGTTACTATGTTTTCCCTTAAATTCTAACATGGTATCAGAGCTTAGGGCGTGAAAGCAGCTCATTTGTGACAGACTTTTGAGCCTACGTAGATCCTCTATTAAGGGTGTGTTTTTCAGATCAGCATAAAGTTTGTTTTGTATCAAATCGCTTCTATAAACAGTCTTCAATATGGCTTCTTCTTCAGTCAAAGCAAAAGATAGGCTTGAAGGGGCTTCAAACTTCAATGCCTGGAAGGCTAGGGTCTTTAATATCTTGGAAGAAAGTGACTTGGATGAGCTGGTTACCAGGGTGATAGAAGAGCCTACTTCAAATGCAAGAAGAGCAACCTATAAGAAGAGGCAGGCCAAAGCCAAGAGGGTCATTTTTTACTCAATTAAATATAGTATGATGCCTCTTATTTCTCATCTAAGGATAGCAAAGGAATGCTTTGATGCCCTAGCCAATTTGTATGAAAAGAAGGCCCCAACTCAGAAAAGGACCTTGAAGAAACAACTACGTACATTGAAGATGGGAAAGGATGAAACCATCTTTGTCTTCTTTTCAAAAATTGCCCAAACAAGAGATCAGCTTGCAGCAATTGGAGTTGCAGCAGATGATGATGACCTTGTACAAACAGCAATAGATGGTCTTCCAGAATCTTGGGAGACATTTCTCTCATCTGTAAATGGAAGAGAAGTTCAACCCAATTTCGAGAGATTATGGCATGATTGCTTGGAAGAAGAGGGCAGACTTATATGCAGAAATGAACCCTTCGCTGTGAAAGACCATACTCTTTCAGCCAAAACCAAAAAATGGAAGAGGTTTCCTCAACACAAAGGCAAAGGTAAGAAACCTCAAGGTAAGCACTCTCATCCTCACTCTCATTTATCTAAAGTAAGATGATTTAACTATAACAAGCTAGGTCATTATCCAAAAGACTGCAGGAACCCTCCTTCACAGCAGAAACGAAAAGGCAGGTTCCATGCTTTAGTTGCAACTGAGGAAGAAGAGCCTCAAAGAAAGAGAACCAGAGTTGCTACTAAAGAAGAAGAACAGCACAGAGAAAGTTATCTTGTTTCAGCTCTTTCCGGTGTTGTCACCAAATCAGAAGAAATTCGGTTAGTGGATAGCGGGGCCTCCAAGCACATGACGGCTTCAAACAGAACCTTGTGAACTATCGACATAAAAAGTTTAGTGTGAAGGTAAAATTGGGTGATGATGGCACTTATGCTATCAAAGGAATTGGATCAACATCTTTTCATCTTTATATAGGCAATGTATTTAATATTGAAGAAATTCTTTATGTTCCTGGATTAAAGAAAAATCTTATCTCAGTTGCAGTTCTAGAAAATAAAGGGTACACAGTAGCATTCTCCAAAGCAAAGGCTCTTATGTGGCCCTCAAATGAAAGTATAAGCCCAGCCATGATAATCGGAGCTCAAGAAGGTGCACTTTACAAAGTCACTAGTCAAGTTATTCAAGCATTATCTCATGAGATGATCAACCCCTGCGAACTATGGCACAGAAGGTTTGGACATCTCAACTATAATGCTCTCCCAAGTTTGCAAAAGATGGTAACAGGTATGCCACTTTTTCCTTTTGAGCATGATAGTATCTATAGAGGTTGTGCTCTTGGTAAAAATACAAAGAAAGCTTACCCTCACAGTATTAGAAAAACTAATGGTATCTTAGATCTTATTCATTCTAATCTATGTGGACCTATGATTGCTCCGTCCATGAATGGTTGTCCTTATTATATCATTTTTATTGATGATTGCTCTCGTAAAACCTGGATTTATTTTTTGAGACCTAAAGATGAATCTTTCAGTAAATTTCGGGATTTTAAGAATCTTGTTGAGAATCAGACAGGTAGACATATATGTGATTTCATAATAGACAATGGACAAGAGTTTGACTCCCACAAGTATGATGATCTCTGTCGGGCTTCTTGGATTAAGAGGGAGCTAACTATGCCTTATAATCCTCAGCAGAATGGGGTTGCAGAAAGAAAGAACAAGACAATTTGTGAGGCAATCGGAGCTATGATGTATGATCAAAATCTTTTGTTGTCTCTTTGGGTCGAAGCTGCAAGTACTGTAGTCTATATTCAGAACAATTGTCATCATAAATCCTTGGAAGAGAAAACTTCAAAAGAAGTCTTCATCGGTAAGAAGCCTTCAGTTGATCATTTGAGAATTTTTGGTAGTCCCGTCTACATTCATGTACCAAAAGAAAAGAAGACTAAGTTAGAGCCCTTTGGAAAGAAAAGCACTTTTATGGGGTACAGTGAGACCTCAAAAGCATATCCAATATATGTATAAGGGAAAAAGTATATAGAGGTTAGTAGAGATGTGACCTTCCGTGAGGAAGCTGCCTTTCGTCATTCCAGAGAAATTCCCTGTGATACAGAGGAGCAGAAAGCTCCATCTCCAAAACCTTCATATTCACAACTTTCAGATGACCAGAGGGAGGAGGCCAAAGAGCCTTCAATGGACCCCATAAGGGATTCTATTGAGTTTCCCTTAGAGAAACCCCCTGCCAAAATGAATCCAGCTTGGCATCATGAAATTTTAAAAGAAGCAGAAAAACATGCAACACCTAAAGGTACTTTCAGAGAAAGCAAGAAGCCAGATAAATACTCAGGTTTGATAGCTAAGTTGAATCTTGTGATTGACTCAGAACCTTCCACTTTTGATGAGGCTGTCAAACATAAAGTGTGGAAGGATGCCATGATAGAAGAATACGAGTCAATATTGAAGAATGATGTATGGGAAGTGGTCCGAAGACCTCAAGGAAAATCAGTAGTAACCTCTAAATGGATTTACAAAATAAAGCATGCAGCAGATGGCAGTGTCGAAAAATTCAAAGCTAGATTTGTGGCTCGTGGTTTCTCTCAGGAAGAGGGAACTGACTATGATGAGATATTTGCTCCTGTTGCCAAGTATACCTCTATCAGAGTCATCATCTCTCTTGCTTCAATCTTTAATTGGAAACTTCACCAAATGGATGTTAAGACTGTTTTTCTTAATGGTGAAGTTGAACAAGAGGTTTATATCGAGCAGCCTGAGGGTTTTGTGATCCATGGGAAAGAATCCCATGTCTGCAAACTCAAGAAAGCCTTGTATGGATTGAAACAGGCTCTGAGAGCTTGGTATGGAAGAATTGACAGTTTTCTTTAGAGTCTTGGGTTCTCCAAGAGTATAGCATATCTTAATCTTTATATAAAGATTGTGAAGAATCATCTTGTTATCTTGGTTCTATATGTGGATGATTTGTTCCTTACTAGGGAGGAACAACTAATAGCTCAGACTAAGAGGGAGCTATCAGTAGAGTTTGAAATGAAGGACTTGGGTCTTATGCGTTACTTTTTTGGTTTGGAAGTGTGGCAGAAACATGGTGAGATCTTTCTCTCACAAAGTAAGTATGTAGTTGACATGCTTCGCAGATTTGGGATGTTGGACTGTAAGTCCATGACCACACCTATGATTTCTAACCTAAAGAAGTTACATGATCAAGCTACAGATTCAGATCCATAAGACCCTACAGTATATCGTCAGATTATTGGGTCCTTGATGTATGTAGTACATACCAGACCAGACATTTGTTATGCAGTAAATGCCCTCAGTCAGTTCATATGTAATCCAAAACACATTCATATGGTTGTTGCTAAACATATTCTCAGATATGTCCGGGAGACTATAGCTTATGGGCTCATATACACCTCTAGTGGAGGTGTAATGCTTCATGGCTATACAAATTCAGATTGGATGACATTACAGTCGACCGGAAGAGCACTTCCGGATATTGTTTCAATTTGGGTTCAGCTATGATCTCCTGGTCCAGTAGGAAGCAAGGCTCCATAGCCCAAAGCACTGTAGAGGCAGAATACATTGTTGCAAGTGTTGCTAGTAGAGAAGCAGTGTGGCTCAAAAAGCTACTCTCAGATTTGTTCAATGTTGAGCTGGAACCCACAGTAATTCACTGTGATAACCAGAGTTGTATAAATCTCTCCGAGAATCATGTGTTTCATGACAGATCGAAACACATTGAGATGAGATATCACTATGTTTAGGACATGGTGTAGAAGAACATTCTCAGGATTTAGTACGTTCCGATGGCGAAACAAACTGTAGATATTTTGACCAAGCCCCTATCGTTGACAAAGTTTGTATACTTTCGAGACAAGCTTGGTGTTGCTGAGAGGGAGTGTTCAAATTAATCCAGCTGCAAGAGCCATTCTCCGAGAGGATGGAAAAGACCCTAGTTGATATCTAGGACCACCAATACACTCCTGGGGTTCTTAGTCTGGGACCAAGCAGTTAGAGCCATGAAAAACGACCCTAGTTGGGCCCCCAGTGTATTGTTGGGGTTCTTGGTCAAGGACTAAGCAGTTTGATGGTATAAGTCCCTAGATGTGTTCTAGGGCCCCTTGATGTGTTCCAGGGAATTCTTGCTCGATGCTTGGATTGATCCTTGGTTGTGTACCTTGCTGGATAAGACCCTAGTTGTGATCTAGGGCCCCCAAATGTACTATGGGGTATCTTAGTCTGGGACCAGGCAGTTTCTTGTTTGAGTACCAAGCCGAGATGATGTGTGACCTTCTTCTCTCCCGGGATGGTCCATGTGACCTAGGAGCAGTTAAGAAGAAGGAAATGATCACATCATTGAACCTCCTCGTATGTTGGGATGATAAAAGCTTATAAGTTATATCATGAGACTCATGAGAACATTCTGCCATTAAAGAAGAACTTACCTTTTGACTTGTCTTATTGTTTTGAAACCCCCTTTGCTTGAGTCATGCCCCCCTTAATTGTTGTTTGGGTGTTGCTTCGATTCTTTGCTTCTTCTTAAAGAAAGCTAGTCGGCTTGATCTTGAAACCCCTCTCTTAGACTTGCTTTATTTCTTGTTGACTTTTCTGATTTGACATTTAATATTTTAAATGTTAATTATTAATTGTTTATTGTTAGGTATTAAACCTAACCCTAATGTCATGGCAAGCAACCTAAACTTGTTATCCCTAACCTACCTACCAAAAATATAAATAAAGTGACTTATTCCTCACTCACTACACTCACACTCTCTCTTAGCCGAATTTTGGACTGAAGTATTTCTGCGGTGTTAGATTTTAGGGTAATTTTAAAAAATTTGCAGTCTCTTTTAAATTCAGTGCTAAAGTACCTTAGATCTTAATCATAAACAGAGATATCAGCATAAGGGAAAGAAGATCTAT
>JZKD02S1880486.1:55048-67138 GCA_000966675.3 Picea glauca | reverse complement strand
TTCGTCAATAATCATATTTATTTCATTGCTCATATATACATTTGAAGATAGTCATTGATTTCATGAAGTACTAACCCACTGCAAAGCACATTCTAGTTTCCTTTGTTTTGTCTCGTAAATAGGTGCATCATCAGTGGTCTTATCTTCCTGACTATCTCTCTTGGGCAGCAATCTGTGAAAGGGGTTTCCTTGACTTGGCCTTTACCCTTTAGCCTTTCCTTAACCAGATTGCCTTAGGGACGTCTCCCTTAGACTTTCCCTCCTAAATAGAAAGAGCTCCCCATCAAGGTGACAGTGGGTGGGGAAGCTCCTGTTACGCCGGTTTCAAGCCCTGACTCAAGCCCTTTGGACCTTTCCTACAAACCGTGCGATAACATGGCCCAAATGTAATGTATGTATGTTGGGTAATAATGAGTTGAAAATTTGTCATCTTTATTGTCCATATGCACAAGCATTGTGCATAATGGAAGGAGGTAAAAAATCTTATTAGAGTTGACAATGTGTGGCATGAAAATGCAAATTTAGAGTGTTTTTTAGCATGGTTTATGAAAAAAGAATTTCAATGTTCAAAACTATTCCATGTTTGCTTTTGTAGATTATTTGGTTGGCATGAAGCTCGGTAGTTTTTGAAGATAAGTCTATTTCACATATTATGTTGTATTTCACATATTATGTTGTAATATTCTTCATTAGTTATTACTTGGATGACTAGAATTTCACATCTCTAAAATTTCATGTTTAGGCCTTTGAGTGATAGTCATAAGGATATAAGTGATATATTTGAACACATCTCTTTCACTCACACTAAATTGGTGTATGAGACCTCCTCCGCCGAGCGATTTGACTGGTAAAGTCTACAGAGGTATACATACCCTACTCCCCTATGGATTTGAACTTGCGACCTATCAGGAGGAAACACATGTTCTTAACCATTAGGCCCACTCAGGATGTATGAACAACAACAATTATTATTATTAGTAGTAGTAGTAGTATTTTGAGAAAAAAGATAAACACCTAATTATTCGACAAAACATGGTATTTCGACATAGGTTGAACACCTTAAGCAATCACTCACACAAAAAAATTAAAGATCGTTAAACTAGTGTTTTACGTGGTTAAAACCCTCAAACAGGGAAACAATCCTGACCCCAACCAACGTGACCACTTGAGAAAATATATTAATGAAAAATAAAAATATTTTACAGAAGAGTTTCTCACAATCGGTCTTCAACAAATGACCCTTCATCCTTTTTAAATAGAGATCATGGACCAATCAAGTGCTAAGCCATTGATCAATATAGCCATTATTATTGAGGAGAATATGAGAAGTTGAATCACTTTATGTCTAGAGCATATCATGACCATCACATTACATAACTACAAATGCATACTAAAGAAACACACTTTACCTAAAAACACATTAAACCAAGTTAATCTTAACTTAACTCCTAAGTGTCTAAATATCCTAACATCCCCCCTTAAGAACAACTTGGGATATGATTGAAGGATTTACAACGGTGACATAATAAGAGAAGAAAAGAGGCATTAGATCATATTCCCCTTTAATGAAAACTCTTGAACTCATAACATAGATCTAAGTTTGAAAAACTTCGCTTCTGTAAGAGACTATGTGAAAATGTCTGCAACTTCATCATATGTAGGGAAAAATAGCACTTAAAGAATGTTATCTTGAATCATATTTATGTTGAAGTGCATGTGCAGCTCAATGTGTTTGTTGCACTAATGTTGAGCTAGATGTTTGGTGAGCTTGATGGCACTCTAACTATCACACTTGAGGGTGGTTGAATGTTGTTCTTGGAACCCAAACTTTGAAAGAATCCATCGAAACCACAAGACTTCTTGACTTGAATCAACTATTGATTAATACATTGCTTTTTCCAAAGAAATCGAAAGAGCTTGTTGTTTCTTACAAGCCCAAGTGATAGGTATAGAACTAAGGCTGAAAACATAACCTATAATAGACTTACGATCATCAGGGTCACCTACCCAATTGGAATTAGTGAAACCAATAAACAAAGGAGTCCCCCCTGAAATATAATGTATCCCAAACTGAAATATACCCCGAATATACCAAAGTATCATTTTTGTTGCTTTCAAGTGGCTCTCATGGGGTGTTCGCATATATTGGGTAATAACACCAACAACAAAGCAAATTGTAGGATGTGTATGAGTCAAAATATAAGAGGCTACCAACTAAATAATGGTAGAAAGTGGTATTTACTTCGGGTGTAGATTAGGTGGCAACAATCTTCCATGTGAAAGAAATGAAGAAGGTCACACACATACTTAGATTGGGAAAAAAAATTTCCTTCCTTGGTTTGCAATACTTCAAGGTCAAGGAATAATGGAAATAACCTAAGCTTGTCATTTCAAATTTCTTCTTAAGGTTGGATTTTACATGGTTGAAAAGTGTGGGGTTACTACTAGTGAAAATAAGGTCATCAACATAAAGAAAAAGTATTATGAGATGGTATCCTACTTTATTGGTATAAAAAATGGGGTTAGAATGACATCTAGAAAATCTAGTGTCAAGAAGAAAGCTATCCATTTTAGCATACCAAGCCCAAGGATATTTCATAATCCCATTGAGATATTTCTTAAGATGACAAACAAGGCTTGAGTTATTCTAAACATAGCCATTAGCTTGTTCCATGGAAATTTCTTCTTGCAAATCCCCATGCAAGAAGGTGGATTTTAACATGCATTTAATGGACCTCCCATTTATCTGAGGTGGAAAGGAATAGAACAAGGAAAATGGAATTGACTTTGGGCATGGGGCAATGGTTTCATTATAGTCAATTCATTAAACTTGGTGTTGGAATATTTTTTAATACTGAGAGGGGGGGTGAATCAATATGGCTTCTTTTTCAATATTTAACACCACTTAATCATTAACCTTATTAAACACAACAAATGACCAATAAAGAAGAACAATACACAAAATTTTAACATGAAAAACCATAAATGTTATTTTTATATATTCATATAAAATTTACTTTTCATTTACAAGCTACAACTTCTAGGAAACACCAATCTCCTCTTTTGAGCACCAACTCAAGGAGCCAACAATCCCTTGTTTTGAGAACCAACTCAAGGAGACAACAATCATTTTTTTTCAAGCACCAACTTGAGGAAGCTACAACTCCTTGTTGTTCAGGCTCCAACCTGTAGAAGAATTTAATCCTCCCTTGCTCCACCCTACCACTCTCATTGCATTTTTTAATCTTCAAACTTCAATTTCTTCCTTTTGACTCTTCTTATGTTTATATACTCTTATTAAATCATCGAGTCACACCTTCTTTCAACATATTTTATTTTTTATATAGTCATCCAACATGTATATGACATTTAACCGTTGTGTCTCTTTGTAAATAACAATGAACCAATGCACCTCTTCAATATAGAAATGTATCTCTTCATTATAAGTATGTACCTTTTCAATATAAGATATTAATCATATTATTTTAATTAATACAATTTCAATGAACCATTGTGCCTTTTAGATCATTTAGTCATGTTTTCAATTGGGTCAATAGATTTTGACTATCATGATTTAATTCATTTTTAACCTTACCATAGGTAAATACCAGCATGGTTTGAAAATACCATGTGCACATACCATGTGATCTTTCAATTTTACCCTTTTTCTTTCACTCCACTTTCACTTTTACCTTTTTCTTTAATCCAATTTCACTTTTACCTTTTTTTTATTCCACTTTCATATTTACTCCTCTTTTAGGTAAACTCCACTTCCACTTAACTTTTCAACTTTTGTTATTTATTAAATTCATATTTATATTCAATCCACTTTCATTTCAACTTTTGTGTAAACTTCATTTCCACTTAACTTTTCCACTTTTGTATTTATTAAAGTGATACCAGGGTCACATTTATCACTTACTAACCTTTGACATATATTTGATCACTTACTAACCTTTGACATTAATGAAAATTTATTCAACAATTGACTGTCTGAGCGGATCTAACCATTGGTGGCTGCTAGAAATTGTTGGGGTTTGAAGGGTCATCCAAATTTGGCTTGGAAAGAATGATGACCAAAACTTTCTATGAAATATCAACTACCGTGTTGATTAGATAGACTCAAGGGTTCTCAGTCTTGCATCAACAAATTTCCCTTTGACTACACTCTGAAATGATAACTTGCAAGAGAAAGTATTCAAGAAGGTGACTCATCCATATTCATTTTGTTCATCACGATCCTGTCTCAACATAATATACATTTACCATGACAACTCAACTCGACTAGTGTAGTAATTGAAATTGTTCCATTCTTTCATTTTGATTATTTCATCATTTCAAGGCACTCGACCAGGCGATCCCCTATATTCCGGTAGTCCACTGTGTTCCTGTATATTATACTACAGTTCCATGTCATACTCCACTATGGTACTTTTCTTCATGTTGACATCAATGCCAACACAATATTTCCATCAATCTGCCCCTTTGGTATTAATGGAAATACATCGTAAAAAAAATGCTCCCTTAACAACGAGTGATTTGTTTACCATTATTTTCTCCCCCTTTGACATCAATGTTAAGGCATTCGATACCAGAACAAGGTCTACCACCAATAGTCTTCTTCTCAACATTATTTTGTTTTGAGTGACAACACTTGTCATTTTTTTTTCTTGCTCCCCTTGTTATCATGACTTTTTTTTTTTATTGTAGGGAAATTACTCCCATCTTTTTCCTTAGATGTTCAAAATCTTCTTTAGGTAGGGGTTTAGTGAATATTTCTTTTATCTACTCCTTTGAACCAACATACTACAATCTAACCTTTTTGTCACTAACTTTCTCTCTTAAGAAATGATACTTGATAGGTATATGTTTGGTATTTTCATGCACGACTAGATTCTTTGAAATGTTGATGGCACTTGTATTGTCACAATAGATAGGTATCGACTAATTACATTCAATTTTAATATCCTCCAATGTTTGTATCATCCATAATATTTGAATAAAACATTCAACAACAACAATATATTCTGCCTCTAATGTAGATACTAAAATTGATGATTTTTTTCTACTTGACCATGAGACTAGACATTCTCCTAAGAAAAATTCATTTCCCCTAGTGCTCTTTTTGTCATCCACACTACCAGCCCAATCAACATCTATGTAGGAAATTATTTCAAATCCTGTATTCCTTGGATACCATAAGCCAAAGTCTATTATGCCCTTAAGATATCTAAATATTCTCTTGACATCCATCACATGTGATTCCTTGGGAGATAATTGAAATATTTCCACCATTCCTATTTCTTGCATGATATCATGTATGGATGCAGTCAAATATAGTAGGCTCCCAACCATAGATCTGTAGAGAATTGAATCTAAAGAAGGTGACTCATATTCCTTGTTTAGTTTACAACTGGTTGTCATTGGAGTGCTAACATGTGCACTTTCATCCATTCCAAACTTTTTAATTATCTCTTTCAGGTATTTGGATTGAGTAATAAAAATTACTTTTGGTGACTGGGTGATTTGAAGTCCAAGGAAAAAAGTTATCTCTTCAATCATAGACATTTCAATATATTTTGACATTTTTTAAGAAAATTTATAACTTAATTCATCATTGTTGCATCCAAATATGATGTCATCCACATAGACCATTGTGACTAACAAACTTCCTTTTTCAATTATAAGATAGATATTGTTGTTAGACATGCATGTTTTCAATCCTTGTTGCAGTAGGTACTTATCCAATATTGCATACCATGCTTTGGGTGCTTGTTTAAGGCCATAGAGTGCCTTATTCAATCTATACACTTGTTCTTATTTTCCTAGTTGTTCAAATCCTTCTAGATGTTCCGTGTAGACTTTTTCTTTTAGGTCTCCATTCAAAAATGTAGACTTTATATCCATATGATAGAATTTAAAATTCTTAAAGCATGAGTATGCTAGAAATTATCTAATGGCTTCCATTCTTGCAACTGCAGTGAAGGTTTCTTCAAAGTCAACCCTTTCTACTTATGCATATCCTTTGCACACTAATCTTTCTTTATTCCTCATAACCTGGCCATCTTCATTAAATTTATTTTTAAAAATCCACTTGGTCCCTACTACATTTTTTTCCTTTGGTCTTGGGCAAGTTTTAGGTTTGATTTTTCTCTATTTGATCAATCTCTTCATTCATGGATTTGATCCACTTTTCATCTTTGTTGGCCTCTGCAAATTTGTTGCGTTCTATTAGGCAGAGTATTTTTTTTTTTATAATTCATATGTTATGTTTGTTCTTGTTTCAACTCCAACACTTTTGTTACCAAGGATTTTACTTTCATGATGATTTATTTGTATTATCCTAGACTGTGCTTTTGCATATTGTCTTGGTGATTCTCCCTCTTCCTTTTCTTCTTCACTTTGTGATTCATCCTCTTGTATTTCTTTAATTTCTTCATCATCACAATCTCTTTCATTCAATTGTGGATTATCTTGTTGTTTGATCCCTTTTGTTTTTAGATCATTCACTTTTACATTTTCACTTTCCACAATTTTTTGTATCCTTAGATTATAGCATATGTAGGCCCTTTTGTTGGATGTGTAACAAATAGATATTTCTTCATCTAATCTAGAATCAATTTTCTAGGTTATCATCATCTCTCTTTATGTAGCATTTGCTCCCAAAAACTCTGAAGTGTTTAAGTGATGTTGGTCTGCCAAACCAAAAATCATATGATTTTTTGTTGTGGTTAACTCTAAGTTGTGATTTGTTAAGTATGTACACTATTGTATACATTGCTTCTCTCCAATATCTATCTGGGAGTTTGGCTTCATTTAACATGGTTCTGGTTGCTTCTTGAACAGTTCTATTTATCCTTTTAGTAACTCCATTTTGCTAAGGAGTTCTTGGAGCTTAAAAGTGTCTTTTAATTCCATGCATTTCAAAAATTTATTGAACTCATTTGAGGTAAATTCTCCTCCACTGTCTAATCTTAGGCACTTGATTTTGAGATCAGTCTCATTTTCAACTTGTTCTTTGAAGACTTTAAATTTTTCGAATGCTTCTAATTTTTCTTTGAGAAAGGATACCCAATTCATTCTTGTATAGTCATCAATGAATAAAATGAAGTAGTTTTCACCTTGTATACTCTTAGTTCTTGTTGGTCCACAGAGGTCAGTATGAACAACTTCTAATGGTTTTTATTTAGAGTGTTCCTTTGTATTGAATCTTACTTTTGTCTTCTTCCCATGTTTTTAGTGCCTACAAATAGAGTTTAAAGGTTTTATAATCTTTGGCATGTCTTTCACATCTTCCTTTCTACTAAATTTTATCAATTTATCGAAGCTTATGTGTCCCATTCGTTTGTTCCATAGCCAAATTTCATCCATTTCGCCCATGCAACATTTTTCTTCTTCTTCTTCCATGTTTAAGATATATACATTGTTTGATGTCCTTGGTGTAACAACCACCAATTTTCTCGAGTATTATTTTCTAATTTCACATTTTTGAGAGTCAAATATGAGAATGTGTCCTTTATGACATGTTTGTCTCACACTGAGGAGATTAGGCTTCAAATTTTCAACTAATAGCACATTTTCTTCTTTAGCTCTGCTATTTCTCAGGTTGATTGTACCCCTTCCAAGTATATTGGTAGAGACATCATCTCCAAATATAACACTTCCTTTTTCTTTTCTTTTCAGATTGAGGAATTTGTTTTGATCTCCTATCATATGCTTTGAACATCCACTATCAACATACCATTAGATTATTTTATTCTTAGCATATAAGACTACCTTACATTCCGTTTCCTTTTCTTATATTTTTTTTCCCTTCCATATCTTGTTATATTTTTATTCTTGACTATTGAAAATACTTGTCTTCATGGAATCTTTTGATAGTCTACAATTACTAGCTTTATGACCATAATTGTTGCATTTATAAGGTTCAATATTGTAATCTTGTAATGAAGAAAATGAATTATAGTTTCTACTCCTTTGATTTCTACTATACTTGTTGTTCTTATGGCCATATCCTTGAACACTTTTATGATAGTTATTTCTATAATCTTTACAGTCTAATGCATTATGCCCAAAATTATGACAAGAAAAACAATAGCCAAGAAAAAGTTGTTGGTACCTTTTTGGGGGAGTTCTTCTTGGACTAGTATTTCTTCTATACTCATTTCTTTTTGGAGAGAGTGCAGATCTTTGTTGATTAGAGTTGGTCTTTATCTAGTTCTCTTTTCTTTTGAAGGATATTTGAAGGGAAGCTGCATAAGTCCTTGGATTTTTATCACCTTTTTGTATTCCAGATTTTGAGCCTTTATTAGTTTCCTTGTGATCATAACCCATTCCAACCTTATTACTTGATGGTATTTGACTGTTAAGGATGTCATTCAAGATTTTTGAACTACTTTCAAGATTTGAAAGATTAGTTCCTTTTTCAAGTTTCCTTCTTAGAAGAACTATTTCAACCTCTATTTTTTCAAAGTTTTTCTCCTTGTCATTAAGTTGTTTACTTAATGCTTCTTCAATTATTTTAGCTTCTTGTAGCTAAGTTGAGTTTTTAAATCAACAATGATTTGTTCTATTTTCTTGATGCTTTTTGAAACTTCTTCTTCTCTTTATTTTTGTTCTTCCTTATAGTGTAACAATTGTTCTTTTAATGATTTATTCTTCCTTTTATATTTTCTCAATTCTTTGAAAGCACTAATAATTTATTATTAAAGGTCTACTTCTCCTTCAACTTCAGAGTTTCCTTCATCTCCATTATTATCTTCAGTAGTTTCATTTTGAATTTCTATGCCCATAAATAGAAGTTTTGTCTCGTCATCTTCACTCATGTCAGATGAAATACTGTCTTCTTTGGAGTAAAAGTTTTTTGTTTTGTAGAATTTCTTATTTTTTCCAGTTTTTTCCTTTTTATGTTCTTTATGGTTATAAGTTTCTTCATCATCACTATCCTTCTACTTTGGATAGGGACATTTGGAGGTAAAATGCCCAACTTTTCCACAATTGAAACATTTGAGAGGTAACTTCCCTTTGTATTTCCCAGACCCTTTCTTGAGTTTCCTTATAAAGTTAGTCTCTTCCTCATATGATGTGTCTGAGTGAATTTCATTTGACACATGCTCATGGTTCTTTGTTTCTTTTGAAGCTTTAAAAATTGCTTCCCTTTTTGATGGATTTTTTTTCCTTGTTCTCATTTCATATGATATAAGAATCCCATGAAGTTCATCCATTGTAAGTTTGTCAAGGTTTTCTCGATCTTCCAAGTTAGATACATTGACATCATATCTCATTGGTAATGATATCAACATCTTCTGGACAATAATTTTGTCATCTAAATCTTCTCCCAGTGTTGTGATTGAATTGACAATTTCATCTACTCTTAAAAGATACTCTGTAATGTTTTCTTCTTCTTTCATCTTCAATTTTTCAAACTGTCCTATGTATGTTTGAAGCTTTGATTTCTTGAATTTGACATATCCTTCATAGTTGATTTTAGTGTTTACCAGATCTCTTTTGTTTATTTACAATGCATTACTTTGACACATACATTATTTGCTAATCCACCCAAAATTGCATTTACAACTGTTGAATTATCATTGCATCATTTCTTTGCAATTGTGTCTAGAGGAACAGTTTTCGGTACATCATAATCGTTTATAAAAGATAGTCAAACATTACATCCCAATGCCATTAGGTAACTTCTCATTCTTATACTCCATAATGCATAATTATCTCCTTTGAATAGTGGAGCTCTGTTTGAGGACATCCCTTCTTGTTGATCCATTGTGATTTCTTAGAATCTTCCTTCAAGTGATTAGATTGTGATTTAGAGTGTTGGAATATTGTTTAATATTGATATTGGGGGGGGCGGTGTGAATCATTATCGCTTCTTTTTCAATATTTAAAACCACTTAATTATTAATCTTATTAAAAAAAAAAGGATCAACAAAGAAGAACAATACACAAAATCTTAACATGAAACACCATAAATGTTCTTTTTATATATTTATAAAGGTTAGAGTGAATATCCATGAGGCCAAATCACAAACGTGTCATCTACAAAATGAAACCAACACTTATGTTTGAGATGAAATTTGTTCAAGGCTAGAGTCTCTAAATGTTCCATAAACATATTAGCCACCACAAGGGATAAGGAGGAACCCATGGTTGTACCTTTGGTTTATTCATAACAAAATCCTTTAAAGATGAAGAAGGTATAAGAGAGGCATATATTAATGAGGTTAAGGCTTTTAGAAGTATGTTATGAACAAATTGAAGGTACAACCATGGGTTCCTCCTTATCCCCAGTGGTGGATAATATATTTATGGAACATTTTGAGACTCTAGACTTAGACAACTTTCATCTCAAACCTAAGTGATGGTTTGATTTTGTAGATGACACATTTGTGATTTGGCCTCATGGTTATTCCACTCTAACCTCCTTCCTCAACTACATTAATAGAATCTCCCCTCACATCCAATTTACTATGGAAACCAACACATATAACTCTATCTCCTTTCTTGATGTACTTATTTTGCATTTTCTAGATGGTTCCCTGACCCACCAAGTTTAAAAAAATAAAAATCACATTGATAGATACCTCCATGCCCATTCCCACTACCATATAGCTCAAAAATATGATGTACTTAAAACCTTGATTATTCGCACCAATCGTATCTCTGGCCCTCAATTTCTTGAGAAAGAAAAATCCCACCTTACCAAGGCCCTTTTATATAATGGATACTTTCACTCTCAAATCAAACAAGCCTTTCTCTCTTCCAACAACCCTAAAAAAAAATCTCCTCTTCCTCCTCCCCTCCTCAAGCACTCATTTCCCTTCCCTATATCCAAGGTACCACCTATCTTATTTCAAAATTCTTAGATAAGAAGAATATCAAAACCTTATTCAAACCTTATAAAAACCTCAAACAATTTTTCAGAACCGCTAAATATAAATATGACCCAATGCTTGACCCAGACATATGCCAAATTCCTTGCTCATGTGGAAACTGTTACATAGGCCAAACTGGTCTATCCTTCAAAGCCCGTCTTAAAAATAATATAGTTGATACCACCCACAACCGAATTTCTAAATCAACTATTGTGGAACATTCCTCTAAATCCAAACACCTAATTTTCTTTGACCAAACAAAAATACTAGCATCCGCTCCTTATTACTCGTCTCACCTCATTCACAAAGCTCTTGAAATTGAAAAACATCTGAATAATTTCAATCGTGAAGATGGATACAAAATGAGCCAATATTAGAAACACGTCATTCATCACTTGAATCATTGTTCAGAGTCCTCCTTCTCCTAACTTCGTGCTCTTATCCTTTTACTTTTTAGCTATCATTTTGTCCCATTCTTATTCTCCTCTTATGGTTCATTTTCTTATCATCCTCTTCATATTATCAACATCCTTCCACTTTCTTCCAACTATTACTAATCATCTTCATCATTTTTTCAACTTTGTACTCTTTTCCACTTTGACTATTTCTTTAATTCTTAATCTATTATAATCCCTAATTTTAATCTATCATAATCCTTATATTATTGTACTAGTTTATACCACTTCCTCTGATTTTTTCCATTAATCTACATTATTCTAGTTGTTCATATTATCCTCGTTTTATTTTCTACCAAAATTTTTATTTTGACTCCAAATTTGATTAATTTACCAAGTTATTAATACTAACAACTTATTTGACTATTCCTTAGTTTTTAATTTGACTAACGACTAGTGATTTATTTTTTTAATTTTCCATGTTAAACTCCTCTTTCCCTCTCCAACGGTCCTTTTCCATTCCTCCTATATAAACCCCATCACTCTTTTCTAACGTTCAAGCTTTATTTGTCCCTGATGATGGGTGGAGTGTCCACTCAAAACGTTGGACATTTCAAAACCTGCGACATGGTTCTTATCTAGAAATTTTCCTAACATTTTGGAAACTTCATATGTTGCAAAATTTGGGGAGGATGTAGGACCAATGACATAACACAAGGTAAGTATATTGGTTGTATTTTTGGTTTATTATTATTATTATTTTGAATATATATATATATATATATATATATATATATATATATATATAT
>JZKD02S1880486.1:26320-44351 GCA_000966675.3 Picea glauca | reverse complement strand
TCTCGGGGATCCCTGGGCGAGGCATCTCTAGGTTTTATTTCCTATGGCTTTTACCTTTTACCAGCTGCTTTTACCTCCTAGGCCTTTAGCCCCTTCTTCCCACAGGACAAAGTGTAACCCCTCAAATAGGTCATCCTAATGCTCGGACTAGGGGAATGGGATGGATGAATGGGATACAAGATGTAAAATGATAATATTGTGGGAGCGGACGATGGCTCTTCAAATCCTCCCTGGTGGCTAACCAAAACCTATGGGTACAAGCTTGCTAGGGCACCCCATTAATCCCCTAAACAATGGTCAAGTGGGTTAGCGTAAGATCCAAGAAGTTGTCAGAAATGTAAGGAACCTGATGCATATCTCTAAAAGTTATAATGATCAAACATGATACATACCATGATACTTGGACCAATTGCCTCATGGAGCAAGAGTCTTGTCTGATGCAAGTCCAAGATGATGGTGATGGATGCTGCTACTGCTAACAGGACAAATATGAAGAAGAAGAAGAAGGATGGGCCCTCCAGGGCCATGCTCAGGTCAATCCTTCTCTCGGTACTCCATGTCTATGACCTATGGGCCTCGAGACATGATCTCCTAGTTATCCCTAGAAATCGGGGATAACACCTCCAATTTACATCCCTCAAATATCAATGGGTGGGATTCAATATTTTGTGGGGAACCTGGATGTAATACACATTTAACACTAAACCAAGGTTTGTCAGGTGCTCCAGAGCATAGGTGAAGGAAAAGGAGCAAGTGTATTGGGTCCTCCAAATCAAACCCCAATTTCATTCTGGGATAAGACCCAATGATGTTTGGGGTGGAGGTGATGGCTGATAAAACCATAGTTGGAAAAGTGTATGGTTGAAAATTCATCAAGAAGTCAATGAAGGCTTGGTCCAAGACAAATTGGGGTGCGTCCTCCAACCCCTCGCCCAGAATCTGTCGACTCTCCAGGGGTTGTTTCATGATTATTTTCTTGGAGCCTTTACAGGCAATGGCCATTCTTCAAAAAATTTGGTCAATTGATTCTTCCCCGGTCCTAATGAAGTTATGGAATCCCACTTTTGATGCAACAAGTGAGCACCTGGATTCCATCCCAATCTGGATATGATTGTTGGGCCTCCATCCTCACCTTTGGTCCAAAAAATGCTTCCAATCTATTGGGAATTTTTGGGGGGAGTTTTTGGCTGCCGATATGGGATTCATAGAATCAAGGGATATGTCGGTGGCAAGGATTCTGGTCTCATTAAATATCCTAGAAGGGCTACGAGAATTCCTTAATTTGACTGATATGGGAAGGATCAGGGTTCAAATCCTAGACTATAAAGGGGTTCCATTTCATTGTAGGAAATGCCACGAATATGGGCATGTTGTTATGGACTTCTAGAATTCCATTCAGGGGTGCTCTAGCAGTTGTCCCTCCTTAGCGAGTAGGACCGACCAGGAGTGTCAAGAATATTTTGGAGCCAACTCTCACTCTTCGTTGTCGAGTTCGATGGGTACCCCATTTTGTGATCCATTAGAGTCTTTGAATTTATTGATATATGGGTCGAATGATTCAACAGGGGATGCCTTGGCTTTAGACCTGATCACAGTGGAAGCAGTGAGCACAAAGATTTGTTAGAGGCAACTTCACAACAATTGATAAAAAAATTATTGGGTATGCATCTTTCTATTTCTCGTCCAGTAAATAGATTGATTAAAGCTTTCAATTTTTTTTATGGTGGACTATAACCACTCTCTCCGAGATCTCCCCTTCCAAAATAATATGGCACTAAAACGTTTTCCAATAATCCACACCCTCCTTTTCCATCTTTGGCTAACTGTACTCTCCGCCCAGACTCGCCTCCTAGATCCCCAGTTTCCTAGTCATCTGAGGAATCTTCCTCTGATGGTTTTGAGGACTCGAACATTCATTTCCAACTTCCTAACATATTAGTATCCATTCCCACAACATACAACAGAGGCCTGGGCCCTAACCCGAAGATCTTGAAGACCAAAAAGGGTCATGGTAGAAATTCACATCTCTCCAAGGCTCAATCATGTGCACTGGTTGATATTGCTTTAGGCCGACAACGATCAATTCTAGGGGCTCTTAGAGAAGCAAAATCCCCCGTATGGGTTCCCCCATGAAACTCCTCACCTTTAATTGCATGGGTTTGGCAAGTCCCCAAAACAACTCTGCACTGAAGTGGTTGGTAACAATACACCAGCCTGATGTAGTTCTTTTTCAAGAAACCTTAGCAGATGAAGTTACGACCACCAAGATACTAATTGTTCTTCTCATGGGTTGGCTTTTTCTGGGATTGGATGCTCAGGGTAGGTCGGGTGGCCTAGTTTTAGGCTGGCAATCTAGGATTATTAAGCTTTCGAACTCATGGAATTTGGAATCCTACTTGGGGGGACTTTCTGGTAGAAGGAATTGGCCTGAAGGTCAGAATAACCAATGTTTATGGACCTCATTCAGATCAAAACTCCTTTTCAGAATCTTTTCTTGGTAAATATCTTTTGAAGGTTGAAAATTTAATAATAGGAGGTGATTTCAATTTATCATTGGGGGAAGCTGAAAGTTGGGGCCCCTCAGCCCACCCCGACAATCAAGTAACTTTCTTCATCCATCTTTTGTCTTCCAACGGTCTTATTGATAGAGCTCCATGAAAGATACTACCCACCTGGAGGAATATGAGGGTAGGGGAGGCTCATGTATCCAAGAGGTTAGACCACTTCTTTATATCACAACCCTTGGTGCTGCTTCCATTCCAATTTAGTCAATGGATTGGGAGTGGAGGTGAATCAAAACACTCCCCAGTGTGGCTAGAATTTGAAGGTGGCCCTCAAAATCTTGCATCTCCTTTTAAATTCAAATATTCCTAGTTAATGGATGAGAGTTTCTAGAAGTTGGTCATGTCTAATTGGATTAGAATAAGGGATTTTGAGGGTAGTCTGACTGCCATATAATTTTTGAGAAATCTAAAAATAATAAAAAAATTGGCCATTTCGTGGGAAAAAACAAAAGAAAAAGAAGATGAGTAGGAACTTCAAAGTATAGAGGAACTTTTGAAGCTAATCTATTAAGATACAGAGTATGGGTTCACTATAGGCTCTTCTCGAGACAATCTGAAGAGGCTTGAGGAAAGGCATAGACAACTATTGGTGGATCAAGAAGCAACTTGAAGGCTTAAAAGAAGAGAAATATGGCTTGAGAATAGAGATGAGAATACAAATTTGTTTCAAGACTATGCCAAGGGGCGTAAATAAACCAACACAATATGTAGTTTAAAGAATCAAGAAAGAAGACCAGTCACTTCTTTCAAAGGGCTAGCGAACGTGGGTAAAATCCATTTCCCATCCTTATTCAAAGAAGACAGGCATGTGAAAATTGTTGACATCATAATATTGGTATTATACTTTCCTATCTTTGTGGATGAACAAGGGAACCAAGAACTATATGCAGAAGTCACTAAAGAAGAGCTGAAAGAAACTCTTCATAGCTTTCAGAAGGATAAAATTCCAGGTCCAAACAAATGGATAATTGAATTCTACAGGTTTGTTTTTGACCTTATTGGAGAAGACCTCCTAAAAGTCATTGAGAAATCTAGAACCAATGGAAAAATTCATAGTCCTTTCAAACCCACTTTTATTTCACTCATTCCTAAGGTGGATGATCCTCAGTCCTTTAATGACTTCAGGCCAATTTCTCTCTGCAATTGTATATACAAAATTATTTCCAATATCATAGCTCATCGGTTGAAGCCACTTCTATTAGAATCCATTTCCAAAGAAAAAATTGGGTTTCTAGAAGGGTGACAAATTCATGAGGCAATAGGGGTAGCCGAGGAAGGCTTGTACAAACTGGAGATAACAAGAGAAAAGGGTACTATTCTAAAGATTGATCTTTCAAAAGCATATGATCTGGTGAATTGGTCATATATCTGACTCTTACTTACTCATCTTGGGTTTGAGGTCCCATTCATAAAGTGGGTGATGGTGTGTATCACTTATGTCTCTTTTGCAGTCCTTATTAATAGGGTTGCATCCCCCTTATTCATATCAAAAAGGGGTCTTCAGCAAGGATTCCCAATGTACCCACTTATTTTTCTACTGGTAGCTGAGGGATTGAGTAAGGCTATTGATAATGCAACCAGAATAGGGGAATTTCAAGGAATTCAGGTTGCCCCTAGTATGAGGATCACACATATACTATTCATGGATGACAGTCTCCTTTTTTGTAGTGGTAGGGATAGGGATGCAAAAATCCTAGCGGAAATACTTTCCCTCTTTTGCTTGGCTATAGGGATGAAAATAAATATTCAAAAATCTACCCTCACTATTTCAGATATGGAAAGAGAGGAAGTGGCTACCTATCAAAGACTCTTTCCATACTTAGTCTAGGACATCTCAGAAGGACTAAAATACTTGGGGTTTCAGTTGAAGCCGAACAACTATAGAAAAAAATATTGGAAATGGTTGCTAACAAAATTGGAGAAAAGGTTGAATGGTTGGAGCTTTAGGTGGTTGTCTAGAGAAGGAAGACTCACTCTAACCAAATCTGTCCTGAAATCCATTCAAGTATATTGGATGTCATTGACCTGGATTCCAAAGGGTGTGTTGGAAATGATAAGGAAGACTTGTTCTCGGTTTATTTGGTCTGAATCAGGGGATACTTTTACTCATTCCTGGGAAAAATGGGAACACATTGCTCAACCAAAAGTCTTGGGAGGTTGGGGACTCAAAAATATTTTTCTATTTTCCAAGGCTTTGGCAGCAAAGTCTTTTTGTCATCTTATTTCAATCACCCGTTTGTGGACACTGGTAGTTACACAAAAATACATCCTCCCAGAAACTATGGAAGATTGGATTCGATCACCAATCAAGCCAACCCGTTACTGATCGATTATTTGGAAATCCATGACATCCTCCTTTTCAGTGGTAGGGGATGGTTTGGCCTGACGACTAGGTAAAGGAAATCACATTAGCATAGGTTTCAATCCCTGGCCTGGTAGCGAGATATAACATATACTACCAGATGATCTAATTATTCATCTTCACGGGAAGGATATCTCCTTTGTCTCTCACCTATCTGATCCCCCCTCAACTACACTTTGGAACCAAGGTTGGAGAAGTGATACATATATAGGATTAAATGGTGATTTTGTAGACCTATTGGAAAATTATATTTCAGCTCTTCGAAGAGGTCACATCAGAATCTCAGACAGGGAAGATCAATTAGTATGGAAAAAGGACCCTCTAGGTTCCTACACTCCAAAATTTGGCTACATAGCTTTGAATATAGACCTTTTTCAACAAAATCCCAGTTGGTGGTGGAGGGGATTATGGAAGCTAAAATGCCCCCAAAAATCCAAAATTTTCCTTTGGGAAGCCCTAGACAACAAAATCCCAACTTGGGATAATTTGAGAAGGCCTCAAATAGAAGGGATGAGTAGATGCCCACTTTGTCAAAATGATAACGAATCCACTTTCCATATTCTCATCTCTTGTCCCTTCTCCAAGAAAGTATGGAGTGAAACTTCCACAAGCCTTAGGCAGAGATGCATATGGGATGGAAACACATTGAAACTAGCATGGAAGGCCTAGATTCGAGATCCAAGAAATAAGGAAATAAAATCACTTCCTCTCTTAAGCAGCTGGGGCGTATGGCTGGCCCAAAATGCATTGATATTCAAAGAAAAATCCTCTATCCTAGAGGCAATTGCAGCCCAAAATCTATCCATATTGTCTCACTTCCCTCAGTCAAAAGAAGCTTCGACCTTGTAGGTAAGGAAAACAGAGGTCATTGACACTTCAAAACCCTAGGCATACTTTGATGGAGCTTCTCAAAACTCCACATGAGGAGGGGAGAAGTTCTCCACTTAACAAAAAAACATTGTTTTCATATAAAAATGGGTATGGCCTGGGGCACAAACAACTATGCTGAACTATTGGCATTGAAACTATTACTTCTTTTCTCGAGAGAAAAGGAAATTCATCACATTCAAATCTTTGGTGATTCTATGAATGCCATCAATTGGGAAAGAAAGCATCAAATTTGTCACAACATTTTTCTTATTCCTATCCTGGAGGATATTTTTCGTATGATGGATGTATTTGATTCGTTGGTTATCTCTCATGTATACAGGGACAAAAACATGGTAGCGGATACTCTGTCCAAAGCAAGTTTGAAACTCACCTTAGGTTAATGGCACTTCATAGAGAATAAAGGGGAGGACTCTTATGCCTTTTATCATCGACCCTTTATAGAGGACCACGAGCAGACACATGACTAAAGCTTCATACTTTTCTCTCTTTCATGATTGGCACATTTTGGGCACTGTTCATCTGGATTATCTTTTTTTCAACATTTTAAGGTCTCACCATGGTTTTTATTTATCTGAATTCAGCAACTGTTAGCACCTTATTGAAGACAAAAATTTCTTCAGCGATGCAACTATAAGGCAGATGATAAAATTCTATCTTGGCATTCTATTTGATCGCATATTTCTTTTTTTTTTTGGTTTTGTTTCTAACGCACTTTTTCCATGTATATATTAGGATATAACTTTGCAGACTTTATTCCACCTTGTTCTAGGTGAGGAAAATTATAGGCATGCTGCCATGCAATATAAATTTCTACGCATGAAAGCCAGGGTTTTTAGTGGTAACTTTTTGGGTATGGGCTAAGGGCCTTTTATATCTTACCAAAAATACACATAGATGGTGTGATGTACTCTTTGAAGCACCTACAAAATGTAATTTTGTCTCTCAAAAGAAATAAAATTACGCTTTTTTCTGAAGAAAAAAAATATTATTTTCAAATATTTTTGATGTTACTGTAATATAATTTTTTTAATATATTTAATATGCTTTAACTTTTTTTTAATATATTTGATATGCTTTTATTTATTTTTTAATATATTTGATATGCTTTTAGTTGATGAGATTATTATTTTCAAATACTTTGATGTTACTTAGTATAATGTTTTTTTAATAAGTGTTTAGATTCTTTTTTTTTTAAAGTAGAAAAATAAATCATTGAGTTGATGTTATAATAAGTAACTTAACTCTATGGAAAAAGTTATAATGCTAAACTTTATGGTTTCTTGAATGACTAACTTGTATGTATCTTCTATTATCTCTACTTTTAAGATGATAATCTCAACTTTTAAGATGATATATGAAAGATTGTACAAAATATTCTCGAACTATCTATGGGCTCCTCATATGATTTAGTCTCATATATTTATGTCAATTTGTTGGACCATAGTATATGCATAGATGTACATAAGAGGGATCCTATGAGCAATATTTATGTTAGTTTGTTGGACCATAATATATGCATAAATGTATATAAGAGGGGTTCTATGAGCATCAAATATTCTCTTTTACCTCAAGGTCAAGGGAGTAAAAATGATATAGGAGTTCTTAAATTCCAATCACTAGTCCTAGTAAGGAGTGACAACTTATGTTAAGTTTGTTATACATAAATTATGGAGTTTAGGATATTTAATCTCATTTTATGAGAAATTAGTATATTTTTTTTTAATAAGTGTTCATATGTTTTTTCTTTTATAAAGTAGAAAAATAAATCATTGAGTTGATGTTATAACAAGTAACTTAACTCTATGGAGAAAGTTATAATGCTAAAATTTATGATTTCTCGAATCACTAACTTATATGTATCTTCTATTATCTCTACTTTTAAGATGATAATCTCGACTTTTAAGATGATATATGAAAGATTGTACAAAATATTCTTGAACTATCTATGGGATCATAATATGACTTAGCCTCATATATTTATGTGAGTTAGTTGGACCATAGTATATGCATAGATGTACATAAGAGGGCTCCTATGAGAAATATTTATGTTAGTTTGTTGGACCATAATATATGCATAAATGTATATAAGAGGGGTCCTATGAGCATCAAACATTCTCTTTTACCTCGAGGTCAAGGGAGTAAAAATGATATAGAAGTTCTTAAATTCCAATCACTAGTCCTAGTAAGGAGTGACAACTTATGTCAAGTTTGTTATACATAAATCACGGAGTTTAGGATATTTAACCTCATTTTATAAGAAATTAGTATATATATATTTTTAATAAGTGTTTAAATGCTTTTTTTATAAAGTAGAAAAAGAAATCATTGAGTTGATGTTATAATAAGTAACTTAACTCTATGGAGAAAGTTATAATGCTAAACTTTATGTTTTCTCGAATGACTAACTTATATGTATCTTCTATTATCTCTACTTCTAAGATGATAATATCGACTTTTAAGATGATATATGACAGATTGTACAAAATATTCTCAAACTATCTATGGGCTCCTCATATGACTTAGCCTCATATATTTATGTTAGTTTGTTGGACCATAGTATATGCATAGATGTACATAAGAGGGGTCCTATGAGTAATATTTATGTTATTTTGTTGGATCATAATATATGCATAAATGTATATAAGAGGGGTCCCATGAGCATCAAATATTCTCTTTTACCTCGAGGTGAAGGGAGTAAAAATGATATAGGAGTTCTTAGATTCCAATCACTAGTCCTAGTAAGGAGTGATGGCTTATGTTAAGTTTGTTATACATAAATCATGTAGTTTAGGATATCTAACCTCATTTCATAAGAAATAAATATCTCATTCTTCTTTATTAATATGAGAGAGAGAGGAGTTGTGCTTAAGATTTGGTGGGGATAAATAGAGGGATAAAAAAATCCAAGGATTTGACCTTTTAATAAAAAAAGGAAGTGTCAATAATTTGATTGAGGTTTTGAAACGATTTGATTTACTACGGTTCTTGAATCTTTTATATTTGCATTAAATAAGTTGTAAATTGTCATATGTATGAAATATTGATAGAAAGCCTTATTGTAGACTCAATGTTTATGTAGGACGAAACCAACCTGAATCAAATTTTATGACTAATAGAGTTTCTAAGGAAAGACCATAAAACACGAAGTTATATGGTGAAAAGACAAATCCTTTTTTCACAACCAAATAGTTTTATGTTGAAATTTATGTAATCTTACAAAATCCTAGATACAAAGTGAAATGACAATGGATTAGATAGAAATTTGGCAAGCTACCAAGTGAGAATGTGATGCATTAACACTTAGCCCATTAGGATTTTTACTATGAGAAGGTTACAACTTATAGATGTCAACAACAAATTTGACTTGCCTAATTTGTGGCTAGAAAGTTGATGAGACAACCATTATTTTGGAGTTGCTAATGAACACCCATGTTTTGGGGGTTGCTCATGGACATAGAAAATCATGATGTAAATGGTTGGAGATTTTTGAGCTAGAGAGATGAATTGAAGAAGGGGTTAGCTTTTGACAACTTCATAGGTTGCAAAATTTGGGGAAGATGTAAGAACAACAAAATAACATAAGGTAAATATATTGGTTGGATTTTTGTTAAACTAAAGTTTTCATTCATGAAATTTAGAAATACAAGAATCCATCTCCTTTAACTAGGTTGTCATATCCATCAACAAGGTTTGAGACATTGTTATTCTAGCCCAATTAGTTAGAGAACAATACATTATGACAAGTTTTTGAATGAGTTAGAGGACAATACATTATGACAAGTTTTTGAATAGCTTGGATGTTAGTTTCCTAATGAATTTTCTATTTGTTATTATAACATCATATTTATTTAATATTTTCAAATTAAATAATATAAAAAATTACATTAACAATTTTTTTTTTAAATGAAATTTATACATAATAATCAAACTATTATTTTTCAATGTTGTATACAAAGTATCTTAATAAAATTCATTATTAATTTATTAAATATAAGTTAAATATTTGTAATGATAAAAATAACAAAAGTACTTTTTAACTCGTAAGGAATACTACGCACCTAACACAATGAGTGTCAAAATCAATACTAAGTTAAATGCATACATCCTATGTATTTCTATATAGTGATTTGCACTCATTGAAAATGATAAGTAACGTGACATTTTAGGGTGGCTTTAGATGCAATTATCTTTTAAAGGTGATTCTTGGTGGATTGCCTCAAGAATAATCATCATCCTCATTTGAATTGGAATGTGGTAGGTCACATCTATGTGGCATATATAATATAAGTGTGAAGATTTCCATTATGATCTTCTTGTGGAGCATTTCCATCATGATCTTTATCTAGACATTCTTGTGGAGCATTTCCATCATGATCTTTATCTGGACATTCTTGTGGAGTAAGAGGGAATCTTTAAAGATAAGCTTGATGATTAAGATCATTTAAGATAATAATATGGGTTGTGGGCCATTCTCACCTCTCTTATTTTACATTCTTAGATGGATTTTGATAAAAAGTGTTCAAATTATGAAAGAATATCATCCATTGATGTGACATGTCGTTGAATGCATGGCTACAAAGGGTGATACTTTTATATTCTTTAAATGAAAATGGAATATTGGGTTTGTATTGATTGGTGTAATAATGATAGTGTTGAAATTGATACCAACTTTTATAATTTTTTGCATGTATGAAAATCAAACCTTTTCCAGTATTCTAGAATAATGAGCTGCACATGACACAACATAGACATAATTATGAGAATCACATGGTTACGCAATTGTATAACTAGAAAAATGTTGATATGTGTCGGCCACCATGGTTTTAAAGGCCATGCGTGGAAACAAAGTAAATATAATTTTAATGTGTCATAGGAAAAGTACCACCTATGAGATCAAGCACCTTTTAAGGGTCTTAGATCTCTAAGATATAAATAATATAAATTGTACCACCTATGAAATCAAGCACGGCCTTAGATGTCTAAGATATAAATAATATAAATTAATGAGTATATGTGAATGTGTTATAGTTCAAATGAATACATTTGTTATTAGTCTCTGTTGTAGGCATAGAGGGATTATAGCGATCGATAAAGCGTTGGCTATATATTAATTTGTCCTTTGATTGGAAATATTTGCACAATACCTATAGTTGGAGTTATGGAACTAAAAACATATATTTTTATATATTAAAAAGTAACATATATGTACTAATCTGATTGGCTAAGAGATTGGAGGTCTTATTGCTGGCTTCGCTATTCCCAATGTAGTGTATGGCAACATATCCAAACTTTTTCTAGTAGACAATATGTTTTAATCATATATTTTTCCTGTATATTGCTTGAAGGTCGATTAATGCTACCATTAATTCGAATGTTTGTATCAACATTTTTTGCTACCCGAATATATCCGTCAATTTTGATATGTACTAAGCATATTGAAATGTTTTCATATCCAAGCTTTGTATATTTCTTGAAATTTACTGACACTTATTCTGAGATGCCTCAATAGGCCTGACAACGTAAATGTTTACATGACGCGACACCCTCCAACACCCTTGACAGCTTAAATGTTTTCATACCACGAGGTGCTTAGACATCCTGAGAGTCTTAAATGTTTATGTAAATACACTTCTGGGAGTACATGCCAGTTCAATAGCCATTGTATGTTTCATCCTTGTTCTGCCATTGAAGCTACATACATTGTTTACTGGTTTGGTGACTGCTTATTCTTTGTTGGTTTGTCGGGTGCTGCCATTGTATGTTTCATCCTCGTAATCGTTGAAGCTAGATACATTGTTTACTGGTTTGGTGAGTGGTTCTTCTTCGCTAGTTTCTCAGTTGCTGTTTTTTGTTGTTTCACTCCCAATTCGACCTGCACTTCTGCATTTCATCGTTTCGGAGTAAGTTTCGATGCCATAGTTTCATTTTGTATTCCTTGTTTGCTGTTCAGTGTTTGCAATTTGCAAGTAAAAATGTTTTCTTATTTGTAGTCGCATGTTCCTTGTATGTTTCCAGTTCCTTTTTTGCTTTGACTGCAGTTTTGTAATCATTGGAGATACATATATTGTTCATTGGGTCGGTGGATTTTGTTGGTTCGTTGGTTCCTGGGTTGCTGGTTCAGTTTGTTTGACTGGGGTTTGCGCTTTGGGGACCTGGGGGTGTAGTTCGGCCTCTTTGTGCTTTCTCGCTAGTTTGGTCCTTGTTGGTTTCTTTTCTTTGATTCGGCCTTGCAGGGTTGGGGTGCAGTGATGGTGGTTGGATATTTTCTTTTTTCTTTTTTTTTGGATTGTTATTGTTTTTTTGGGGTGCTTTACGGTGTTCAGCCCCTGCACCCACCAGTCAATCTGCAGTTGTGTTATTTTTCATTTTTGCAGAGGTTGTTATCTGTATTTTTGTGAGTTTTTCCTTGTGCTCGAGCCCTGCCATGAAAGAAAATAGTTGCATACCAAATTGTTGGAGGATTACATGTGAAGTTATAATATCCGTTGTTTTTTTGTTGGAATAAAGAATATGTATGCAACCTACATTTATAGACCATGTATGGTCAGATGTGCGGATATGACATGACATGTTCTTTCTCCTCTACATAAACTTGTGTGCGCACGATACAATTTGTGTTGTGCTTGAGATATGATATGTGCAACAAAGATTCTTCAAGATTATATTTTCATGTCTGGAAGCATGTCTGGGTAGTTTGCCACAAAAAACTGAGAACTTGTATCATGGGCACAACAATCTATGTAGAGGATAAAGAAAAAGGTTAAAGGGCATATCTGGATGAATTACTAGGGAAAACTATAAATCGTTTAGCTGCAATCATGTAATTGTGTGATATTTTCTACCTTGTAATATATTTTGGCCAGGGAAAAAAAAGCTAGACGTTTACAACCATGTATAGAGAAGTGAAAAGGTTCATGTTTATGCCTTTGTAAACTGTTCGTTGAGTCAGTTTTGTTGTATCTACATATTTCTTGTTCTTCAGTGAATACCATCTTCCATTGATGTTCATTGAATTTTGTGGGTTCCCACATTGAAGCAAACAGAGTAGCTGGAGAAAAGGAGGGAGTCTTGACTGCATCGGCTGAAGAGGATATAGAAAGGTGCATGCTTGTACTGTTGTTTCATATTGTGATGTTTTGTATTTCATTTATGGTCCGTATATGTGTTAAAATAGTTGTGTGCCTTCCTACATGGTAAGTTATCTTGGTTACATATGTTCCTTCCTGCATACTAAGCTAGTTTATGTCTGTTGTGTTTGCGCTACATTGTTGCATTTAAACAAACAAAATCGTTGGATAGGATGAAGGACTCTTTGGCAGGTAAATAGACCATTTTCTTTTTCTTTTAGATGTTTGTTTTCGTAATAACTTGCCTTCATCTCAATTGCATCTTCGACATTGATGCCTTGGAAAAAACAGGTTTCTTAGACAGGGAGATGAATTCTTCTGTGCAACAACAAAGGGTTCTGTGGTACAATATTCTAAAAGGTATACCAAGTGTGTCGGTAAATTAAATATACAAACTGGGTGGGAGCATATAATATTAGACTTGAAAATGATGAATTCATAGTAATGGGCCTTTCTACGCTCCCTGTTTCTACTTTTTCCATTTTATATTATCCCTTTTGTTTTCTAATTCATCTGTTAGTGTGGTTTCTGAAAATTCCCACATGCACCGGTTGATGGACTAATGGACTGGCATATGTGGTTCTGCTTCTACCTTATTCCATAGTTACCCACTTTGTCGATTGTGGTTGCCAGGTTGAAGATTGCTCCCTTGGCTTCCGGGGGTCCGCAATATACAGATTGGCCATGGTGACCCGCGGTCACTCCCTGTTTACTGTTAAACATTTCTCCAGTTAAAAAATTAAGATGCATACAATTTTACGGTTATTTGGTCCTTCCGATGGACAATATACAATGCATATATTTGTTTAGTCCTGATGTTCATCTGCACATGCTTGTATCATAAAAAGTTGGACTAGTGAGATGGCCATGAGCAGTCATCCATCCCAGACATCAACAGACCGACAAGGCCAAAGGTAAAGATGCATGCATTGTGCTCTTACTATGTTTACTAAACAAGTTTCCTGGGATATATATTCATCTATGGCATGGCGGATATGTTGATACCATTTGCAATACATGGTTTCCAGTTCGCAAGAAGTATTAACAAGTACAAGAAAAACGTCGAACGTGTTGCATGTTCCGCAGACCAAGAGGTGTGGTTGCGAAACTATGGCTCCATAGTTCATTAATACAATTCGTGTAATTGTAGCACACTACCATTCATTTTAGTTTTCCTGTTCAAAAAATGTCATCAGGTCTAGAGTTGTGACATCCAAAGTACTGTCAATAGAGGGCTTGAACAACCACCAAACTGGACAACTGTTCGTCGGGGACATAATGGTTGTCTATACCACCTACTTGGACAAGGAAAAAAAAAGTAGATCCAGTATGCGTGCTGATATGACAGACAAGGACGCCATGATGAAAGTCACACTGTCTGTTCCTCCACAACTTGTCTAGAAACATGCAAAAAAGATATTGTCGTGTAATGGGATATCCATTACAAATTTTAATGTATTGCCCAAAATAGTATATGACCGTGGTGATTGCGATCAAATTATTTTGCTCAACGAAACAAGCATTGTGGAAAAAATTCCTGCTATTTGTTCACAATATCGCTTCCTCCCGGACTCAACTATCAGGCAGCTTGCATAGAGCACTGATATTTACCCAATCAGAATGATTGGGGCTGTTGTGACACTGGCAAGAAAATTTGGGTCACAATACATTCTCCATATAAAGGATGGAGAGTCGGACAATGAAAAGGAAATGGTACCGCTTTTCATATTCAATTTTGTTCTTAACTTTCACGTCGGCATATATGTCAGATAAGTTACACAAATATTGCACTGTTCCATGCTGCAGCTACAATTGTTCGATACATATTTAGATTTGGTTTCGTCAATGGAACAACAATTGCATAGAAGGCAGATTCCACTTATGTTCTTCAAAAATATAACAAAGAAGAAGGATGCTAGAGAAAGGATCTTTCAGACAACCTAGGCAATGTTTGTAACAGAGTTATGAGCAGATATAGTAGAGGATCTTGAGAAACTAGCTAGATCTACAATTGTTGTGTGTATACATCCACAAAATCATCCTCACTTTGCTTATAGAAATAGCCTTCAACAAATTCATGCACCTGTTTACTTTTTCTTTTTTGTTTTAAAGGGGAAGGGGGGATTTAGTTCTGTATTATATTGTCCAATGTATTAATCCCTTTGTTCATGTTGCCAGGTTGAAGGTCTTTTAGTTGCAGCCAATGTGTACTCAACCCCCTTTGAGCCTGTATGTGAAAAATGCCATTCCACTACTTCTGCCTCCGCTTTGATAAGTGATGATACGATTGATTGTCTGCGATGCGATGAAAAATGTCCATATATTTATGGACATTGCGTCAATGGTGTTATCTGAACCGTGGGAAACACAATTGTGCAGTGTTCAGTTAGGCAACCTCTGTTACAAAATGTGCTTCCTTAATTGGCAGAGCTTTCATATGAAATGTATCTACACAAAAAGGCAAGTAGTGTCTATATGTTGTGGTAGCTTCAGATACAGAGCAAATTCACTTTAAATGAGGACAATGCAATTTTGCATATCGACTGAAGAAGGGAAAAAAAAAATTAAATCAAACTTTGGGAGGAAACTAAAATACCTCATGTCTCTTTGTAATATTTGTTCAACATCCAGATGATTGTTCATTTCAAGAGAAAAGGAACGCGTGGACATCTTTTCTTTGTATATCAAATTGTTTGGTGCAAAGGTCGATGGGTTCTGGGAACTTTCTTTTGGGCTGTTTAAAGTATGGTTGGTTCTTGGTTATCTGGTTTGTCTATTAATTTGTATACCGTGGAACTCCAACTCTTATTTGGAGGACACGAAACAATATAGTTGAATTTTTTTGGCTACCTAGCATGCAAATCCACCTAATAATTTCTATGGCATTGTGACACAAATGTACTATGTGACTTGTTTTGGAAAATTTCCTTGATCGATGAACTTGGTCAAATTATTGTTGTGAAATAATTTGAAATCAATGAATATATAGTGTGCGAAGTGCAATTGTCCTATCATACCAACAAGAGGCTCTTAAAATTCAAATTGATCATTGTTTTAACAATTTTTGCTTATTCGATGAACTTGGTAAAATAAATATCCTGGAATAATTTGAAATCAACGAATATATACTGTGTGGAGTGCAATTGTTCTATCGTATGAAAAAGAGGGCCTTAAACTTCAAATTGGTCCTTGTTATGCTTGCAGTGGTAAAATTTTACAAAAAAATTCTTTTGTTTCCTTCATTTTTTTAAAAATAAGCGATTTAATATCCTTTAATAATTTAATGTAATTCACTTGTACAATAACAATAATTAATATTAATATTTTAGTATATGATAATAATCTTTTTAGCTGAAGTTAGATAGGATGAGCATTGCTAAACAATCGCAATCTTGAACCCGCCAGACGTGAAATCCGAAAGTCCACCTATCAATTTGTATATCGCGGAAGTCTGGGTGATATTTACAGGACACCGAACAAAAGAGCTTCAAATTTCAGCCCACCAAGCCGAGAACCTGTGATCCAAAAAGTTCCCAAGTATGGAACGAGGGATCTGCATATGCTCTATAAAATCTCTTGTCCATACTTTCTAAAAGTACATGTTTACTATGTATTGCTCATTTGTTGGAAAACTTTTATATCAATCTCTCGACCAGATTGTACAAACTTTCTCATTTAATTAAATTCTGCTGTAGGAACCTTTATTAATTAAACCCTAAAAATTTTGTATAATTAAACATAAATGTCTTTCAATGCGTAATACTTCATTAATCATCGTAAAGCATGTAATATTCAGCAAAAGAATTAAAGTTAACCACAACATGAAATAGATTACATATTCATCCACCTAACTTAGCAATTTCATAAATAAATTACCTGGTTCTGATGCTAAATCCCGCTGCTCCGTTGGTCCAATGCTGAAATTGAAACTGAGTCAAACACTGCCCAAAACCGTGTTTTCCTCCATGCCATCTAGGAGCATCCTATCCGACTCCCTAGCTCTAGGATACTGTAAGGATATCCTGGCCCCCGTGCCCAAAACCCCCAGCAAACCGGTGGCCCCTTCTTTTGAATCACCAAAAACCCCGAAAGCCAAACTCTTCACACCAGAGATCTCCATAGAAAATCTCACACATAAATATATCCTCCTGTCATATTCCCCCTTCACCGACTCTCCCCCCTTCATTAATTTCCTTATCCCTTTATTTATTATCTTATCCCCCTATATTTATTATCTTATCCCCTTATATTTATTATCTTATCCTTATATTTAATATCTTATCCCTTCCCGTATACGTAAATCTTTAATACATTAAATTATTAACCCCCTTTAATTCTTTACTCAATTAATTAATGAGTCTATTAATAATTAATTAATCATTGACAGATATGGACAAATAATTAATAATAATTAATTAGTAAATTATTATTTAAGAAATAATTATTGTTTAACTAACATATTAGGACAGTCAGATTATCAAATTAATTATAATTAATCATCCCTATGCATCTATTTAACCAGGGTTGTTGCATACACCCAGCCTTCAGTAAACTTCATCCCGAAGTTAAGGTATCTTATGGTACAAAGGAAAAGAAACATGGTTCACACATTCATAACAATTAACCGACACTATCAGTAAGTAAGTCAAGAAAACTCATACATACTAGTGTATATGTACAAGAAATGCATGTGTAGCTAGTACATACAAGTTCTGTGCATGTACTAATAATAAAAAACTATCACCCTTTATTAATGTATGTATGAATCCAATCCAATCAACATGACTAGTCTTTTATAAAAGACAATAAACCAATCAAATGTTTGAGAAATCCTTTAATTACAATTTTCCAGTTCAACAATTTTATTTAGACAATTGTGGTTTAGTTACATAATTATGAATATTCATATATACACATTTTCATTTTAGAAGGAAAAACATTAAATTTCACCATTAGACAAATCTCCATACTCTCTCAACTATTTCTACTCATCCTTCCTCCCTAACTTACTTCCATATCCATTCCTATCCTTCCTCTGCTGGACTATCTTGGAGCATCAACTATATTGACCTAACTCCAAATAGAAC
>JZKD02S1880475.1:28188-44703 GCA_000966675.3 Picea glauca | reverse complement strand
TGGCTATTTGGCTGGTGAGTCGGGATGCAAATAGGCCAGTGTGCCTATCCTTGTAAAATGTAATCACACTCAAGTTATTAATAATATCACATCGCTGCACATAGACAGATCAAACAAAAAGAGACGAGGGGATAAAATCCATCAAAAAAGGGAAAAGTAGGGGCTAAGAAAGGGGGATTAAGTCCAAGGGAATATTTTATTAATATTCCTGAAAAGTGTAATTTATGGATATTTTTTTATCGAAAGTTCTTGAGGGATGGGAACGAGTCACCATGTGGCTAAATCTAATTTTGAAGTTGACAAGTGTCCAGTTTAAGGCATGCAATAGATATTACTAGCCTTAGTGTATTTGGGGGATTCATTACTAAGGGATTATCACTCATTCCTTGATCATTCAAACGAATTCTCCTCTGCGAAGGAATCCATATTTTGTTGTAACTTACTGTCATTGGTTAACCTTGTGCTTGAGAAGACATGTATGTTGTTGAAGAAGAGGGTTGTTAGGCCTGTGAGCATTCTCTCCAGGTGAAAGATTTAATTTCGAAGAAGCGGGTTGTTAGGACCGTGAGAATTCTCTCCAGGTGAGAGATTTGCTAGAAATTGTTCCCGGGTGCGCTGGGCATCAGTTGTAGTGCTTTGGGACTTCATGTCTGACATGTTGTTGAAGCCCTAGAAGGGAAGTAGGGAAACTAAAGTATTGTTGAGCAAAGAAGGGGCACACATCCTGGGGTGGGACATGCATGTGGGGAATGAGAGATTGTAGACTAGTTGCAGCAATGGTCACCTTGGACTCAACAATTCCATTGTTTATAAGACCTTAGCCTAGTATTAGGAATCCTTTTCCCTGGTGGAGTTTAAGCCCCAGCTCGGGGGTGACCTGTTGCTGAAAGTTTATGAGCAATAGAGTCTATGGCTAGGAGGAACGTCTGAGTTCTGCATGCATTTGGTGACTTTTCATAAAAGATAAGTGTCCTTTATGTGCTTGTCCCTTTTACTGTGTGATTAATTATCTATGTTTGATATGGGTTTAATTCTTATATGATGTTGCATATAAGTAATTKTTTTTATTCYGTATAATGCTACTTGCACATGTAAGTGTGGTGTTGATATTCAATATTTGCAGTAGTACATGATGAGTATGATAGTCGTTATTAGTTATTCTTGTTAAGTTAACCTTATAATAATGATCATGAGTCTCTAAGGAGAGGTTAGAATGGTCGTGCACATAGGAAATACTTCATGCACACAAGAGACTAGATTCGCTTGTGCGCACAGGAAAGCATGACAGAATGGTTGCGTGCGTAGTAGTGATCACATGTTCAAGGTGAAATACATACACAGTAATGTTGT
The DNA here is from genome assembly GCA_000966675.3 of Picea glauca. Lineage (NCBI taxonomy): Eukaryota > Viridiplantae > Streptophyta > Pinopsida > Pinales > Pinaceae > Picea > Picea glauca. The sequence continues at coordinate 43,353 of JZKD02S1880475.1, read as the reverse complement.
GTGCTCAACATGCTTGTGTGTGCAGTTGTATTGTGTTACTTCCACTCTTATAACTTGTGTAAGAAGAGGGACAGTGGGGTGGCACGATCTATCTTGGGATTGTGCACATTACCTCAAGTTTTTCTATGTAGAATAATATTATAGAGAACAATCTGTGCACTAGACTTTTGGAGTGGCATTGCCCAATAGTGAGAGCTGGGAATGTTACTTTTTCGTATCAGAGCAAAATAAGTTGAGATTTGTGTGGTGTAGCCCAGCCTAGGTACTTGGGGATGTCACATTTTGGTATCAGAGCTATTGGTTCAACACTGAAATTGTATGGGCCAGAGATCAACAAGAAGATATAGAGCAATTGATTCAACACTGGACTTGTATGGGCTAGAGATCAACAAAATGTTGCAGAGCTATTGGTTCGGAATGGTGTGGGCCAGAGATAAACATTAAATTGTCGTGTGTGCTAAGTATTGGTGCTGCACAATGTGGAGTTTATTGTGCATGGAAAAATACTAGTGCACAGTGAAAAGCTGTGATGCACGCAAAATATTGATGCACATGTGTGCACACTAGAATTTGGGATGTTAAAGTCATCCAAGAAATCAGAAGAAAGGATTCTGAAAAAATTGTGCAGAGTTTTCATGAAGTTGTCACATAAATTCGTCTAACAACTCTTATTGCCTACACATTTTGCAGAAATAACAACGATTAGAGCAAGACAAAATCAGTACAGAAAGTAAAAAAGCATGGAAGATGCATAGAAAACTTACAACCATGATGATGAATTTGGGGATTTGTATGTTGGTTTGGATGGTGATGGTACATAATCTAAGGAGGAGCACATAAAATTGGTAGAAACCATAAAGGAATTGCAAAAAAATGTCCAAAACTATAAAGCTGATAATGAACGGCTTATGAAATCCAAGGAGAAACAAGATGGATTCAATATCAAGTTGATGCAAACCTTGGATAGAATAGAAAATAAAATGGATAAGAAGGCAGATTCAATCAAGTCAAGGAGTCATAGGTCTCATAGTGAAAGAAGAGAAACAATAAGTGACGATAAGAAACATCACCATTCACCAAAACATTCATTTAGGAAAGCGTGCAGTAGCTCAATTCCATCTCTTGTAAGAAAGCATAAGAAAAGGACTGAAGTGGATGAGCTACAAGGATAAATGAATAAGATCAATCCTCCTACCTTTGACGATGAGCACAAGAAGGATGAAAATTTAGAGGCCTAGCTGATGGGTATGAGGAAGTAATTCCAGTTGCATAATTACTCTGTGCATGCAGAAGGGAGAATTTCCATCTATCAACTAAAGGGAAAAAATCAATGTGGTGGGATCAATTCGTGCAAGTGCAACACATTGATGAGAAGAAGGTTACTTGGAGGGAGTTTAAAAGGTATTTTCAAAATAAATACTTAACTAAGAGATACTATGACAAGAAAATGAAGGAGTTCTTTGAACTCAAGCTTGGGAGTATGACAATAGATGATTATGGAAGAAGATTCTTGGAACTGCTGAAATATGTCCCATTCATCAAGGATGAACAAGTTAAAATTCATAGGTACCTGAGTGGGATGCTCTCTTTTATTAGTGACATTATACAATATGACAACCCTAAGACATTGGAGGAAACCATAAGGCATGCTAAATGTCTTTATGATCAACAAAAGGGAAGACCGACTTTCCAAAAGGCTTGTGAAGACAAGATGAAAAGAAAGGTGGAACATAGGAAGAAGGGGACCAAGGCACTATTTTTTCAGAAATATTGTGCAATGAAAACCAACTCCCAAGGACCCCAGAATGACTAAGACAGTGGGGAAAAATAGAGCAATTCGCACAATGTACAACAAGATGCAACAGTTGAATACATGGGAACAAATGTACCAAGGATATACGTAGCCTTGGATAAAAAGCAAGTTGATTTTCAATCGCACATGATGGAAGTGAAAGGTAAGATTAATGACCAACCTATTTCTATTTTAATTAATCCAGGGGCTAGTCATAGTTATCTAGATCCTAAGATGGTGGAGATATTCCAATTGCCGAGAAACAAGATTGGAAAATCTTGCTTGGTGCAGTTAGCTACATGGGAAAAAAGGAAAATTAATGAGATAGTTAAGGCATGTCCAATGGAAATGAATGGACTGTGCAAATTTTTTTATTTGAATATCATACCTTTGGGCTCGTATGATTGCCTCATTGGTATGGATTGGTTGGACCAACATCATGTTGTTCTAGACTATTACAATAAGGCGTTTACTTGCTTAGATGAGGAAGGAAACTTAAGAGCAGTTCAAGGCATGCTAAGGCTTGTAACTATCAGAGAAGTTTCAACCTTGCAATTGAAGAAAAACTACAGGAAAGGATGTCAAGTATTTGCAACATGCATGGAGGAGGCACCTAAGGATAAAGTGTCAAATATTGAAGACTGCACATTACTAAAATAATTTGAGGATGTCTTTAAGGAGATACCGGGGTTTCCACTGAAAAGAGATATCAATTTCTCTATAAATATAATGCTTGGAGCAATTTATAGGATGAGTACACCAGAGTTGAAGGAATTATAGATGCATCTTGAAGAGCTTATAAAGAAGGGGTATAAATGCCCAAGTGTGTCACCTTGGGGTGCCCCAGTATTGTTCGTAAAGAAGAAGGATGGTACACTAAGACTTTGCATTGACTTTAGGAATTTGAACAAAGTAACAGTAGAGAACAAGTATCTTTTTCCTAGGATAGATAACCTCTTTGATCAGCTGAGGTGCGTGCAGATATTTTCAAAGATTGACTTCATATTTGGATATTATCAGGTAATAATTAAAGAGGAAGACATCAACAAGACTGCCTTGAGAACGAGGTATGGCCATTATGAGTTCACTGTGGTGACATTTGGGTTTTCAAATGCACCAACTATCTTAATTTTTTTGATGAATGGAGTTTTCATAAATTACTTAGATAAGTTTGCCATTGTATTTATGAATGACTTACTTATTTACTCAAGGTTTGAAGAAGAACATGAGGAACATTTGAGGATGATGCTGCAAGTATTAATGGAGCATTGAATGTATGCAAATTTGAGCAAGTGCTCATTTTACCAGTGACAAATTCATTATTTGTGTCATATCATTTCCAAGGAAGAAATAGCTATGTATCCAGAAAAGATAATGGCCACTGAGGAATGGCCAACACCCATAAATGTCGCAAAGGTGAGGTGCTTCATGGGACTTGCAGGTTATTATTGAAGTTTTATTGAAGGCTTCTCAAAAATTGTACACCCAATCACATCCTTGCAAAATAAAAGTGTGTGATTTGAGTGGATTTCTGATTGTGTAAGAAGTTTTCAGCACTTGAAGAGTTTATTGACTAGTGCGCAAATACTAAGGATTGTTGATCCTAATGAAGACTTTGTAGTGTGCATAGATGCATGAAAGGAACGACTCCATGGAGTCCTTAGTCAGAATGGACATGTGATATGTTACGAATCCAAAAATCTAAAAGAGCATGAAAGGATCTATGCTACTCATGACTTAGAGTTGGAAGCCATAGTGCATGGATTGAAGATGTGGCACCACTATCTCATGGGTAAAAGATTTGAGCTAAGAATAGATCATAGTGGTTTGAAGTATCTGTTTGGACAACCAAGTTTAAATTCAAGAAAAAACAAGTGGTTAGAATTCCTCAGTGAGTATGACTTTGACATAAACCATATCATAGGAAAATAGAACAAGGTGGTTGATGCACTCAGTAGGAGGGTGCACGAGATGCATTCTACAATCATTAGAATGTACAAGTCATACTTGAGTGAAATAATTTTAAAGGTTTCCAAATCAGATCAACGCTATGTGGACATAAAGACGAATTTACAACAAGGTATGTCAGAACAACTTGAAGGTTATGAGCTAAAAGAGGATGGAATCCACATGTATAGGTGCATAGTTTATGTGCCAAATGTTAAGGAGTTGAAAAATATGTTAGTGTCATAGATGCATAATGTTCCTTATGCAGGACATCCAGGCTACGAGAAGACAATATCAATGATAAAAAATCAATACAATTGGCCATGCATGAAAAAGGAGGTTGCTGATTTTATTGTTAGATGCCTTGAATGTCAAAAGGTCAAGGCTGAGCAAAAACATCCAACTGGTTTGCTAGAAATTTTTCCCATTCCTGATTGGAAGTGGGAAGTGGTAACCATGGATTTCATTACTAAGATGCCTAGTACTGCTAAGAAACATGATTCTATTATGGTAGTGGTGGAAAAGCTTACTAAAGTTGTGCATTTTATTCCAGTGAAGTCGACTCACAAGGCACCCGACATTGATGATATATACATGACAAAAATTTCTAGGATGCATGGTGTACCTAAGATAACTGTGTCTCACAAAGATTCCAAGTTCACATCGAACTTTTGGAAAGGGCTATTCAAAGGATTTGAGACAAATTTGAACTTTAGCGTAGCATATCACCCCGAGACAGATGGAAAAATAGAGAGGGTAAATCGGGTGATTAAGGATATGCTCAAGATGTATGTGATGGATAAACCATAAAAATGGGAAGACTACCTTCACTTGGTAGAGTTTTCTTACAACAATGGGTCTCAAGAATCTTTAAGGATGAACCCATTTGAGGCACTTTATGGTAGAAAGTGCAACACACCAGTGAGTTGGTACAACCCAACAGACCGCGTAGTGGTTGGGTCATATCTTCTTCGGGAGATGGAGGAGTAGATGGTAAATATAAGGCATAATTTAAAGGCTACCCAAGATAAGCAGAAAATCTTCACAAATAAAGACAAAACCCACAAAGAGTTTAAAGTGGGTGACCATGTGATCTTGAAAATAAAAGAAAGATGTAATTCCTTGAAGTTGGGAAATTGTTCTAATATGGCAGCACGTTGTCATGGGCCATTTGAAATCCTAGAGAGGATTGGTCCTGTCGCATATATGCTTGCATCCTTGTGTATTCATAATTTTTTCCATGTATCTTTTCTCAAAAAGTGTGTACTTGATGCTAATCATGTCATTGATTGGAATGTTATTCAAGTGGAGCAATGAGGTAATTTTCGAGTGCTACCGGTTTGCATATTGGATCGAAAAATCAAATAGCTCCAAAATCGAGTCATGGAGCTAGTAAAGGTCCAATAGACCTGGTACGGTCCTAAGGATGCAATTTGGGAGCGCGAGGATGTTATGCGAGCAGAGTATCTGCATCTTTTTGAAGAGTTTTGAAATTTTGTATGTACATGTGTATATAATGCACTGAGGACAATGCATAAATAAAGGGGATGGGAATGTAATGTCCCTAATCTAAACCCGATTTGTAATTGTAGATATAGGCTGGTGAGTCGTTGACACCAAGTTTTAGTTTTTGTGTGCACATGAGTAGTGCATGAGAATTGTTTACCAAATAAAGGGTGTGCACATTCCATAGTGTTGAGCACACTTGAGTAAGCACGCGTGGATTGCACATCAAGGGAAGAGTGTACATATTCTACAGTTTTTCACTCACTCAAGTAAGTGTGCAAGGACTACCTTGAAATGCGCATTGGACCAATATATATCTATATATCTATATATATATATATGTATGTATGTATGTATGTATGTATGTATGTATGTATGTATGCGGGCAGAGTATCTGCATCTTTTTGAAGAGTTTTGAAATTTTGTATGTACATGTGTATATAATGCACTGAGGACAATGCATAAATAAAGGGGAGGGGAATGTAATGTCCCTAATCCTAACCCCATTTGCAATTGTGGATATAGGCTGGTGAGCTGTTGACACCAATTTTTAGTTTTTGTGCGCACCTGAGTAGTGCACGAGAATTGTTTACCAAATAAAGGGTGTGCACATTCCATAGTGTTGAGCACACCTGAGTAAGTACGTGTGTATTGCACATCAAGGGAAGAGTGCACATATTCTACAGTTTTGCTCTCACTCAAGTAAGTGTGCAAGGACTACCTTGAAATGTGTATTGGACCAATATATATATATATATATATATATATATATATATATATATATATATATATATATGTATGTATGTATGTATGTATGTATGTATGTATATGTATGCATGCATGTATGTATGTATGTATTTGAGGCAGAAGAGCCTATGTGGTTATTTGGATGGTGATCCGGGATGCAAATAGGCCAATGCACCTATCCTTGTAAAATGTAATCACACTCAAGTTATTAATAATATCACATCGTTGCACACAGATAGATAAGATGAAAAGAGACGGGGGGCTAAACTCCACTGAAAAAGGGAAAAGTAGGGGATAAGCCAAGGGGGTTTAATTCCAAGGGAATATTTTATTAATATTTCTGAAAAGTGTAATGTATGGATAATTATTTATTCTAAGTTCCCGAGGGATGAGATCGAATCACCATGTGGATAAAGCTAATTCTGAAGGTGACAAGTGTCCAATTTAAGGCATGAAATATATATTGTTGGCCTTAGTGTATTTGGGGGATTCATTCTAGAGGGATTATTGTTGATGTATGGACAACATCGGGAATACATTCTCTTAGAATAATAATTAATAATATAATTATTGATTATTAAATATCATATAATAAGTAAATGATAATAATAAATAGTTATTGATTATTCAAGGGACGCTTCCTTTCATGGATGGTCACCATATGTTACCTATATATGGAACACTCATTGATCAGGGGATCAAATTTTTCTCAAATTTTAAAGTGCTCGAAATGCGACGAAAATAGTGCCATTGTGTCCATCTCGTCTTCCTGATTCCGGCGGTATATTTACTTTGTCAAACGAACTCCGTATGGAGAAGATATCGCGATCTGTTCGTCAAGCCAAACAGGCAAAAAATTTGATGCTGACTGTACCAGTCCATACAGTCCGTACGGTCTGACGTGGCAGGACCGTACAAGCTGTACAGGGGTGACGTGGAAGATGTTGGTTGATTGACCGTTGGCGAATTCGGAAGTGACACGTGTCATTTGTGTGGCCAATGATATGAGGACACATGGCCCAATCCATGGGCGCCATGTGTCACTCATTATTTGGTTTTTGGGTTGTATGAAAAAATGTTATGGGAGTCTGCGGGGTTCGACCCTTGAACCTGCCCCCACAACATAGCGCCTTCGCACGACCACCCGACCAATGGGCCACAAGTTATTGCTTGTTATGTATATGCACTTAAATGTATTTATGTTTACCCTTTTGTATATTGGGCGGGGGGTCGGGCCGTGGCTTAGCCCCGGCCCGTGGTCGTGTGCTCTTTGTATATGACCATGTCATATAGTTCGACGATTGGCACAGGGGTATAAAACATAACCCATAGTTTTTATATGACCATATGTTATATATGCACGCGGGTGTTTATATATGTGGTTTCATTATATAATATATGACCGTGCTTTACACATTGGTCCGACCATTTGCACGCGGGGTTAAAACATATGGCCCGTGGTTTTTCATATGAACGGAGCGTGGGAAAGGAGTTGCTACAGTTTTGAAATGGGTATAACGACTTAACCACCTATTTGCCCAGCATACGGTCATATGCGCCATATGCCCAGGTGCCGAGGCGGTTAGGGGCTGGCATGCCCTTAACCGTTCTACGGTTTGCACCGTTGGCGCAGTTGCGCCTGGTGCTGGGTTTTCACGCTTTTAAATGCGTGTGAGCCAGGTTCATTCAGGAAGGGTGCGTTTTGTAGATGCAGAGACAACAAGCTTGAAGAAGGAGACTTCCATGAGGCATAAATTCTTCATTTTTCGACCGATTGAGGTGCCGAAAGAGCCCAAACAGGGTTTTTGGAACGCTCTGAAGCCATTGGAGCAGTCGGGTTGTCAGTTTGAGCATTGTAAGACATGTTTTTGAGAACTTTTTGAGCAATTAATAATAATGATCCATTGGAAGCTGGACCAGGAGATGTAGCCCATAAGAGGGGTGAACTCCTTTNGTTTATGTTCATTGATTATGCTGCTGTCTATGTGTAATTTGCATAAATAATCCTTTAATTTATGTGTTGCAAACTGATCCTTTTTCTTTAAACACATAACATTCACTTGCAATAAGTTTTCAAGTATTTCAAGTATTCTTCATTTTTAGATCACTCATCATCATAATAATATATCGATCATATCTCATATGAAGAAAAACACCATGGTATCAGAGCAGGATTGGGCTGACTCCCTCACGAGAGGGCCTAAGTAAATATAAAAAAAAATCAACTTGCAGAAACAAATATTTGACATATTTTTTTTAAGACACTACTAATATGGAGTCTTGACGTTGGATTTGTTGCAACAACAAAGCAGTCAATTTTACTACTTCACCTATGCCACGATCAACTTATCCAGAGATATGTATATATAAATTTCAAATTAAAACATCTAAATCACGATCGTACATTGCATCTGCTTGGCTGCAAAGGTTCCAATGCTTTCACATATGCTTGTAAAGTGAGCAATTCAGTGTCAGATCTGACCTGAAATGATTTCAACACAGTGTAAAGGTTGGCCTTGTGAGTCTCTATGAGGAATATGAATATGTAATGTATGCATGTGATAAGTAATGGAGTGTGGATGGAAACCGAGTGAAATGTATCTATGGAAATTTTAGTGTGCATGAGTATGGCGATAACCGACTCAAAATTCCACAAGTTATATGCTTTTATTGTGCATGAGTTTGGCAATAACCAACTCAAAATTCTGCACATAATATTAATTAACCTTGACAATGAACATGTCGCATGAATAATGGACCCGTATTCCTACGTATGGACAATGAGTTCAGCAAGGTTGTCTTCGGATGTATGGAAAATGAGTTCAACAAGGCTCATAGTTGAATCTCGGTTGAATTTGGGAATTGTTAGTGCATAAAATTCAGATAACGATGGAATGAAAAACATAAATAAAATAAGGTTAACATTGACCATTCAAGACACATATAACTGAACAAAACTTTTAGGGTTTTTGAAGTACCTATGAGACAAGTYGGTTCAGATTTGTGTATGTGGGACATTCAATGTCCAAAGAAYGATGACAAATGTTGTAAATCGTTTCATTATCAAGRAGAATGGCCACATCAGTGTGTTCCAGGAGAGTGTGGAGGAGCCAGTTCCACAGAGAAYAGTCCCAGAGGAGGGAAGTTGCTGACAGAGTAGAGAAGCTACTCTCAGTCTTAGTGCTTAGCAGTTACATAGYACCAAAGGGAGTAGTTGCAGAATCCCAGAGGGAGTAGCTGCAGAGAGAGTGGAGGAACTACTCTCAAAGCAAAGAGCCAGATAATGCTTTGTAGTAAGAACCGTAATCCAACTTGTGATTTGAGAAGACTAAGTTGTAGCAGAGCAAGTGTGCCAGTATGGTACAATTGGATATGTCTCAGGAGATGAAGAAACACTATGGAGATATATAGTTCTAACTAGGAAGAGAGTGCAGTTGACAAAAAGCGCACCAGGGGGTGCTGCCTTAGCTTGAGATCAGTCAAGATTCATGGAAGTAGACTTCTATAACACTCAATACTGCAGAGGTAGAATATATCGTATCCAATTACGCAAGTCATGGAAGCAGTGAGGCTTCAGAGGCTTCTCGTAGGATTTCATCCGAGACATGGTGCAAATGAAGCAGCCAGGCTTCAGCACACAGATGAGCAAGATGGTGTAGACTTCATTCTGACGTGCCTTAGATGGTCAGATGAATGAACCAAGACATTGGTTTCATAAGGAAGCCTCGATATGTCTTGTGAGACATTGATTCCATGAGGGAACCTTTCTATGTGTTAGACATTGGTTTCATGAGGAAACCATTATATGTCAAATAAGGTCCAAGATGACATTCCCTTTCAGAGGGAGACAATTGAGCCAATTGGTCCCATTGATCCTATAGCTCCAGTTAATGTTTCCAGATATATTGCGGTAGGTTGGAATATACTTGCATGGGCTCGTCAGAATCTGCAGGAGGTAGAAGGACATGCTGCTCCTCATGGTACCTTCTGAGAGAGTAAGAGACCTCAAAGATATTCGTGATATGCTACAGCTATGAGCCACATCATTGATTATGAGCCTTCTTATTATGAGGAGGCATCTAGTTAGCCAGTATGAAGAGATGCCATGATGGAGGAGTATCAATCCATCATGAAGAATGATGTGTGGGCTATTGTTCTGAGACTTGGGGGGAAGTATGTACTGAATTCTAAGTGGATATATAAGATATAAAAAACATAGCTGACGGGAGCATCGAGAAACCAAAAATGAGATTTGTTTCTAGAGGATTCTCTTAGGTGGAGGGAATAGATTATGATGAGACATTTTCTCCTGTTGCTCGATACACTTCTAACCGAATGATTATTTCTCCTACATCATCCATGGGTTGGAGACTACATCAGATGAATTTGAATAAAACCTTTCTCAATGGAGAGATTGAGGAAGAAGTATACACAAAACAACCAGATGGTTTCGTGATACATGAGAAGGAGTCTCATGTGTGCAGGTTGAAGAAGGCCTTGTATGGACTCAAGCATGAACCTCGAGCTTGGTATGAGAGGATTGATGGACACCTGATGAGTTTGGGATTCAACATGTGTTTCTGATCCCAACCTTTACTACAAGAATTTTAATGGTGAGTCCCTAATTTTGGTCCTCTATGTTGATGATTTATTCCTCACTAGTACATAGAACCTTATTGTTGAATGCAAGTATGCGTTGGCCTATGAGTTTGAGATGAAGGACTTTGGTATGATGCACTACTTCTTAGGACTAGAGGTGTGGCAGAGAACTAATGAGATCTTCCTGAGTTTGGGGAAGTACACAGTTGAGATATTGAAGAAGTTTGGGATGTTGAACTATAAGCCCATGGCTACACCAATGGTGATGAATATGAAGAAACTAAGTGTNGGAGTAGCTGCAGAGAGAGTGGAGGAACTACTCTCAAAGCAAAGAGCCAGATAATGCTTTGTAGTAAGAACTGTAATCCAACTTGTGATTTGAGAAGACTAAGTTGTAGCAGAGCAAGTGTACCAGTATGGTACAGTTGGATATGTCTCAGGAGATGAAGAAACATTGTGGAGATATACAGTTCTGACTAGGAAGAGAGTGCAGTTGACAAAAAGCACACCAGGGGGTGCTGCCTTAGCTTGAGATCAGTCAAGATTCATGGAAGTAGACTTCTATAACACTCAATACTGTAGAGGTAGAATATATTGTATCCAATTACACAAGTCATGGAAGCAGTGAGGCTTCAGAGGCTTCTCGCAGGATTTCATCCGAGACATGGTGCAAATGAAGCAGCCAGGCTTCAGCACACAGATGAGCAAGATGGTGTAGACTTCATTCTGACGTGCCTTAGATGGTCAGATGAATGAACCGAGACATTGGTTTCATAAGGAAGCCTCGATATGTCTTGTGAGACATTGAGTCCATGAGGGAACCTTTCTATGTGTTAGACATTGGTTTCATGAGGAAACCTTTATATGTCAAATAAGGTCCAAGATGACATTCCCTTTTAGAGGGAGACAATTGAGAAAATTGGTCCCATTGATCCTATAGCTCCAGTTAATGTTTCCAGATATATTGCGGTAGGTCGGAATATACTTGCATGGGCTTGTCAGACTCTGCAGGAGGTAGAAGGACATGCTGCTCCTCATGGTACCTTCAGAGAGAGTAAGAGACCTCAAAGATATTCGTGATATGCTACAGCTATGAGCCACATCATTGATTATGAGCCTTCTTGTTATGAGGAGGCATCTAGTTAGCCAGTATGGAGAGATGCCATGATGGAGGAGTATCAATCCATCATGAAGAATGATGTGTGGGCTATTGTTCTGAGACCTGGGGGGAATTCTGTAGTGACTTCCAAGTGGATATATAAGATAAAAAAAAACATAGCCGACAGGAGCATCGAGAAACAAAAAATGAGATTTGTTTCTAGAGGATTCTCTTAGGTGGAGGGAATAGATTATGATGAGACATTTTCTCCTGTTGCTCGATACACTTCTATCCGAATGATTATTTCTCCTACATCATCCATGGTTTGGAGACTACATCAGATGGATTTGAATAAAACCTTTCTCAATGGAGAGATTGAGGAAGAAGCATACACAAAACAACCAGATGGTTTCGTGATACATGAGAAGGAGTCTCATGTGTGCAGGTTGAAGAAGGCCTTGTATGGACTCAAGCATGAACCTCAAGCTTGGTATGAGAGGATTGATGGACACTTGATGAGTTTGGGATTCAACATGTGTTTCTGATCCCAACCTATACTACAAGACTTTTAATGGTGGGTCCTTGATTTTGGTCCTCTACATTGATGATTTATTCCTCACTAGTACATAGAGCCTTATTGTTGAATGCAAGTATGCGTTGGCCTATGAGTTTGAGATGAAGGACCTTGGTATGATGCACTACTTCTTAGGACTAGAGGTGTGGCAGAGAACTGATGAGATCTTCCTGAGTTTGGGGAAGTACATAGTTGAGATATTGAATAAGTTTGGGATGTTGAACTATAAGCCCATGGCTACACCAATGGTGATGAATATGAAGAAACTAAGTGTGTCTTCTTCTGATTCTGATGAAATTGATCTGACCCTGTACAAACCACTGATTGGATCATTGATGTATCTGATTAACACCATACCAGATATTTTCTATGCAGTGAGTGCACTTAGCCAATTTATGAGTCAGTCGACATAGACACACTAGATTGTTGTGAAGCATGTGTTGAGATACCTGCGAGGCATGATTGGACATGGTCTGAAATATACTTCCAGTATTTATATGATATGGTAGGAATATATTGACTTTGATTGGGAAGGGAGCGTAGTGGAAATAAAGAGAACATTCAGGTGTTGCTTCACTTTGGGATCTTCCATGGTTTCCTGGTGTAGCAAGAAACAAAATTATGTGGCTTTGAGCACATTAGAAGTAGAGTACATTGCATTAAGTATGTTAGTCCATGAAGCAGTGTGGCTTTGCAAGATCCTTGCAGATTTATCCGAACATGTGTTGGATTCCACCATTATTCATTATGGTAACCAAAGTTGTGTGAAGATATCATAGAATCTAGTGTTTCACGAAAAATCGAACCACATTGAGATCAAGTACCATTACATCCAAGACATGGTGCAGAGGAAGGAAGTATTGGTGATGTACCTTCCTACAGATGAGAAAGTTGCTGATGCTCTTACCAAACCAGAATGAAGTTCAAGTATTTCCATGACAGACTTGGCGTGGTAGAGAATGCATCCCTCACTGAGAGGGAGTGTTAATGTTTGTAGCTTATTGAGACATTCTCCAGATCATACTCCTCTGTGACTGAGTTGAGTTGATTTGTGATGACACTTATCCGAGAAGGGATAAGTGTGTTTGGGATTATAGCCCAACGTTCCTTGTGGAGAGCACATGAGGACATGTTCCATGTGGAGAGCACATTAGGACATATTAAGGGAGTTGACCCTTGACATCACACACTATGGGAGTTGACCCTAGTGTTTCTAGAGGGTGTAGCCTTTAGAAGTCCACATGGGAGTGCCATGTGTGACAAAATTTCTCCATATTGTAATCCTCTATGAATTGAGTTGAGTTGATCTGTGAGGACACTTATTTGAGAAGGGATAAGTGGGACACTTATTCGAGAAGGGATAAGTGAATTTGGGCTTATAGCCCAACATCCCATGTGGAGAGCACATGAGGACATGCTAATGGAGTTGACCCTTGATGTCACACACTATGGGGAGTTGACCCCTATAGGGAGTAGCCTCTAGAAGTCCACATGGGAGTGCCATGTGTGGCAAAACTTTTTCTACTATGGTGGTTGTGTACCACTGTCAGAGACCGCGTGTCTCTGGACAATAGTTGTGTACTACTATGGAAAAAATACGTCCCTAGCTAAGAGGGAGAGTTGATGTTTCAACATTGGGAAGAAATTCTCCTAGATTGGGCTGTAAACCAAGGGAGATAGGATACATTTATCATAAAGGTGCACTTATGGTAAATGGGCCTAGACATAGTACTTCCTTGATCATGACAAGGGATAACATGAACTCGAGGTGCTTGAAGTGTTTTTTCCACGTGTCAGTTAGCATCAGGCTGACATTCACTCACAGGTGTGTATTTGTGGTGAAAGATCCTGGTGTGGTCTTTGTCATAGTCATGGTGATTTGACAAGGAATAATAAAGACTCAAGAAGCTATATGCTATTACATGCGGACCCAAAGTGAGCCTAATATTAAAGAGAGTTAATTGGCTCAGAGGGAGAGTTGTAGAAGGATTTTATCCTCGGTTCAGGTGGGAGAGATATGTCTTCCAATAATGACAGACAAGTGAGAGATTTGTTGCTGAAGAAGCATGTTTTTCAGGCCCGTGAACATTCTCTCCAGGTGAGATACTTGTTGGGAATTGTTCCCGGGTGTGCTGGGCATTAATTGCAATGCTTTGAGACTTTGTGTCTAGCTTGTTGTTGAATCCTTGGAAGGGAAGTGGGGCAACTGAAGGAATTTTGAGAAGAGTGTTGGGTGTGTGTTATATTCTTTGCATGTGTGTGTGTGTGGGTGCGTCAGATACGACAACTGCGTCTGACGATCCCTTCACCTAGGGCTCTGCCGTGTGTGCCGGGTGATTTCCTAGGGGGGGGCAGGTATGCCCCCCCCTGGTTACGCGCAGTGTTCGGCACCGGGCGGTAGCCCGGGGCAATGCCCCGAATTTTTTTTTTTGGGCGGTTTTTGCTATTTTTAGCGGATTTTGCTATTTTTAGCTGATTTGTAAATTAATCCTGGATTAAGGGATTAGGGTTTTGGTATCTACGGAATACCTAAAAACATTGTATATATTGTATGGCAGATGGTGAAATTCGATATAATGAAAATAAGAAAGGTTTTCCCAATTGAGGGTTTCCGGTAAAAATCTCTGTGTAATTTGTGTATGAGCCATTGATTAATTTTTGTATTGCTTAAGAATCTATATGCATTGCTTTACTTCACAGGTTTAAAACTTACAAAGAGAAGGGGCACACTTCCTGTGGTGGGATATGCATGTGGGGAATGAGAGATTGTATACTAGTTGCAACAGTGGGCACCTTGGACTGAGAAATTTCGATGTTTATCAGACCTTAGTATGGAATTAGGAATCCTTTGCCTTGGTGGATTTTAAGCCCCAACTCAGGGGTGACCCATTGCTGAAATTT
>JZKD02S1880464.1:33522-60307 GCA_000966675.3 Picea glauca | reverse complement strand
CAACATTTTTCATGTTAAAATTTATCTTTATGACAAGTACTAACAAAATCACATAAAAAATAATATAAATATTTGACACTACCTAGTTTTCTAAAGTTTATTTTTAATATCAAAGTTGGATCATTTCTTTTTCATATTGAGATTTGTTAAAAAAAACACAATGACAAGTATTCATGGTTAGGTGGTTAGTGATTATCGAAAAAATAAGTACAATGCAAACCAAATCATATTGCAAGCATATGTTTGCAACTTATTGTAAAAAAACCAATGTTGGTTGTGACACACGTTCTAAATGATCAAATACATTGATATAATAAAAAATTACATGGAAAAATAATTAAAGAGAACACATGACACAAGGAAATGAGTATATACGTATTTTACATGAAACATATATGCTCTCTCTACAAAATAAAATTGAATGTTATATGGAAAAATAATTAAACATAAGTAGCCCATCACACATGATACAAAGAAATGAATATACATTTATTTGACATGGGATATATAGACTCTCTCTAAAAAGATAAAATTGAATGTCAAATATATATATATATATATAATAAAATTGATCAATTACACATTAAAACTAATTACACATTACGACACATTTATTAACATAAAACATGTTAGGTGTGCCATATCTTATAGAAAATAAATAAACAAAAAATACAACACATTTATTGACATAAGACATGTTAGTGTGCCATATTTTATAGAGAATAAGTAAATAAAGAAATAAATAAATTATAGTTTGGAAAAAATAGAAACTATATTATTGACATAAGACATGTTAGGTGTTCCATATTTGATAGAGAATAAGTAAACAAAAATGTAAATAAGTTATAGTTTGGAAAAAGTAGAAACTATAAATTTTAGCATTTTTTCATTGACAAAAATATGTAACCATCACACATATGTTTGCATGCTAGCACATATAATCTATCATGGTGCTTTTCATAACAATGTTTAAAATGATAGTTATGAGTAATTGTCAAATGTCAGTTAACTTTAGGGGCTTAATAGACTAAAGCACTAATGGAGACGAATAAAAATACGAGCATGACCATGAGTGCAAACTATTCCACAACACCACTGAAATTGCAAGAAAAGAAGAAAATTTCTTAATGATCATGGAAAAATATTGCCCAAACCTTAACAACATATGAATTGAGGATCTAGAAACAAGACAACGTGTGAGGATCTAGGGAATAACTTTAGTAGTAGAGCTATATTATACTTGTAGCAAAGCATTAGAACAATCAATAAGATGAGAGAAATATATTATACTTGTAGCAAAGCATTAGAACAATCAATAAGATGAGAGAAATATAAATTTTCAAAGTGAAAATCGCTAATTTTAAAAGTAAAATGATGTTAGTTTTAAGAGTTAGTTCAATCAATTGGTGTACTCATTATTATTAAGATGTTTTTCATAACCATTAACCATTCGTGTACCATTCCTACACGAGATGTTTTTCATAACCATTCTTACACTGAAATGAAGTATCAAATTTTTGTTTTTTAAGATTTATTAAACTTCAAATGTATTATTTTCATAGATAAATCATTATACAATGACGTACACATATCATTATAACCTAAAGGAAAAAGAAAAATATACATTATGTGTTGTTTTCAATATTTAACAAGCAACAAGGCAAAATCAAAATATACATTAGGTTTTGTTTTTGTTTTCAATGTTTAACAAGCAACATGATTATTAGTAAATACTAAAACAAAAACCCAGTTCCTATTTTTATCATAATCAACAGCTAGTAGATCATGCCTCTCCTTTGCAGCATTACAAAATTTGATTAGTGTGACTAGGGCCATGGGAACTAAAGTTTATTCATTTCTGTAACAAGATTGTCCCGTGATAGGTTTTATAAGCCTTTTTGGTAACATTTTACACAATTCAAACATGGTTTGTGAAATGTTCCATGTGTGCTAGAATGCATTCTTGGAGGGCTGGTTTTTTCAAGGTGCACTAGCCTGTATTATTTTCTTTTTCCAATGTGCAACAGAGGATAGGCAAACATTATCCACCCTGCTAGGCAAACATTATCCACCCTTCTACCCAGATGTGAGGGTGGGTATACATTGTAGGATTTGAAGCAATTCAAATTAGATGGTGCATATCTATCTTTATGCATGCAACAATGCTGCGTAGCAGAGTGGATATTGGCCATCCTAGAAGATATGTTTATAGATAAATGTAGTGTTTTATTAGAAACTTAAGCAATGAGATGAGTTATAAAAAATTGTTTACTCACATTTATTGTAAAATGAACTAAAATGGAATTAAAAAGATTTTTTTTTTTTAGCTGTTTCCACATTGTCAAGAAATGGAGTAAGATTTTTTTTTTTTTTTTTAACTGTCTCCACATTGTCAGGGATCAGGGATGCTATTTCTTTTACCTTATAATGAAAACCAGAAAAAGTATAAGAGAAAAGAGTTCAGATTAAAAATTTGAAACTAAAGATATATTTTGTTTAATCACTTATTGCAGAAAATATTTCAAATATTCTTTTATGCAGTAATCAGCGGGCACATTGACAAATATCGTATTCTTGAAAAAATGCACCGGCGTAGAGTTGGATATGGCAGCTCTTGTTGGAATCGGAGGAAAAGATCTTTGTAACTATCATTCATACGTATCTGTAACAAAATTTGAACCTGATTTAATTTCTTTTAATTGACACAACATGCAAATATGCAAGTCTTGTGCATTTTTAAGAAAAATTTTGTTTTTTAACAGAAGCATAGAAAATGAGAAGCAAATTTGAAAAAGGAAAACATGCAACTGCAGTTTCTTCATCATCTTTTATATTCAGTTCATATTGCCTATGGTTCTGGTGGTCTCCAATGACAATAGCTTGAATAAGTTCAACATGATATGTGTAATCTAGCGTTGGTTGTAACTAATATGACCAAGTTAGAATATGGATGAGATTATATTTAATAATCAGTTTTCTTGTGTAAATGTATATAAATTTATGTAAGTCAGTAGAGGCAGACAAGAGGATGAGTGTGAGCCTGTTGTAATCTTCTTGATCTGAATAAGAAGACAACGGATACCTATGCTTGATAGACGTAGCCCAACATTTGGGTGAACCAAATAAATTGTTGTATTTCTTATCTGCATTTTTATTGATTATTTTATGTGAAATTTGTGTTTCCACATTTTCAAATTACAACAAGTGATATCACAGCTGGTTTGAGGAGAAGGCAGTCAAAAGCATCAAATTTTAAGAGGTGCGTAGATCTCCAAATTTCCGCAGGTCTCTCTTCTCTCGCGGCGGCCATTGGTGAACACTTCACACACTGGAGGTGGGCGACCCCTTTGAAGCACGCATGCCACTCACTCGGGAGGTGCGGCGGCTTTTTCAAACAAATTTTTTTATGAAGCGTATGTTTTGGAGTTGAAAAATTTAAGGTATGAAGGAATGGTATGAAGACACGCAACCTTTTAAAAAAATTGAATTTCATTTTTTTAAAAAATTTGAAAAAACAAGTAAGTCACATGGAGGCTACTTCAAAAGTTTTACTATATTTTGGAATATAGTATAGAATATTGCATGCATAAAAGGGTGGAGGAATTTTAAAAGGTGTATTTGTTTTTTAAAAGGTTCTTTAATTAGAAAAGGTGATTTTTAAAAAAAAATTTCTTTTTAATAAAAAGTGAGGAAAATGTGGGGTTAGTAAAAGTTTTTTGGATTAAACTTTTTATTAAACCTTGTGGAGATTAAACCATTATTCTTCCACATATTTTTTGAAAGGGTCTTGGTTATTACAAGCAGTGGTGTTTGTTCTTTATATTTCTTCTGATGGCAAAGACACATAGTACTAAGTTTGAAATTGAGAAATTCAATGGCAAGAAAAATTTCGAGATCTGGAAGGTTAAGATGCATGATTTGCTCGTGCAACAAGGCATGGTGAAGGCGCTTTTGGGAAAAGAAAAACAACCCGCATCCATAACAGACGATGACTGGGATGAGATGGATGCGAGAGCACTGAGTGCCATACGTCTGTGTTTGGCCGATGATGTACTATTCAACATTGTTACAGAGAAGACAACAACCGGTTTATGGTCAAAGTTGGAAAGCCTGTACATGACGAAATCCTTGACAAACAAGATCTTCCTGAAAAGACAATTGTACAATTTGCGCATGAAGGAAGGTACAAAGATAACTGATCATCTAAATACTTTTAATACTCTCTTAGTTCAGTTGACTAGCATGGGAGTGAAATTTGAATCCGAAGATAAGGCAATTATATTATTGTGTTCTTTACCCGCGTCATGGGATCATTTCATTACCTCTATTAGTTTCAGTTCAACATAAAGTATTGAGTTTGATGATATTGTTGGAGCTTTACTGTCTGAGAAAACAAGGAAGAAATCCAATCTAGAAACCTCTACATTTGAGGCGATGATGGTCAGAGGTAGACCTAAAGAAAGAGGACAGGGTCAAAGGGATTTCTCTCGGTCAAAGTCGAAAGGTAGAAAGAGCAAGCTTAAGTGTTGGTTTTGTGGCAAATATGGACACCTAAAGAAGGACTATTCGAAGCGACCACAAGCTTCCAAAGAAGACCCTCCAAAAGAGACGAAGGAAACAAACGCCACTGAAACAGGTTCAAGTATGGTTGATGAATTTTTATCAATTAGTATTGGTTCACATCATGATCAACAATGGTTATTATATTCTAGTGCTTTAAACCACATGTATATTTATAGACACTGTTTTATTACTTACCAGTCTATAGATGATGGAGTAGTTTACATGGGAAATGATATTTCATCTAAAGTTGTGGGAATTGGTAGCATTCAAATTAAGATGTTTGATGGAATTGTTAAAATACTAACTGATGTAAGACATGTACCTGAGCTTAGGAAGAACCTAATCTCTTTGGGAGTCTTAGACACATGAGGTTACAAGACTATTATTCACGGTGGAGTTATGAAGGTCTACAAAGGAATTCTACTGATTATGAAAGAAAAGAAGGTTGGTAACATGTTTATGCTAGAAGGGAGGACTGAATCAAATCATGCGACAATGACATCTGAGAACGACAATGATTCTGTTCGACTATGACATCAACGGTTGGGTCATATGAGTGAACAAGGATTAAAGGTATTAATTGATTGCAAGTTACTTCCTAGTCTAAAGTCCTTAAAGTTAGATTTCTGCAAGCACTGTATTTATGGAATACGGAATAGGCAGAGATTTAAAACCAAAAAACACACCAGTGAAGGAATCCTTGATTATATCCATTCTGATGTTTGGGGACCATCCCCTTCTATATGTTAAAGAGTGAGGCCGATGTATTTACAATTTTCAAGCAGTTTAGAGCTTTAGTGGAAGAGAGCACTGGTAGATCTATTAAATTTTTAAGAACTGATAATGGTGGTGAATTTACGTCAATGGAGTTTGAGAATTATTGCAAGGAATTTGGGATCGATAGGCATAAAACCACTTCCTATGCTCCTAAAAAAAATGGAGTTGCTGAACGCATGAACAAGACTCTCCTAGAGAGAGCAAGGAGTATGCTTAGTAACGCCAATTTGCAGCAGGAACTATGGGCAGAAGCAATAACTACAACTTGTTATCTGGTGAATCGATCACCATCAACAACAATAGAATGCAAAATTCCCGAGGAGGTATGGACAATTCACCCTTGTAATTATTCTAATCTTAAAGTTTTTGGTTGTGATGCCTATGCTCTAATTCTGAAACATCAACTTTCTAAATTAGATCCAAAATAAAAAAAGGCTTATATTTGTTGGATATGGTGATGATATTAAGGGGTACAAGTTGTGGGATACTACTTCCCACAAGATCACCATTAACATAGATGTAATATTTGATGAATCATCTCTCATCAAATCAAATATAGATGTTCAAATGAAACAGGTAGAAACACCAAAGTATCAACAAATTCAGTTTGAAACCAATGAAGGTGAACATGAACAAGTTTCATAAGATGTTCATGAAGAGTATCCTGCAGCAGAGGAAGACATGGTTGATGATGACCGTCAATAAATTGTGGATTGGCCACAAACTTCCCTAAGGAGGTCTACACAGATCAGAAATCCTCCAAGAAGTTATGATGATTTTGTTTCATCAGTTTCTTTAAGTAATAATGATGATGAAACTTCGTGCTATCACAAAGCTATGAAGGGTTTGAATAGTGATAAATGGAAAGAAACGATGAAGGATGAAATGAAGGCATTGGAGAGGAATGCTACATGGGACCTGGTAGAACTTCCAAGAGACAGAAAAACTGTAGGTTGCAAGTGGGTCTACAAGCTGAAGAAGGGTGTTGATGATAAGGTGGAAAGGTACAAAGCAAGTCTGGTTGCGAAAGGGTATTCTAAGAAAGAAGGTATTGACTTTCATGATATTTTTTCACCAGTTGTAAAGACTGTTTCAATTCGAATTGTGTTAGTGTTAGTTGCATTGCTTGATTTGGAGTTGGAGCAACTAGATGTTAAAACTGCTTTCTTACATGGAGATTTGGATGAAGAAATTTACATGGAACAACCTGAAGGGTTCGTTCAGAATCGTAACAAGAAATTTGTTTGCAGGCTCAAGAAATCATTGTATGGTCTGAGGCAGTAGCCCAGACAATGGTACAAGAAATTTGACTCTTTCATGGTGAGGCAGAAGTATACAAGGAGTGAGTATGATCATTGTGTCTACTTTAAGAAATTGAATAATGGCATATTCATTATCTTAGTATTGTATCTTGATGATATGCTTTTGGCAAGAAAAATCATAACTGAGATCAACAGGTTAAAGGCTCAGATGTCTAGGACGTTCGATATGAAAGATCTAGGAGTAGCAATGCAGATTTTGGGCATGGAGATATTCAGAGACAGGAGGAATGGTAAGCTTTGGTTGCCACAACAGAAGTATGTTGAGAAGATACTTTTTAGGTTTGGTATGAACGATGTGAAACCAGTTTCAGTCCCTTTGGCTTCCCATTTTAAGCTTTCTTCAAGTTTATGTCCTAGTACAAAAGAAGAAAAGAAATATATGTCTCGAATACCATATGCTAATGCAATAGAAAGTCTAATGCATGCGATGGTTAGTACAAGGCCAGACATTTCACATGCAGTTGGGGTTGTCAGTAGGTATATGACAAATCTAGGTAAAGAACACTAGGAAACAATGAAATGGGTGCTTTGGTATCTGAGGGGCACAAGTGATTATTGTATCACCTATAACAATGGTTGTGAATCCGTTTGTGGATATGTTGATTCTGATTTTGTAGGTGATTTGGACAAGAGAAGGTTGAATTCATGGTATGTATTTACTCTTGTAGGTTGAGCTATTAGTTGGATGTCAAAGTTACAAAACATGTTGCTTTATCCACTACAGAAGAAAAATATGTTGTTGCTTCACATGCTTGCAAAGATGCAGTTTGGTTGAAAGGTTTGTTTGGTGAGTTTGGAAAGATGCAGGAGAAAGTAAAGTTACTTTGTGATAGTTAGAGTTCTATTCACTTGGCTAAGAATCTAGCCTACCACAGTAAAACAAAACATATACCTATCAAGTACCATTTTGTAAGACATGTCATTGATGAAGGTGGAGTCTCTCTTGAGAAAGTGCATACAAAAGAGAACTGCGCAAACATGTTCACAAAACCAATACTATTAGAGAAGCTACGATGGTGTTTAGCTTCTCTCGGCTTGCATAAAAGGTGATGACCAAAATAAGGAGCAATGTATCAGGTTAATTGTTGTCAAGGTGGAGATTCTTGGAAACGATGACAACGAATTCTTCCATGAATAGGATTTTAGATATTATAATCCAACATTGCTTGTAACCAATACGACAAAGTTAGAATATGGATGAGATTACATTTAATAATCAGTTTTCCTGTGTAAATGTATATAAATTTATGTAAACCCGTAGAGGCAGACAAGAGGATGAGTGTGAGCCTGCTGTAATCTCCTTGATCTGAATAATAAGACAATTGACACTTATGCTTGGTGGACGTAGCCCAACGTTTGGGTGAACCACATAAATTTTTGTGTTTCTTGTCTGCATTTTTATTGATTGTCTTATGTGAAATATGTGTTTCCGCATTTGCAAATTACAACATATATCAATCTTGGGAAAATATTAGTATCCATTGAATTGCATGTTTTAGATGTTTGCAAACTTGTGATGTATTATTAGTATTATTGTAGCTTTCTTTGTGATGATGATGGGTGGAGTGTTCACTGAAAACATTTAAACTTTAGATGTTTCATAAACTCTCACACAATTTATCTCCAAAAATATTACACAACATTATATTATATTTTCAATTGAATAATAAACATTTAACATAATCCAAACACTTTGCATTCTCTCATCCAACACTCTGCAAACATTATATTATATTTTCAATTGAATAATAAACATTTAACAGAATCCAAACACTTTGCATTCTCTCATCCAACACTCTGCATTTCCTCTATGGTATGTTCTTTTGCAGGATTTAATGGTGAGGTTTATCACCTGAGTGCTTGTGACAATGGAGAAGAGTGAGATAAAGCAAGTTATCAAAATGTTGTTAATATTCAGAGTTGTAGTCATTTTCTCGTCTTTATCTACTAGGTTAGCATGGGCTAGTTTTTCTTTGGCAGGTGAGTGTAGGTTTTCATTGTACACTGAGCCGTGTAACTTCAACACATCTCCTTCAAAAACTTTGGTGGTTATTCTTGTACAGTTGGTGGTGGTACAATATGTATAAAGTTATCGTAGACAACAAATTCTGTACATGATGCAAATCAAAAGTTTACATTGCAAATTGTTGTTATGCTGTGAAAACAATGAAGGTTAGAGATGGCAAAAGAATTTTGAAATACCTTTCAAGTAATATTACTCTTTTGAAGTATGTTCTTAGGCAATTCATGATTCATTGTCACTACTTATAGAGGAATCCATATTCACTGTCACTGCAAGAAGGCATCTTCCAGTAGACCAAATGCAAAACCTAAAAAAAAAACTAAATGCATGAATAAAAAAAAGGAGGAAAATGGAATACAAAACTAGTTACTTTTAGGATTAGTACTTTTCAAAACTTGTCAAACTGTGCTTAAAATTGTAAAAGCATTTTTTTATAAACTTGTCAAATTGTGCTTAAAATTGTAAAAGCATTTTTTTATAAACTTGTCAAATTGTGCTTAAAATTGTAAAAAACTTGTATTTTGTATATTGCATTTCTTGTAAATACAGTATATGTATATATATACGTGTAATCTATAAAAAATAAATACATGACATGCTTCTTGTGTTTTGACAATTTTGCTTAAACTTGTATTTTGTATATGGCATTTATTGTAAATACAATCTAAGGGAGGAAATGTATACTGGAAAGAAATAAATTACATGATTCTTGTATTTTGTGCATAGTTCACATAAAGTGTAGCAAGGCAAAAAGTGCATCATGCTCATTCCAACATTCATTTGATATGGATAACGAGAGTTCAACCAGTTAATTGTCCAAATGTGATCAATCACATTTTTTTGATATGGATAACGAGAGTTCAACCACTTAATTGTCCAAATGTGATCAATCACATTTTTTTGTTTGGTTTATATTTACTCAATATCTTTTGTAGCTCTTATGATTGTATGTAGTCTATTCACTATTTGTTTTTTTTTTTTAATTTCCTGATTATGTAAAGGAATGCCATTATTGAAGTCACCAACTATTGTAAAATCGTAGTGGTTGTGAAATGTTTATGCTTTGGTTGTGAAATGTTTGTGCTTTGGCCATTGCAATTATTTCAATTATAAACAATGTTCGTGCTTTAGGAATTGCATTTTCATGCTTGAGAATGAGATCAAAACTTGTAAGTGACTTAATTGAGTTGAGGAAGATAAGATCGTGGAGTTGAGAAAAGAGATGGAAGGTTGCAGAGGAGCATAGAAGCTAGGTTGTTTAGGAAACCATCCCTTTCCTTGTAGATTGCTACTTATTGTAAAACTTTGGTCGGTTATTCCTGAAGGAAGACTGTAGACTTTACTTTTTTTGTACACACTCAAGAGCATTGGAGGGAAGAAAATTCTCGAGAGACTATTTGTTGATATTACAGTAGTTGCGGGAGGTATTTACCTCCACATGTAAACCTGATGAGAATATAATATTCTGGGAAGCAAGAAGAAACCCTAAATAATTGGTTAAGAACCCTAGAAGACAAGCTGACTCAAGAGAATGACTTGTATTAGGTTATTAGCCTCCAAGAGAAGAACTCGGCTAAAGGAAATGTTATATACTAAAGAATTAGCTCCCAGAATAAGAATTCAACCTAGGCAGTCTAGCAGAAGCAGTATAAATATAGGAGGCCAGTCTTCATTTTAGCCAGACTTCTTAGAATTACAACAATAACACTTGTGCACATTGCAGAAGGACAATCTTGTGCGCAAGTCTTGGAGGAGTTTCTGCCGCAAATTTTTCATTTTGTATTTTTGGTCTCTCTGGGTTGGAATCTCTGATCAGTCTTGGTTATTCTTGCTTGATGCACTATCCCTGCAGAGAGGTGTGCTGTCTTGTTTAGCTATCTAGCATAGGGTTTTCTTCTGGAATGATTCTCTGTCAAGGTTAAGATTCTCAGGGGTGGATTCGGCCTATGGTTGGGTGACAATATTGTTATATTGTCTATGGTTAAACGAGCACATCCATTATATTCTAACAGGTTATGGGTCCACACTATCTTCAAATAGTTTAACCACTGGAAGATAGGCTGGGAGGATTTTCTCAGTTGCAGTTGCAATCAGTTTCTGTTGTAGCAACGAAACCCTAACCCTCTCGTTGAGGCACCCTAAGTGAAGAGATTGATATAATTTCTGGATAGACTAGTGCTCCCTATCCTAATGCATCTCCTGGTACTCTCAGAAAGCTAAAACATTAAGTTTGATTTTTTGGTCAAAATCAAGGGTTGACCAAGTCAAAGCAATCATGACTTACTCTTTGAAGTCAGAGAACAAGTTATAAGGGGCTTCTAAATTCAGAGCATGGAAGACAAGGATTGAACTCATCCTTGCCAATAATAAAGTGTTGGATGTCGTGAAAGGAAAGATCGTGGAACCACAGTTCGAAGAAGGAAAATATAAGGAACCTCAGAATGTTGTAGTCATGGAAAAGTTCAAAGACAGTGACATCAATGCCATGAGTATCATAGTGGACTCTATAAAAGACCACTTGATACCCTACATCTCCCATATTGACTCATCTAAGAAGATGTACGATGCCCTAACAAACCTCTTCTTAGTCAGAAACATTCGACAAGTAATGAGTTTGAAGAATGAGCTCTGTGACATGAAAATGAATGATGATGACAACATAACATCATACTTTGTGAGAATATCTCAGTTAAGATATCAAATACAAACTATTGAAGAGATCATTTCAAAGAAGAAACTGGTAAATATAGTACTCAATGGTCTTCCCAAGACATGGGATGCATTTTCCGTAAGCATGAACACAAGGAAGGAGTATCCTACATTTGAAGAACTTTGGACTTTCTATGCACAAGAAGAATCAAGGATCAGTGAAAAAGAAAAACCCCAAAAGGAATATGATTATCAAGCATTCACAACAAGATTCAAGAATTTCAGGAATAAAAGGAAGTTTGGCTCCAAGAAGAAATCAAATCAACAGAAAGATATGACAAAAATGCAATGCTTCAACTATCAAAAATATGGTCACTACAAGAATCATTGTCCCAAGATAAATAAAAGGAAGGAAACACACGAAGCATCAATTGCTGAAGAAAGAGAAACCTCAAAGAAGACCAAGCAGGATAAAACAAACTTCATTTTCTAAGACAAGGTAACAATACTCTTCATAGTTCTTGTACATACCATGTTTACATAGTCTCTCTACATATCTTGCATATCTATTTCTTAGAAGATAAGATGTTCAAAGACAAACCTTATCTATGGAAAAACAACAAGATAAGGATTGTTATCACGATGACCACAAGTCAGACAATACACATGAAAGGATGAATTACATCAACAACCCCTGGTAACAATTCACGTGGAAGTTATTACATAAGCAACAACTGCAAGATAAGACGAAATAAGAATCAAAATTAAAGAAACCTAGAAGAAGTAAAGAAATAAAGAAGTCAACAATCAAGAAGAAATTGGAAAAATATTTGTGACACTTTGTAGAAGGCAATAAGGATGCAGACGAAAGCGTGAACTCTGTTAGATGGAGGGAGCCAATTATATATTTCCAAAAGAAGAGCATGCATTCATGCATGAAGAAAGGATTATGAGGGATCTAATCCTAAATTATATGATCCATTGAAGATGATAAAGTATCTATCCATGGTAGCAACCATGAAAATCATCACGTGTTCAGTGTGACTTTAGAAGAAGTCTTCTTCGAAAAGAAGCCTTAAAGTATCCCTAGTTGTCCATCCACATCCATGATCCTATGATGAAAGAAATAAGTTGGAATCTTCAGGGCATGGAATCTATAGAAAACTCCATGGACCCAAGAGCTAAACAGAAACACGAGGAAGAACATGAAGATTCCAAGATAGAAAGAAAAGCCATAATAACCAGTCATTGTATTAAGAATCACACGACTACCAACCTGATCTAAACTCACAAAAAGCAATCAAGAAGAGGAAATGAAAGTTGTGATGAAGAACAATGTATGGAAGACTTATGAATGTAAGCATTGCGAGATTCAGAACTAGAGGTTCTCCCAGATGGAGGGAGAATACTATGATGATTGATTGTTCTAGTAAACCAGACATACCTCTACATGAGCCATTATATTGTTCGCAATATCCATGGGTTGGAGTTTACATCAGATGAATGCAAAGACTATTCTCTAGAATAATTGAACAAAGAGCATATGTAGAGCAACCTCAAGGCTTTGAGGTATACCAGAAAAAGACCCTTGTATGCAGATGGAAGAAGATCTTGTATGGATTCAAACAACTTGGTACAGAGCCTCCAATGCACAACATAAGCGTGGTAAAATCTTAGAATAACAAAGATATTGTATCATAATGGTTACTTAGAAGTCCAAGATAATGGATTTCCAATCCATGACAAACTCTCATGATGACAGCAGAAGTTCCAATTGGATATGTCCCAGTTTGAGCTCTGCCACGATGTTATGAGCTAGCAGGAAACAAAAGAATTGTATGCAACTATGATATACTATAATGATAAGAGCTATATGAAGCCTCCAGAGAAAACCAGTGTTCCAGAAAGACCGAAGTACATTGAGATCAAGCATCACATTCTCCGTGATGAAGTCCAAAAAAGAGAAGTGGTTCTCCAATATATATCTCCACATATGAGCAGATAAGCAGCTATTTTGGTAAAGCTTCTGTCCAAGATGAAAGAGTTTGCATACTCAAGATGGATCTCGTGGAGATGAATTCCTTATTGAAAAAGGAAGAGATGACTCCAAGGTTGGGAGGGAGAACTGATGTGTTATTGATTTATGGACAGTCATTTTTCAATTTGAAAAATGGCCCAAGATGAACAGTTCCTTTCCAATTTGGAAAGTGCTTTGAGATTTATGACGAACATGCATTTTCCAGTTCGGAAAATGGTCCAGATCGAACGATCATTTTTGTAATGAAAATGGTTCGATGGATTTCTGATGTACCATAGACAACGATTCCCCTTGTGGCCAGTGTGGGGTAATGGTCTAGGACAATCTTTCTTCTTGAAGGTCACTCTCAGTAGTGGTCAAGAAGATTGGTCTGCCTCGCCGAACAGTCATTCTTTTGAAGCTCACAGTTGTGAGCAGGTTTGAAGAAAGGTCCGTTTTGGAGGTTGGTGCAGGATAGTCATTTTCTTAGGAAATGGTTCGGACAATCATTCCCTAGGGAAGATTCATTTTCTCCAGGTTGCACTTTATTTAGTGCCAAAGGAATGGCCCAGATAGGAGAATGGTCCAGGTTCAACAATGAGGGACAGACATTCCCTAGGGTAGACTTATTCTCTCCAGGTTGCACTTTGTTTAGTGCCGGAGAAATGGCCCAGATAGGCAAATGGTCTAGGCTCATAAATCAGGACAAGTATTCTTCCTTTCTTGAGAAGAATAGTCTAGATATCCCATCATTGATGTTTTACTCTCCAAGGGCAGATGCTCTTCCAGTTCTCACAGATGTGAGTGGAATAATGGCCCAGATGATTTAGTTTGTATCATAACATTGTTTTTCTGTGCAGGTTGATATCATATGATATGATTGCCATGGAGGTTGTATGTCTCTGGACAGTAGATGTATGCTACTGTGGTGGATGTGTTCCACTAATTATATGTCATTGATCAAGTAACTGCATGCTACTTGGTGTGGTAGTGTACCATTGGATTGTAGTTGTGTACTACTATGGATAGACACAATTGTTTTCTATTGAATGACATTGTTCCGATTTCCTTGTAGACTATTAGTAGTGTTGAAAATGATTATCAACTAGATGGATGATCATTGTACTGATGGACAAAGATTCTCCATACGAAAACTGGTCTAGAACATCTTTTCTTCTAGGACATATGCCCATATTAGAAGAATGGGTTTTGTATCACTCCTTTAAGTAAGTGACTTATTTACCATCATGTTTGATTACTTAGATGGAGTATGGTTTCGAGAGATGATGCAATTGATGTTGTCAGATGACACTAATAGTGACGATGGTGTTCGTGATCTAATCATGATATAGTCTGGACGACTATGATGACGTTACCGATTCAATGGTATGTTTGTGCTCAAGACCATTTCCTTCAATGCCTCCCTAGCTGGGAGGGATTGTTGATATTATGGTAGTTGCGGGAGGTATTTACCTCCACGTGTAAACCTGACGAGAATAGAATATTTTGGGAAGCAAGAAGAAAACCTAAATAATTGGTAAAGAACCCTAGAAGACAAGTCGACTCAAGAGAATGACTTGTATTAGGTTATTAGCCTCCAAGAGAATAAGTCGGCTAAAGGAAATGTTATATACTAAAGAATTAGCACCCAGAATGAGAAGTCAGCCCAACCAATCTGGAAGAAGAAATATAAATATAGGAGGCCAGTCTTAATTTTAGTCAGACTTCTTAGAATTACAAGAGTAGCACTTGTGTGCACTACAAAAGGACAGTCTTGTGCACAAGTCTTGGAGGAGTTGTTGCCGCCAGTTTTGCATTCTGTATTTTTGGTCTATCTGGGTTGGACTCTTTGATCAATCTTGGTTATTCTTTCTTGATGCACTATCCCTAGAGAGAGATGCGTTATCTTGTTTGGCTATCTAGCCTAAGGTTTTCTTCCAGAATGATTCTCTATCAAGGTTAAGGTGCTTGGGGGTGGCTTCGGCCTATGGTTGGGTGACAATATCGTTATATTGTCTATGGTTAAACGAGCACATCCATTATATTCTAACACTATTGAGTATAACATGTAAATATATTCATTGTGTTGTGTGGGGTAGTGGAAAGTATTTCCATGGTTGTATTGGTTGGATAGTTACTGGAGTGTTGTGTGGTGAACAATTTCACCGAGTTTGAGAATAATTAGGTTGGTTAAGGGACTTGAGAGAGTCCTTATCTAGTTTCCTTCACCTTGGTGGTATCATGGTTTAGCTTGGGGGTGGAATCCATAGTTGATTCCTATGGTTGGGTGAAAAATCACTCAGCGACTAGTCAGGTGGACTTGCATTTTTTTATAGATAAGTATTCATACCTATCTCTATTTGGAAATATGTTTGTTTGCAATATGATGTGTAGTGCCTTGAATTTAATGAAATGTGTGAATTTGAAATATGTATTGTTAGTGTGTTGCTATATTGTTTGTGCATATGAAATCGAAATGGTAATGTTGTTAAAGTTTCAAATTTAACCTAATAATTGATTAATTAAGGACATAATTTAGTATGGACTGCCCTTATGGCCAAAGAAGGAATTTGGGTACATGACATTGTCGATTAACAAATATAGGAAGTTTCTATCCAAACGACTTCCATATCTTTATTTTTGTGCATGTACATCTTGAATATTCCATTTACACCATTGATAAATCCACCGTCTATGTCATAGTTGCTAGCATATGGTTCAACCAAGACATTTTGTTTGACTAATATTTTTGATTTTATTGTGTTTTGATAAGGTGCAAAGTTGCCTTCGCCATTTTACTCTTTGGTAATCACTTCAAGAGTTGTTAGTTTTCCATTTACTTTTGAGAGGATTTCTTGGTTATGTCTTCGCACATCTTTGTTTCTATAAAATAAAATAAAAAGGGAAGTAGTGAATCCAATGGTGGGAAAATAAAATAAAAAGGGAAGTAGTGAATCCAATGGTGGGGGTTTATAGTAACAATTGTTTATATAGTCTATATCTTCAAAAATTTGTTAGTTGACTCTCATTTTGTTCAAGATCTCGATGAGATCTTTATGTTTTTTATGCGTTTCAGTGTGAAATTGGAAGCATTTTATTTTTTCCTTCCATAGTTGATATGTCATTTTCTATTTGTTTATTATTGGG
Source organism: Picea glauca (assembly GCA_000966675.3). Lineage (NCBI taxonomy): Eukaryota > Viridiplantae > Streptophyta > Pinopsida > Pinales > Pinaceae > Picea > Picea glauca. The sequence continues at coordinate 43,809 of JZKD02S1880464.1, read as the reverse complement.
TTTTCACAAGTTAAATCATCTTTAACAAGTTGTGCTTGACACAAATATCACAAAAATGATTTTATCAGCATGACTAAAATACAATGCCAGGTTATGATTTATTTGTCACAAGCATTTGTTAATTTGGTTTAAGAATGTTAAACCTACAATAGAGGCCTCATTGAAAATAACTACTCTTAGTTGTTGGAAGTGTTTTGCTAATATATCTAATGTTTCATTATTTAGTGGAAGGTATTTTGATTTTTTGAAAGACATGTGAAATGGATAATGCATTGTGACCCCACTTGCATTGAAAGTTGTCTTTCCCATAAAGGAAATTATGTTTCCTTTTAATTGTAGTGGTTCACAATCTAATGTGTTTTTGTAGAAGTGTACTAAACATTAGAAAGTCATTTTTGCAATATATATTTTTCCAGTGCCATTGACTCTTTTCATAAAAAAAAAAAATACAATAATGCATTTAGGTTTCTTTCTTTTCTTTTTTTTGTTATTATTGCTTTTACTATGTTTTATTTTTCTTTGTTTAGATATCTCCAAAGGTTGTAGAATTTTACATTCTTTAATATATGTGGTTGTTTTATAATTTAAAAAGGTAATTCAATCAAGCCTTTGGGAACACACACATGATAAAAAAAAAATTAAATTACAGAGATACAACATAGATATAAAGATGCAAAATTTTTGAACATTTAGAAATTAGAATTGACCAATGATTAAAATTACTTTTTTTATTATCTTTTTGATCTTATATTAACACTCCAAAGGATTTTCCATTTTTATTTGATGGGTTGGAGGGGTTAGTCCTTAGTTAAATGTGTTAACAAGTTAGTGGCTAAGATTTAGGTTCAATATGAGTTAGTCATAGGTTAGTGGGATATTGACTGTGATATTAACATACTTATAACCGGACATACCCTAACCTATCCACCTAACCTACTAACCCACCCCAATAGCCTACATAACCCACTAACCTATGCAATCTATTAAACCAACTAAATTACCTAACCTACCTCACTTAGAAACATGACATACATAAATCACTAACATACCCAACCCACCCCAATATCCTACGTAACATACTAATCGACATAACCTATTACCAAACCCATAAACATAAACCATTGGCCTAACCCACTTATCACAACTAAGCTAACTACCCTACTAACTTGCTACATAATTCGCCAAAACCAACCCATCTAACTTACCAATCCCCATCTAACATACATAACCTACCCTAGAAGCACACCTATCCTAATCAATTAACCTATTGTACCTACCTAACCTACCCCTCTAACTTAATTAACCTTCCTAAGCCACCTTAAACCCTAATGTACCCCACTTGCCTACCTAACCTTCTAATCACTAACCCACTTAACCTACTAACCCATTAACCCGCCTAAAAAATGTAATTCACATAACCATCCTAACCTAATCTACCTAGAATCCTAGTTGGAAGCTCATTGTGGGCTAGATGGATGTTGATGGGGAACTAAATGAACACTAAAGTGATTCCATATGGATGTTGGTGGGACTAATAGGATGCTACTAGGACACTATGATGCTACGAAAGGGAAACTCGAAGGATGCTAATGAGACATTATAAAGACACACATGTGATGTAATTAGGATGGAAAAATGAAAATGTGGGTGCAACAACTGATGAAGCAAGACTTAAAAAGGATGCCCAAGTAATATGTAGAAAATCTCCTCATGCATCCTTTTTCCCAATTTGAGTATAGAAGGATGAAAACATCTCACTAAAACTCATAATTTTAGTAGGAAAGGGTTTTGTTCATCTCAATGTTGGGAAATGGAAGATCACTAGTGTGGGTTTTGTCTTATCCTTTAGAACTTTTATGAAATTTTTGGCAAGGATGGGGTTTTATATAGAGGGCCTATCCATAAGAAATTTCTACAAGGATATGGTCTATGTGTTAAAAACTGAGAGAAAACTAGCACAACCAGAAAGAATGTACATAGATCCAATATTTATCTTGGAAAGCCTTAACCAAGAGAACTAACACCTCCATAGATATCTATTAATAACCTTGGCCAAACTAGCCAAGATAGACCAACACTGGCCACTTAAGGCTCCTCACAATGGAGTATCTGAAGCCATTAAATAGGATTCATCAATTACAAACCTAATTATTTTACAAGAATTAGATCACAATGAAAACACATGCATGGCCTCAAGATAACCATGCAAACACTTACATGGAGTGGAGATATCCATGAGAAGACATGCATGGACATCCATATCCATGAAAAGACATGCAAAGACTCACATCAAATACCATGGGCCCATAAACCACTAATAGTAAACCCAAAAATAATTGAATCAATGAATCTATGACCGATTCAATATTGACCCAACATTCCCCCATTTAATCTTGACTTGAGATAAACACCTACCCCCCTCAAAGTTTATAAACTAGGTATAAGGAATACAACATGCTCCCTATCACCTAGGTCTACATCTAGAATTTATACCAGTGAACCATCAAACCAGGGGTACACATTCCTAAATAGGTCTTACAACCATATCCCCATTTGCATTTGATAAAATCCAATTCGATAAAAATAATTACAGTTGTATACCCAAGCATGTGATGCTATGAAACATCAACCTATTTCATTGCAAGAATCCCTCCTGCTCCAAATACAATTACATACACCAAGTACTTATCTTACCACTGTATGCTTGAGCACAAGATGCAAAAGGCATCTACTAACTTCTTTACCAACATCCCTCCTTGCTCCAAATACATTGGGCCAAAGCACTGATTCACATATTACTTCTTCCTCACTATCACTCTCTGTTTTTTACAAACCTTGAACCCTACAGATTCCAACCCCAAACCGCTCGCACATAAGAATAGCTATGGATCAAAAAATGGTGGATACCATTTGTGGTTTCCATTATGGATTTCGAACCAAAAACATATAATTCTGGTTGTAATTGATGAAGTCTATTTAATGGCTTAAGATACTCCATTGTGAGGAGCCTCAAGTGGCCAATGTTGGTTTGGCTTGGCTGATTTGGCAAGGTTATTAATAGATATCTATGTAGGTGTTGGTTCTACCAGTTAAGGGTTTCCAAGATAAATATTGGCTCTATGTGCATTCTTTCTGGTTGTGCTAGTTATCTCTTAGTTTTTAACATGGTATCAGAGCATGGTCGGCCTGAGATCTATAGAGAGAGTGGATTGGGAGTTTCCTTGATGATGGATTCACTATTTGGTCGTGGATATGAAGAAATGCATCTGTAATATCTAAAGCTTGATCTGTTCATGTATATGATGATCGATTTCTTGAATGTGTAGATTTGGTGATAGATCTAACTAATCATTCAGATTCAAGATGCTAGGTGCAAGCACTTGATACACTCACTTGGAAGCTACAATGTACGTATTACATAAGTGTGTGTGTGATACACAATGAGTCTGCCTAGAATAATCAAATAGTGCAAAATTTTCCTAGTTGAAGTGGTAGAAACCCCTAATAGGGTGCCCCTGACATTGTATTGCATAACGTTGGACATGAAGTACGTAGTTGGAGATTCTACAATGGGATTCCTTGGTCAGAATCAAAAAATGACTGCAAGTTTTTTCTTGGTGATATTTCTAGTGGCCTTGTGTGCGAGATCAGTGGTGGGTACTCGTAGAGAGGTTAAGGATTCGAGCGCAAGTGATGCTTATGGATCATGGTGTAGATTGGGTCTTGTAAGGAAGTGAATCTATACATGAGTATGATGGGATTTATTTCTCGGTGATGCCATGACTTAGGACAAGAAATATCGTGGAGAGTAGTAGGGATGTAGCGTGGGTGAGTAGCTTGGTGTCACGGGAGCTCATATGTGTGGTATTAGAGCACATTTTTGGATTTTGGGGGACACCTTTATTGTTGAGGGTTTTTCTTGATCTTGATAGATCTTGGGTCTGTGATAAACCTGGGTTCAGTGGGAGCTTTGCAGTGGTGATTCACATGTTGAAAGAGAATGGGGAGCCGTTCTAGAATTGAGATTGAGGAGTTTAATGGTCAAATATTTGAGCTATGGAAGCTCAAGATGGAGGACCTTCTTGCAGACAAAGAACAATGCAATGTTGTGGATCTTGATACACAACCTATTGGTACAAAAACTACTAGTACTCAATCCATTGGTATGTAGAAATAAGACTAGAAGAAGCTGGATAGAATAAAAAGGAATATGATTCGAATATGACTAGAAGATTAAGTATTACTAAATGTGTCGGGATAATCTACAACCAAGGAAATATGGGAAAAGTTGGGGAATTTGTATCAATTAAAGTCTGTGGTAAGCAAATTTTTTCTTTGAAAGAAGCTATATAATCTTAGGATAGAATATGGAGATTTTGTGACAGAGCATCTAAACACCTTCAATACTCTAGTAAGTAAACTTGTCTATGTTGATATTAAGCTTACAAAAGAAGATAAGTGTGTTTCCTTGTTATGTTCTTTTCTAGACTCCTGGGATAATCTGGCTATAGAAATTGGTTGCACAACTCAATCTGCATTAAAGTATGAGGATGTAGTTGTATCCTTGTTATCGGAAGAGATGAGGAAAACAAACATGGATAGTTATAACATAGACGATTTAGTTGTAAGAGGTCATCCCTAAGATAAGAATAAAAAAAGGTCTTTTGTGAGGGGGCGAGAGATTTAAATCTAGAGGTAGATCTAAATATTTGGGAAAATCTTTGAGGAAATGATGGAAGTGTGGTAAACATGGACATTATAAGAAATATTACAGGTCTAATAAGATTGTGTTGTGGCAAACAACAACCCTCCTAATTTTCTTCTATGTTCAATTGCAAATTAGGGTCCCTTTTAAGTTTAATTTGAATTTTTACTTTGTCTCTATTTTTTTTTTTTAATTAGAATGATTTACATAGGAATTTTGTACATATTTTGTGATTTTAATTTTATTATTTGACATTATTACTACTAATCTTTGGAGTGAATTTAACATTGATTTTGAATTTCATGATTTCTAACTTGAAATTAAAACATGATTTCAATTGATTTTGTTGATGAATGGTTCTTGTTTTCTTGGTTCTGTTACAAGTCATTTCATTATATTCCACATGAGATACATAATAAAATTTGGTTGTCTAATCAAATATTTAGGCTTGCTATGGTTATAGTCATGATATTTATTATAACTTGGACCTATGACGACTTACGTATATTCCGAGCCTATCACTCAAATTTTTTATTATAACATCGCTATGATTGTCATGCTGTGAATTTTGGTTATCAATGTTATCATGTATATATTATGTAAAGGTCTTGGTAATCAATATTTTGATGATTATTTTAAAGACTTTTTTTTTTTTTTAATTTTATACCATGATTTTATCGAAACCACACAACATGACATATCACAACATGAGTTTATGAACTATCATTACAATGTCTTTGGGCATAAGATAACATACTATAAAAATTCATGGGTCTTTATGATTGTTACAAGTGTCAGTGCTCCTTGAAACAAGTGATAACCTTATGGCATACCACGATTATTAACATTTGGTCTCTGTATTAATCAAGATCGTCCTTTATTGTATTGGCTATTAAATTCAAATATTATTCATGGAATATCGAAAAGATAGGTTCAATGTACAATGCCATTAGCGTGTCTTGGGGTCTTCATATTATTGGGTTTTGTATGACTAAGATTTGAAGTTTCTTTCATCTCCTTTGCATTTGCTTTCCCTATGTCAAACCGAATTTGTATGTCATGGCCCCTGTTTCCAGAATTGAATCCCCAGGATCTGAAATTATATAAGCACATGATGAATGTATACCTCTATTACAAAGAGTGGGATGGTTTCGATTTCTTATTTCTTTTCATGGCCATAACCTGTAAGTAGTGATGGATTTTGTGCACAGATTTGATGGTCGAATGACAAAAGTGGGAGAAATGGAGATTTAGGTTAATGAATCCATAATCGTTGAATCCACACATTTACCATTGTCAGGGGAAGCTTGGTCAAAAAAATGTGCCAGTGAAAGTCATTCCATGGTCAAAATTTATGGTGTCGACCGAGGTAGCATATAACCCAAAAGGTATGTCGGTTAGTAAAGTCCAACAGAAACACAATACATTATTATCAAATGTTATATCACCTGTGAGGGCCATTTTAGTTTTCTATTATCATTTCAAATTGATAATGGTCTTCCTAGGTTATCAATTAATTTTGTCATTTTATCTATGGAAAAGTTTGTCCAAGATGGAAATTTTTTACCAGTGTAAGTTTGGCAATCTTGAAAGAACCTTGTTTCATCATGGGCTTATTTGCACCTTGGTTTAATTCCACCTAAATTGAATTGGCGATTCATGGAAAAAACTGTGTTAAGAGAAACCAGTTCTCTGAAACCCCAAAATCTGTCAGTCGCTCTCCAAAGTTCGATTCATAGTTTGAATCCAATAGTCCGATTGGAGTTGATCGTAAAAATGATAATATGGCATGTAATGAAACTATGTCAAGAATAAATCCAAGTATGAGTAGAAAATTGGGCTCAAATCTCGATCCTATGGAATCGAGTGAAAATCGTAAATCTTCTTTTGAGTTTATTGATCAAACATGTGTGACTCATGTTGGAGAAATTTCTATTTCTGGCACACTAGTTCAGTGGGAGTTAACTGACTAGTTCTATTTTAGATCATCACTATTATGTTATTATGAATGCATGCATTATGCTATTATGGAATGTTATGTCCTATATATGAGTGTATTCCACTCATTCATTGATCATATTGATCATCATCTATGTATCAATCATCGACTCATTGGAGTAGTGTGAATATATTTTCTCATTCTTCCATATTGAATCTGCCTTCATTTCTTGATAAGCTTTGTTTGTACTTTCTTTAGCTATATATCCTATGCAGGTTTCAATGAAACATTGACATGGTATCAGAGCTACGTTGCTTGGAGCAAGCCAAACAATCTAGAGAATAAGGAAATCAAAGTTTATGCAAGCAAATTCGTGTAACAGACACTGTTGCACCCTCTTTGTGTTGAAAGGAGCGGTCGTCGCACCCAAACTTATGATTTTTTCAAATTTTGGGTTGGTTGCTCCCTAGACACTGGAAAAGGGCGACCAGGTTGCTCCCAATACATTGGAAAAGGGAGACTAACCAAAATTGGTCTCTCTTTCTCTTAAGGGAAGGTGTGTCCGCCTCTAAAAACACCTTTCTTGTTGCAGTTATATCTCCCAAATATTAACTTTTTGAGAAAAAGGCTCATGAAAACATTAAATAGACCCATTATGCAAGTGGGTTTTCAACCATTTGGTGAGATTCCTCATCGTTTTCTCAGAAAAGAAGCTACAATATTGCCTCCTGAAATTGATACAAATTTTCCACTTAATGTGCCCTTTTTGCAGTGATTTATCAGTTTTTCACTTGTAGATTGAGAGTAAATTTTTAGGGGTTCTCAGAAACAGTGGAGGAGATGGATACCACACCTATTCTATAGTCAAACTTGGTGGTAATCCTCACACCATACAATTATTTTTATTGGAATCCCAAGGCAGAATTCCAACTCAGAAGGAAAGGACTCTACAACTTGACGATGGGGACATAAACAAAACCTACATCAATAATTGAGAAGATGAGATGGGCGAACCGAAAGGATGAAGCCACAAGAATTATTATTGAATTGATTTCAACGGATCTATGGTTTCATGTTACCACATGCAAGACTCCAAACGAGATCTGGACTACCTTGGAAAGTCTGTTTGGAAAGCATGATGAGATGCGAGGTCATATGCTTGAGGTAGAGTTGAATACTTTAGATCCTAAAAATTTAGGTTTTGATAATATACATGATTTATTTACTAATTTTAAATCTTTGATATTGATCTTCGAAACTTGTGGTATTGATAAGTTTAAACAAGTGGACCAACTTATTCTAACAATCTTGGTCAAGCTAGGACCAACATATGTTGTTTATGTTTCCACTTTCCATTCAGGAATGTATCGCATGGGAACAAATTGGAAGATGCCTACCATGGATGAATTCATTGATTCTCTTATACATGAGCAGGAAAAAAACATTCATATGGGACTAGTAAAGGATACCAAAGCACATGCACTCACCATGCATGATGGAAAAAGATCATCCAAAAAAAATGAGAAGGAGAAACATAACGAGAAGGAGGGATATTCCAAACCCTTTAACAATTCTTTAGGTTCCAAGAAGAAGAAGAAGGGAAAGAAGTGCACTTACTGGAATAAACCGAATCATGAAGAATCCACATGCATGAAGAAGCAAATCGATCTTATGGCCCAGGTACTTCAACATAACAAGATTGGAAACTTCATTCCAAAAGGAGTCAAGAAGCAAAAGGAAGAAGATCCTGCTCCTAAGAAAGGTAATCGTCATTCTTTTGTTGCAATTAATTCCTCATCTGATTCATGGATTATATATTTTGGCATATCACATCATATGGTAGTGAAAAGGAAAGTTTTTACTTCTTTAAGTTCATGCTCAAGATCCCCTATTCTCATGGGGGATGATACTCCAGTAGCAGTAGCAATAGAGGGAAGAGTGGAACTCCATAATGGTAGTTTTGAGAATGTTTTGCATGTTCCAAAGCTTTCTATGAATCTACTCTTAGTTTATCAGATCACTCATAAAGGTAAAAAGGTTGAATTTATATCAGATTCAGTTTCTATACTTGACATGCATGACAATTCCATCATTGCAATTAGTGAGGTGGATCACAAGTCAAGGTTGTATAAATTCACTAAATTTTCTGACGATGACTCATCTTTTCTACTTACACATAAGGAGAGTAATTTGCATGCACCTCCAGTGCAACATGTAGATATTATTTTGCTTCCATCAGTTTCAGACATTAGAGATGATTCCATACACTCAGATTCTATACATGGAAATAAGTAGGTAGTATATCCAGATAAGAAGCCAGTGTCGAAGTTTCAACAGATGCCAAAGAGGGGACAATTCACACTTCAAGAAATAAGTGTCCATGTAGGGAATCCATTAGATTCGAGTAGGACTCAATCTCATCATGAGGAGCCTTCTCATGTACTTTCAACTTCTAAAACTGTGATGCCAATGCATTGCTATGTGGTTCAATCTACTGATCCACAGACCTACAATAAGGCTGTGGAAAATCCATTATGTCAAGAAACCATGCAGAAGGAGTAAGAATCACTCCTAAAGAATCAAACTTGGGATCTGGTTCCACTTCCACCAGAAAGGAATATATTCAGGTGCAGATGGATCCACAGGATCAAGAGGTACAAGGCTAGACAAGTTGCCAAAGGACTTCATCAGATCCATAAATATTTCTACATCTTCATGAATACTTTCAGTGAGCAGAAGTTTCAAACTTTGTGGGATCATATTGCAGTAAAGAACACAGTTTCCTAGTAGCTTCCTTTTCTTGTTTTGATGCATTTTCTTTTGAGGGGGGGTTTTGTTCCCACGTGGTTTACCAATTTCCTCTTTTTTATTTAGTGTTCATTAGTTGATTTGTACATGAGTACCTAATATGGCCTAGTAGCTGAGACTCATTTTTTACTCCATAGTGATGTTCAGGGGGGGTTTTAGAGAAATTTCTATTTTCGGCACACTAGTTTAGTGGGAGTTAACTGAGTAGTTCTATTTTAGATCATCATTATTATAATATTATGCATGCATGCATTCTGCTATTATAGAATGTTATGTCCTATATATGAGTGTATTCTACTCATTCATTGATCATATTGATCATCATATATGTATCAATCATCAACTCATTGGAGTAGTGTGGATATATTTTCTCATTCTTCCATATTACAAGTTACCCCCCCTTAAAAGTGCTTTGTCCTCAAATCATAGTTATAAAAGAATTATCTCTTGCTCTAACTTGTAATATTGTCTCCTGATTCTTCATTCTTGAGTCAATTATCATTGAATATCTGAGACGATAGAATCCTTTAAGCGCCGAGCAGAACTATCGAATTGTAAAGGAGTCTTCCCACCCTAATTTGATCTTCTGCAAAACTATGTGTTTATAGGGTTCTTGGAAAAAAATTGATATATTTCGACTCCCCTGATAACTTTTACTTTGAGCACCACTTGTAGTGGAAGCAATATTATTTGGAATATCGATAATTTATTTTTGTTGATACATTGATTGGTTGAAGTATAAACTTTTGTGATTATGATGTCGATAAAACATCCTAGCAATTTGATCTTTACTTCTTATACTTGTAGTTTTTTCTTGATTAATTTTTGGAATTGA
>JZKD02S1880464.1:10513-31055 GCA_000966675.3 Picea glauca | reverse complement strand
TTTTTTTTACCAAATAAAGGATTCCTTTGTCAAGGAGTGTAGAAACATGCTCATAGGGACTGAGCCAACCAAGGTCACAAAAGTGGCCATGGATTTTCTCAAGAGGAAAGGAGTGTGTGTATTTGAAGACAAGTTCACATACATAAGGATCTTTGGTTTCAAAGGGAAACCATTGCTTCTCCCTCGATTTGTTTGTGACATATTTATGGCGTATGGGTTGTGAAGACAATATAGGATGTGGTCCTTTGATTTGACAAGAAGAGGAAGAAACAATTTATTCCGATGCCATTTAAAATTGTCTGGATTACATTGAAAAGTTCATCAACTATCACCAAGATGGTAGGATTCTTTGAATCCTTTAATATGAAAGAAGAAAAACCCCTCAACAAATTTGATCTCGAAGGTATTTTTGTATCCCATATGTTAGCAATTGGTTACTCAGTTTTTAATGGGGTGCAAGGAATTTTACAAGGAGGAGATGACAATGAAGAATCACATGTATAGGGAAAGGTGACAACTACACCAAGCAATATTACTCCTAAGAGAAAGAAACAAGTTATTCATGAAGATGCATATATTGGGGTGATTTCAAATGTTGGTACAGTAGAGGTCTCTCCCTTGGAAGGGGACAATAAACCACAACATAGATAGAGGTATCGATCCATAGCTAGTGTCAAGGGTGTCATAGTGCATCATCCCAATAAAATCCCCTCTTCAGTCCATAAGGATCAGAAGAGAAATGTAGGTGGAAAGGAGAGTTAGGGGGGATGTGTGGGTGATGGATATGGTTGAGACCCCCCTCAATAAGAATTGGAGGAAACACATATGGATTCCCCTATTCCCAAAAGAAAAAGGATCCATGATGAAGCCAATCACACACTAGCATGTGTTGCTGTACAATTAGTTGAAAGCAAGTTGATAGGAGAGGATTCATCTTGAGAAGGGCCAACCATTTTTGAGGAAGATTTTGTGACTATGTATCATGCTAGATACAACAAACAGTCCAAGAAGCTCCATATCAAGAGAGTTAACATGAAGGATAAAAAGGTGATGGAGAAATGGAGCTTTGAAGTTGAAGTCAAGGGCTTGAAATCTTCAGGAGTTCTCAAGTTTCATTAGGATACAAGTGAAGCTCTAGATCCCTCAATAATGAAGAAAGAAATATATAATGAGAGATTGAAGACGAGGGTAAGGGAAATCAAATATTCCCTTAGCCCAAAGCCATTATTTGTAGAACCATTAGCTATGATGGTGCCTGAAGAGGTCCCTGGAGAAATGGCTAGATCAAGCTCCAAGGTCAACAATGCTGCAAGTTGCTCATAGGTGTTATGAGGTATATAGCTGAAAATATTGATAAAGGACTCAACATTATGTGGGAATATTAGGAAATAACTGTCGAAGATGGTGTCATATCTAGAAGGATTCACACTCTTAGGGAATATCTACATGAGGATCTACGAAACGACGATATTTTCTATAGGAACATAGTAAACACATTCATGGTGAGAATATACATTATGGATGACCTTGTGAGATGGAAGGAGGACCTCCCTTCTAAAAGTAGGTTGAAGCAAATACATGTTAGTTGGATGGGGAGAATAGATACTCTCCAACAATTGAGTGCCACGTGTGATTATTTGATGGCAAATAAAAGTACACTATTCTTAAAAGTTCTTGATATTATAAAGGAGCTAGAAGGTCCCTTATTGATAAAGGACTCAACGTTGTTAAATAAGGATCAGATGGAAACAAAACTTGGTGTCCTAAGGGATGCATGGGGAATGGAATTCAACGATCTCGTAAAATTTCCAGAAGAAGAACTTTGGCAATGGTTGGTCAATTTAGAAAATGATAATGAAAATCAATTATCCATAGTGCATCAACAATGAGACATGTTGAAGAGCATTGAGGATGAGATATTCAAAATCAAGGTAAAACACGAGATAATCATAGTTTCGTTACATGAATATATTCAAAAGTTGTTGAATGATGCATTAAAAGAAATCGTTAAACCACAATAATCTTGAATATCGAAGAAAAAACTATGATGGTTCCACTAGACATGTTCCCTCTTATATAAGAATGCAAAAGAGTCACAAAAGGCTCTCTCTGCTTTCATTTTTGTAAATAAAAACATTTGTCTGAAGCATTTCCCTCACTTCTATTCTTTCTCATCACGCAAATAATCCAGTCTTGTCATTCATAATGTTGTTTGTATGCAAGACTGATTTTTGATCGCTTCTTTTGTCTTCTAGGTTACCCTTGCTTGATATATGGTCCATGAGAGATTCATCCCAACCCACTAGGGTGAATGCATTTCCTATTTCTCATTTAATTATCAGGAATATTGTGTAGTGTCAAGTTGTTGCACACATTTTATTTGATATTGAAGAGTTAATGTGTACTTATTTTTGAAATCCCACATAGAGCTATCTTTGGGGCTCATGAATTTTGTGGTTTTAGACTTTTATTTAAGCATGAAATCTCAAGAATGAGTTTCCTTTACATTCCTATAATATGAAAGTTTCTAAATCATTTAAAGTTCTATGAAAGGACTTTCTTTACTTCTCTTTGTTTTGTTTGTTTTTCTTCAGATACATCGTCGTGTCTTGTCATGATATGGAGATGGATATGACACAATGTTAGGAACTATTTTCTTTCTTTATGATTTAAAAATTATTTCTTTTCAATCTATTGTTTTTGTGTTCCACTCTAGGCATGAGTGTAATGAATGATCAAAACATTGTTTATAAATTTGGACATAATTATTAGGGAGAAATAGAGGATCACCACCTTTTTAAAAACACAGAGGGTATTTTTTGAATTCCCATAAAAATACCCTTCAAAGTTGTCTCTAGTCCTTAACAAGAAAAAAAAATCAACATAGATTTACCGAAACATTATAATTTTCTTAAACAATTATTTTTTTCCAATAATTTCAATTTAAAAATATTAAGCAAGTTTTTTATTTAATAAAAAATTACAATTATTATAATAATAATCTACTGTTTATTTATTATATTTATTATAATGGCTTGTATTTTTGAATTAGATTTTTTTTTTATATTATATAATAACCTTATTAAGTTATAACTTTCTAAAATTTTATTTAGTAGATGTAGTATGTTAATATGTGATAATATTGATTTCTATGTTTTCATATAATTATTTTTATATAATAATTATAATTATAGTAATTAAACCCAATCTTGAAGATTAAAAGTATTTATTTGTTTTGACTAGTGTAAAAAAGAGAATCAATGTTTCTATTTAATAAGAACTAATTCTCATGAGTTGTATAGTGAAACTCGGTGTTGCACAATCCCCAGAACACCATGGCATGAAAGAACCTGTCAACTTTGAGACACCAAGAGGGTTGAAGACGAAAATAACTTTCTCACAGAGTGCTTCAAGATATTTGTCACAATACCGACCTTCCTGACCTTCTAAGGAATCAAAACCACAGTGATATTGGAATGCTTCTCCTAATGCTTTTAGAGCATTCCAATAACATTTAAACAATTCCATGCAAACAACACACAATCCCCTGACTTAATTGCGCCTGTCGTCGCCCTCACATCCATTCCTCGTTGGGAGGGAAAAATTCAAAGCTCATTCGTGCAGACACGTCAACTCTCTCACACAAGTTTAATGGCTCCTTCAATGCACCAAGGCTGGCAGATGGTGATGGGTACAAGAGGCATGCACAAGGCCATTTGAGCTCCTTTGGCACCCCTCCACTTCCTATGGGTATGTTATGGGTATTTCCATTCGGTTCAGATCTTATGTTTTGGATTTTCTCCCATCGTTCTCCCCACTCTGCGAATTCTCATGCCACTCAGAGTTTGGTTCATCTCCACCACCATGCCACGGGAGAGTGGTAAGCCCAAGAGAGGGCCCTCCTGATACAACTATGCTGCTAGGCAACGGAGAATTCGTAGACTCTCATAGGTGTCTTCGACCTCTATGATATGCCAGGATGGGGGGCATGATGAGCCTCCAATGGCCATTGTAGAAGAAGATATTCCATCAGGTCCAATTATTGTTCCGCTGAAATCCCTTCTGTATACTGTTCCAAACCTCCATGACCCAACTAAAACCAACCATTCCTTCCCTGTTGCAACTTATACCTCGGACTAGGTGAATTGCATAATTAAGGAAGAAATCTCGTTGGTGGACTGCCCAATGTGTTAAATGGTGACAACGAATGCCCCTATTAATTATCATTGGTTGTAACAGTGAGACCAAGAATAGGAGCACATTAATTGAGTTAGTTTGGCTAACAGGAGAGATGTGTGAGCCTGTTGTAATATTCCTTCTTTGAATAAGAAAGAGAATTGATACCTGTTTGGTGGACGTAGCCCAATATTTGGGTGAACAACCTAAATTCTTGTGTTTTGTGTTTGATCTATTTTGTAAATGTTTTGCGCTGCATACTAGATCATGTTTTAATGCCATATTTATTAACAATTGGTATCAGAGCTGTTGCAGATCCGTGAGGCCAGATCTATGGTGCTGAGCGCGAGTTTATAGAGAGCAGGAGAAGTGCCAGATTAGCGAAATCGTGCTGCAACAAAAGAGCAACAGTAAATTTGTTAAGCATTGTCTTTGTAGCTGCAGACGAGGCGCGACTGAGATCGTTGTATGAACCAAATTCTTCTACAGGCTGCGTGGGATCGCTGTGTTGGAGAGGTTGCGTTTGGAGAGGCTGCGTGGATGAAGTATCGCATGGGTGTAGTACCGCTGCGTGGGTGAAGTATCACTATGTTAAAAACCCACCATAAGTATCTGATCTGCTATATGCTTGAAGGGGGCGTTGTTTCCAAGTCAGCGCTTGGCACCCCTAGAGTACACATCAGCGCTGGGTCTCTATACTTAGAGCGCGTTGGGTCTCGAATATCAGCCTTTGACATAGTTCGCTGCGAGAACAGAGCTCTCCCACCATTTGGACATGCAGTTCCTTCTGCTCTAAAGCCGAGAAGATTGCTCGGAACAAGAACTGTGCATGGTGGCTTGGACTATCCAGATCTTGAACACACTGTCCTGGACTCGGCCTTGCATTCAAATATTTGTGGCATGTGGCTATTTGTGGTATGTTAAGTAGACACATTAGAACTCCTATGGAATTAAATATTAATTTTTTTAAAGAGTTGAACTTTTATGGATTTGGTAAAAGGTGTAATTAAGGTATAAAATATTTATTTTTAATATTAAAAAAAAAAAAAACCTTTTTACCATTAGTTTTGGGTTTGGGTCCAATCTTTAAGTATACTATTATTTTTCATATAGAGGGTTTGGTTTTATAAGTAGTAGTTTTGGAGTGTTTTCTTCTGTTAATGGAGAAAACTCAGAGTGCTGAATTTGAAATTGAGAAGTTCAATGGAAAGAACAATTTCGAGATCTGGAAGGTCAAGATGCAATATTTGCTAGTGCAACAAGGCGTTGCGAAGGCGCTTGTGGGAAAATCGAAGAAACCCGTGACCATCACAGATGAAGAGTGGGAAGAGATCGATGTGAGAGCACAAAGTGCCATACATATGTGCTTGGCCAATGATTTTCTGTTCAAGATTGTTTCAGAGAAGACATCAGTTAGTTTACGAACGAAGCTGGAAAGCTTGTATATGACAAAATCCTTGACAGACAGGATCTTTCTGAAGAGACAATTGTACAATTTGCGCATGAAGGAAGGTACAAAAATAGAAGATCATTTAAATGTTTTTAATGCTCTTTTAGTTCAGTTGACTAACATGGGAGTAAAATTCGAATCTGAAGATAAGACAATTACATTATTGTGTTCTTTTCCCATGTCATGGGATCACTTTGTTACCTCTATTATTTTTAGCACAATAGAAAGTATTGAGTTTGATGTTATTTTTGGAGCACTAATGTCTGAGGAAACAAGGAAGAAAACCAATTCAGAAACCTCTACATTTGAGGTGATGATGGTCAGAGGTAGACCAAAAGAAAGAGGACAGGGTCAGATGGATTTCTCTAGTTCAAAGTCGAAGGGAAAAAAGATCAAGATTAAGTGATGGTTTTGTGGAAAATTGGGACACCTGAAGAAGGATTGTTGGAAGCAACAACAAGCCTCCAAAGACGACCCTCCAAAAGAAATCAAGGAAGTGAATGCAACTGAAACAGGTTCAACAACAGGTTCAAGTATGACTGATGAAGTTTTATCAATTAATATTGGTTCACGTCATGATCAATAATGATTATTAGATTATGGTGGTTCAAATCACAAGTGTCTTCATAGACACTGGTTTGTTACTTACCAGTCCATAGATGATGGAATAGTTTACATGGGAAATGATATCTCGTGTAAAGTTGTGGGAATTGGTAGCATTTGAATTAAGAGGTTTGATGGAACTATTAAAATACTAATTGATGTGAGACATGTACCTGAGCTTAGGAAGAACCTAATTTCTTTGGGAGTCTTAGACACTGGAGGATATAAGAGTATTTTTCAAGGTGGAGTTATGAAGGTCTACAAAGGAATCCTACTGGTTATGAAAGAGAAGAAGGTTGGTAACATGTTTATGTTAGAAGGAAGAACCAAGTCAGATCATGTGACAACTGTATCCGAGAATGACAGTGATTATGTTCAACTGTGGAATCAATGGTTGGGCCATAGGAGAGAAAGATGATTGAAGGTATTATCTTATCGCAAGTTGCTTCCTAGTCTAAAGTCTTTAAAATTAGATTTATGCAAGCACTGTATTTATGGAAAATAGAATAGGTAAAAATTTAAAACAGGAAGACACACCAGTGAGGAATCCTTGATTATATCCATTCTGATGTTTGGGGACCATCCCCTACTATTTCATATGGAGGATCATCATATTTTGTAACTTTTATAGATGATTTCTCTAGGAAGGTTTGGGTCTATATGTTGAAAGGAAAGGTTGATGCATTTACCGTTTTCAAGCAATTTAGAGCTTTAGTGGAAAAGAGCACTGGTAGATCCCTTAAATGTTTAAGAACTGATAATGGTGGTGAATTTACATCAATGTAATTTGAGAACTATTGCAAGGAGTTTGGGATTGATAGGCATAAAACCACTGCCTATACTCATCAAAATGGAGTTGTTGAACACATGAACAAGACTCTTCTAGAGAGAGCAAGGAGTATGCTTAGTAATGCCAACTTGCAGCATGAACTGTGGGAAGAAGCAGTAACTACAAATTGTTATCTGGTGAATCGATCACCATCAACAACAATAGAGTGCAAGATTCTTGAAGAGGTATGGAAAGGTCACCCTTGTAATTATTCTAATCTTAAAGTGGTTGTGAAGCCTATGCTCTAATTATGAAACATCAACATTCTAAATTAGATCCAAAATAAAAAAAAAAGCTTATTTTTGTTGGATATGGTGATGGTATTAAGGGGTACAGGTTGTGGGATCCTACTTCCCACAAGATCAGAATTAACAGAGATGTAATATTTGATGAATCATCTCTCATCAAATCAGATGTAGATGGTCAAATGAAACAGGAAGAAGTACCTAAGTATCAATAGATTTAGTTTGAAACCAGTTCAAATACAGATGAAAGTGAACATGAACAATTTTCTAAAGATGTTCATGAATATTTTCTTGCAGAGGAAGACATGGTTGATGATAACAATCAACAAAATGTGGATGAGCCACAAAATTCCCTAAGGAGATCTACGTGGGTCAAAAATCCTCTAAGAAGGTATGATGATTTTGTTTCGTCAGTTATTTTAAGTACTAATGATGATGAACCTTCATGCTATCAGGAAGTTGTGAAGGGTTATAACAATGATAAATGGAAAGAATAAATGAAGGATGAAATGAAGGCATTAGAGAAGAATGCCACATGGGACCTGGTAGAACTTCCAAGAGACAAAAAAATGTAGGTTGCAAATGGGTCTACAAGATGAAGAAGGGTATTGATGATAAGGTGGAAATGTACAAAGCAAGGTTGGTTGCGAAAGGATATTCTCAGAAAGAAGGTATTTACTTTCATGAGATTTTTTCACTAGTTGTTAAAATCATTTCAATTCAAAGTATGTTAGCATTGGTTGCATCACTTGATTTGGAGTTGGAGCAGCTAGATGTTAAGATTGCTTTCTTACATGGAGATTTGGATGAGGAGATTTACATGGAACAACTTGAAGGGTTCGTTCATAATCGCAACAAGAAATTTGTTTGCAGGCTCAAGAAATCATTGTATGGTCTGAGGAAGTCGCCCAGACAATGGTACAAGAAATTTGACTCTTTCATGATGAGCCATAATTATTCAAGGAGTGAGTATGATCATTGTGTCTACTTTAAGAAATTGAATAGTGGCATATTCATTATCTTAGTATTGTATGCTGACGATATGATTTTAGCAAGAAAAAGAATAATTGAGATCAACAGGTTAAAGACTCAAATGGCTAGGACGTTTGATATGAAAGATATAGGAGTAGCAAAGAAGATTTTGGGCATGGAGATATTCAAAGACATGAGGAATGGTAAGATTTGGTTGTCACAACAGAAGTATTTCGAGAAAATACTTTTGAGGTTTGGTATGAACAGTGTGAAACCAATTTCTGTACCTTCCGGTTCCCATTTTAAGCTTTCTTAAAGTTTATGTCCTAGTACAAAAAGAAGAAAATGAATATATGTCTCGAATACCATATGCTAATGCAATAGAAAGTTTAATGTATGTGATGGTTAGTACAAGACCGAACATTTCACATGCAGTTGGGGTTGTTAGCATATATATGGAAAATCCAGGAAAAGAGCACTGGGCAACAGTGAAATGGGTGCTTCGGTATTTGAGGGGCACAACTGATTACTGTATCACCTATAACAGTGGTCGTGAGTTTGTCTGTGGATATGTTGATTCTGATTTTGCAGGTGATTTGGAAAAAATGAGGTCAACTTTAGGATATGTCTTTACTCTTGCAGGTGGAGCTATTAGTTGGATGTCAAATCTACAGAGCATTGTTGCTTTGTCCACTACAAAAGAAAAATACATAGATGCTTCACATGCTTGCAAAGAGACGGTTTGGTTAAAAGGTTTGTTTGGTGAGTTTGGACGGATGCAAGACAAAGTAAAGCTATTTTGTGATAGTCAATGTGCTATTCACTTGGCCAAGAATCCATCCTACCACAATAAAACTAAACATATTCCTATAAAGTACCATTTTGTAAGACATGTCATCGATGAAGGTGGAGTTTCTATTGAAAAAGTTCATACAAAAGACAACTGAGCAAACATGTTCACAAAACCAGTACTGTTAGAGAAGCTATGATGGTGCTTGTCTTCTATTGGCTTTTAGAAAAGGTGATGAACAAAGAAGGATAAAGGTATAAGGTTAATTGTTGTCAAGGTGGAGATTGTTAAATGGTGACAATGAATTCCCCCTACTTCTCAGCGTTGGTTGTAACTGCGAGACCAAGAATAGGAGCACATTAATTGAGTTAGTTTCTTGTGTAATTTTCTATTAATATATGTATGCCCATAGAGGCTGACAGGAGGGATGTGTGAGCCTTTTGTAATCTTCCTTCTTTGAATAAGAAAGAGAACTGATACCTTCTTGGTGGACGTAGCCCAATGTTTGGGTAAACCACGTAAATTCTTGTGTTTTGTGTTTGATCTATTCTGTAAATGTTTTCCGCTACATACTAGATCATGTTTAAATGGAAGATTTATTAACACAACGTAGACTCCACCTCCCTCCTCAACTCTGGACTGGGACTCACAATCCACTTGTCTCCTCGCGCTAGAACATTTGGAACTCATCTTTGAGATGCGAAGGGATATGCAGGATAAACTACACATGCATACCCTACAACAACCATATTGACATTCTATATGATGTTCTCTCGAGTTCCTAGAGCCAACAATGGTGCCTGCTATGTGCACAACCGTACATTTTCATTCCTCATGGTGGAACTCATTCCAACAAATGTTTCACTGGTTCATCCAATGCTTAGTCCTTTTCCTTTTATCTCTATGCATTGTTTTTGAAAAAATATTGTAGAAGTTTACATTTTCCTGTTTAGAATTGTCTCCTCTTGCTCAGACAGTTTAGACATTAAACTTCACTTCCACCTGCTCTGGTTTCCATTTGTTTGGCGGAACATGTGACACTTTTTTGCCATGATCCGGAAAAAACAACAAGTCACCACCTGTTCTAGTTTCCACTTGTTTGGAAGAATAGGTGGCATACCTCCAGACATGGTTCCATTATGTATGATTACTACAGAATTTTGAGGCAATAAAACCATTTTTTATTTACAAAAAAAAAACATTTTAAACAATTCCAAGTAATCTCCTACCTTTCTTAAGGTGACAGACAATTTTTTTTCTCCGTGAAATTTAACCATCATTATCATCATTTTATTATTATGCCAAAGACATATCTTAGGGATATATTTTAACGAAAACCTATCAGTTGACAGGTTTTTGGAAACCTCCCCTCTGTCATCATTAACTCTTTGCTTCTATTTGATATCCCTTCGAAACCACCCCTCTATCATCATTAAATCTTTGCTTCTATCTGAAATTAATTAAATTGCTGCCTCTGCAACACTGTTGCACTACTTTGTTGGTGTTTTCATCTTTGAATACAAGTTACATTGAAGTTTATGTGAGGGATAATCATATGTGCACTAAGCAGGATGCGGATTGGGGTCTTGCACTTCTCAGCTTTAAGTTGACACTGAAGAATTTCGAGTTATTTGCTCTGGCAGTGGACGACTTGCGATGTCTCGTTTCATACTCTAAAGATGGTTTGTTGGGGGTCAAATTACCCAACAAATTTGGGCTGATTCATTTAATCTAGAGGGACACAAAAGGTTAGTAATGCTAAAAGGAAATAACTAGTGGGAAGGGGAATTAGGGTATTTCTCATGCTTTCATAGAACTTTAGGATTTTGTTACTGAATGGGGCGGGCTCAAGCACACAGTACCAATTTTTTTCCAAGAAGAAGAAATCTTTCTTATACATCCCCACATGGGCCTTCACATCAGAGGAGAAGGAAGAGTTCTTAGAGGAATACTTAGCATAAATTATGGGTTCTATTCCATAGCTAGATCTGCAGACATGGGGTATTTTGGGTTCTATTCCATAGCTATATTTGCATACATAGGGTATTATAGGTTCTATTCCATAGCGAGATCTACATACATAGGGTATTCACTCTTTTCTTCTAAATTTGGGATTTTTTTGGACTATGGTTTTTGTTTGATAGATTGAAATTTTTGATGAATTGCAATTATACTGGGAGATTACTTATTTCCATAGCCATGGTATGATGCACAAGTGTGTATATCTTTTTTTTGTCTATTTTTTACTTATTTCATAGAACTTCAGGGCCTTGTCACGGAGTGTGTCAAGCTTGGGTACACAATCCCAACCGTTTTCCAGGAAGAGGGATTCTTTCTTATACATACCCCACATGAGCCTTCACATTAGAGAAGGAAGATTTCTTGGAGGAAGCACCAACATAAATTCTAGCTTCTTGGAGGAAGCCTTAGCATAAATTCTAGCTTCATGGAGGAAGCCTTAGCATAAATTCTAGTTTCTATTCCAGAGTTGTATCTGCATACAACTGATATTTTCTATTTTCTTGTAAATTTGGGATATTTTTTTGACTTTATGATTGGCGTTTGATAGAGTGAAATTTCTGATGAATTGCAAAGATTCATTTCATGGTTATACTGGGGACTTTCTTATTGCCAAAGCCCTAGTGTGATGCACAGTGCAAATATATGTTTGTCATCTATTTTCTTTTACTAAGATAATTTTTTACATTGTGAATGAATTGGGGATGCAAGATGATGCCCTTAAGGTGTGCGAAAGAAAAACTCTTTTCCTCTTAAAATATAATGTATTTTACAAGATTAAAGTAAATTTTTTTTAAATGAGTGTTTCCTTTCTTTTTCCTTTTACAATTTTCTATCTTTTAATTTATTCCAACAGAGTAGATTGCATACTCTATTTTGAATTTAAATCTTCCTTTACCTTGGTAGTTCATGCTAATTTATATGGAACTATCCTATTGAGTCATTTAATCTTTGACACATTGTGTCTGTTTGGTTACAAAGACAATGGAATTTCTAGTCGAGGAATACGAGGTATAGTAGATCTAGCTAAAACATACCTAGTCCACGATAAGGAAATGGAAAGTAGGTGTGATACACTCCTCTTTTATAATTTAGTGAAGGGTATTTTGTAGTTTGATTTCAATATGGTGCACTGTTATATGTAGTTATAAACATAAAAACTGAGTGTGGGGATACATTCGATTTATCATATTTGGGGATGCATTTTCTCTATCAGATTTAGTATCTATTTGAATTCACTTACAATGCTGAAATTTATCATCTGAATAATACATTACAACTTATCATGGTGGTTGCAGAGTAAGAATAATATATTACAACTTAACATGGTGATTGTAGAGTAATTATGTATCAACTTAATCGTGATATTATTATTAAGGTATTATTATTAAGCATTGAGAAGATGAAACTTCCAGTTGTTAATAGATATGGGTTAAGCATTGAGAAGATGAAACTTCTAGATACTAATGTAGGTTAAGATAGGTCTATGCAATATCTACAAAAAATTTTCATAACAAATCTTTTTTAAGAAGATGGTTGTAGACTCTTTGTGGCAGTTTCTTGATAAATTGTTGGTATATTGATGTATAAAATTTCAAAACTAATCAAATATTTATTAATATTAATAAGAACCATCTTTTTTTTGTTAGCTAAATATCCATGACTTGTGGGATTGGTCTATGGCTAAGATTTCACAACCCAGGGGAATCTAAGCCGTCAAAATCACCCGAGGATCGCACCTGGCCTAGATTGCAACAACCCTTAATATGGATGGATTTTAGGTATCCCCAGGTTTCGAATCGATGACTTTCACTTACAGAGTGTCTTAACAATGCACTCCCTCATTGACTTCTCTAAATCTCGGGGAAAAAAAATTTGAAGGACATGGGGGTGGGCTTTGATCCACTTATGTGTGCACGGGTCACGATACCATTTAATATAGTATCTCTAGGTGCAACCACATCTTCGAACACTACCTCAAGGTGCCCCCATGGCTCCAGGTAAAACTCTCACTGCAATTGAACCTTACCCAACGGTGAAAAAATCCTCGCTTTCCACCATTGGATACAACCCGTTTGGGAATTAATAAGAACCAATTAAACTAATTCTATGTTTTAAAATAAATATAATATACAAATATTATTTCCTTAAAATTATTTATTTCATTTTACCTAATCAACATCTTTAGCATATCTAAAACATATTTCAAAAGCTAAATCAAAGAATGCGATTTTACTTTGTTAACTACAAAAACCCATATACAAAACTAAAACAATAATTTATTTGGGTAGATGAGCTCAAGCTCTTACATTTATTCACACGAAATCTAACATATAATTTAATCCAATATTATTTAA
This sequence comes from Picea glauca, assembly GCA_000966675.3. Lineage (NCBI taxonomy): Eukaryota > Viridiplantae > Streptophyta > Pinopsida > Pinales > Pinaceae > Picea > Picea glauca. The sequence goes on along the minus strand of JZKD02S1880464.1, from coordinate 17,614 downwards.
CCCAATAACAATTACTTCATAACGGAAGACAAAACACCTCAATTATTAGTCCCTGCCTCCGACCAAGGTGGGGACTATAGCTTTCGCTTGGAAGTCAACCATGGTTGACTGCCTATTAACCCGTGCATTTTGATTTATTAGTTGGTGTATTTTGGAGTTCCCTAAAATATTTCGCAACCAATTACTTAACTTATTTTCACAATATTTATAAAATTTAATTTTTAAAAAAATAAAATCTATTTTTGGAATTTTTGAATTTTTAATTGGCCAATGCATTGTGATAAGACATAATTTTCTATGGTATGTTTAATATATTTTTAGTATTTTTCATACTTATAAAACAATTTGAAAATAAAAAAAAATTGAAAAATTGACATGCATAAACATGCAAGCATGCAGGTTCTTGGCAGCACAAGAATCCAGCGGTGACTACACTAATCAATGTCTATGCGTGTCCTCAATGCCCCTCCTTGAAAGCCAAAGAGTGTGCACTTTCTCTTCATCTCTTTCCTACCACTATGACCATCAAAGACGCCAAAGAATGCATGTTTGGAATGACCAAGAACATTGACAATGGCCTTGTGGGTATCCTCCATGAATTCTTGCCTACCCTTTTTGCACAAAGTTGCATAATGAAAACCTTCCACATTGATCTCCATTGGATGCTCCATGGCCACACACGGTGCATTCAAGCCTGACGACTGGAGTGTAACATCCATCATCTGTGGGCATTTCCTCTTGAATAGAGACGAAGGACCCTTATCAAAAATAAAGGGGGACCTGCAGGAGACGAAGACCAAGGGAGAATTACTTGCTACAATGCAAGCCATGTTCAAAATCTGTGAAGGTTGCTGCCGATATTTCAATTCAATAGTGTGTATCACTAGGATCCTGTTCAGACGTTGTGGATTTCTATGTAGTATCCCCTGAGCATTTATATAGCCTTCATTACTTCAACTCAAGTCAAATTTAGGAAAATTGCAATGTCAAACCCACTGTACACTGATACATACCTGCATTAATGTATGACCACTGATACACACCTATTATTAATGTATGTGAATGCCACAAAAGACAACTTGAGTGTAGACGAAAGATATTTGTATGTGAATTCCACGAAAGACAACTTGAGTGTAGACGAAATATCTTTGGCTTCAATCAACCATTTGGTTCGGTCTAGATTTAACGTGATGCAGAGACGAGGCCTTGATGATTGCTGGTCTAGATTTAACATGATGCAGATACGAGCCCTTGATGATTTCCACGAGTTATTGCAACGAACTTCGACCTTTGTTATATAATTATTGTCGAAGATGAAAGGCTATAAGGCATAGCTCTCTGGTAAGTAAGTCACTACAATATCTATGTCCATTTAATTGGAGCTTTATTTTATTGCTTCATTATTTTCCTACCAAGAAAAATAAGAACAATAAACTAGGTTTCAAATCCTATTTTATTGTTGCAACGACACTGTGGCATAGCCCACACAACCATTCACTATTGCAGTAGTTGAATATGCAGTTGCAGTGGCACTGTCTCTTGAAGAAATTCACTTATTGGATGACATTGCATGCATCTTCATCAAGCAGACCACGAAACCAGTCGTTGTTTCTGACATCACAAGTTTATAAAGCTCTGGAGAGAATTTGTGTTGTGAAAGGGCTTCAGATCACATTATATGCCAAATAATCAAATTCATGGGAGTGATACTTCTCACAACCATTCACTCAGCCAGGAGACTCCTCTTCGTGCAAACACGCCGACAATGCATCCAGATTTGAGTGGGTAGGATGAAGATAAATGTCTACATATAGGTCACATTAATACTTATGGCAGTTGCTCGAATCTTCTTTCACGTACAAAAAGGCATATTGGCTGACACTTATCATGTCATTGTGTAAGTTTTGTGGAGGAAAATGACAAGAAAAGTGGGTATCCTCCCAAAGACATTCCGAAGGGCTTCTTGGCGGTGAACGTTAAGGACGCCCAAGAGGAACATATGCGGCTTGTGATCCCCGTTTTCTATTTTAACCACCCAATCTTCCTCCATTTGCTCCAAGAAGATGAGCATGTCTATGTATTTCACCAGAAGGACATTTTCACTATTCCCTGCCAAGTTTCCGATTTTGTTATTGGATGCTTTACAAAAACGCATATTCAATGCAAGCAAATTTATATCTTGATCTTTCAAGTTTGTGCCCCAAAGCATAAATTTTTTATATAGCATTGTCATTCATTATTATTTGCAGTCATTCTTTATTTTCATTTCTACGAGGATTCTCAAACATCCCACTTATGGTAGACTTCTAGTACAATGACAACATGATTCTTGAGAGAATGCATGACACATGATATGTAGCAACACATGGAAGTCATGCTACTTCTCTCCTTTAACTATTCCATTCCCTATCATACCACCATTACAGTTACATTTCCAGAGAACATAAAAAACAAAAAAGATAATTACAGTCACAATGGGTATGTGCTTGCTCGTGAAAACATGGTGGAGATGGGGTTGGGATGTGGCGCTACGAGTCCCCCCATTTCTCATGCTTCCTTCTACAATATTTTTCTCCAAACTCTTCTGAATGTCTTTCATCAACTGCCCAATGCCCGTTTGGGGAAAGACAATTATCATCACAGTAGCGTTTTCTGGCATAGGCCTTGTGAAGTTTTTCAACCGTGAGATACATATCGTGAGATACATTTAATATAGTGTGTAGGTAGGTTTAGAAGTATCTAGGATTTTCTAAACAATCTCTATAATGAATTTTTTATAACTACATTTATCTTTGAAATATTTTTTTGAGAGTGTAACATTGATATATGAAAGTTCTTTTGAGAGTGTAAATCCCATTAACCATGGACTCCACTCTCTCTTATTTCCTCAATAGCTGAGGTGATGTTCGTATTGATTTTTGAATAAAATTATTTTTTAAATAAATAACTCATGACTCATGCCATTATCCCAACTTACCGACTTTTTGTCATTATACCAACTTTTTTCATAGATATATGAAATGTATGGAAAAAAATTAAATTAGATTGGCTGTCAAAAAAATATATATCACACTCTTAAAACTCCTTGTCCGTCGAGTTACTTTGAATAAGATTATCCATTTCTTTTAATTTGTTTATGCAAAAAGCATGGACTATGCTGGAAACTCTTAGATTCTGTTCTCACAATTTAACTTAATTTTTCATAAAATATGTGACGTTCATAAATTTTAGTTTGCATAAAATGTCTAACCTTGAGAAAAAATATCTTACGATGGCCAACTCAATACTAAAATTTTACGATGGCCGACTCAACACCGGGATTTCCTTGAAAAGCATATGGAATAGATATAAATGAGCAACTCTGAGCATCACACTACATTATAACTCCGCTAAATTATCAATGATATCAACATTCAGCGGCTAGATTGCTGTAGGATTTTGGAATTACCGCCAGCCATTCGTACCAGAGATGGATGGCCTATGGAGAGCATGTGCTCCGATGTTCATAACTGGGACTTCAATTCCGCTATATATAGTTTTGTTACTATTTATGACTCCAAAGAACAAGTATGAGGGAGTTGTATTTGTGGCATCGTTTATTTTAATTTCTGTCTTAGTGTTTGCACTGTATAAGTGGTCGGCACCCTGGATGTTATTTGAAGAGGAGGGAAATTAAGAACAAAATAGAGATTCTATTTAATGCGGTCAGTGTTCTATCTCACCTTAGTGCTATTGGCAATGTTAATTTCGACAGATTCTGGGATATTCTGGACAAGATTTGGCTAAGTCGATCCCAACCCATCCTCCTGAACGTTAAATTTAGTTGGCAACTCAAAATGTGTACGTTGGAAAACCCGATCCATGTTTTATTTATTGAGTAAAACATATTGTGATACATCTCATATATCTTAAGATGTTATCCAAGCATATCACAACTCTTTCTATCACGTCACTCCAAGAATACTAGAGTGGCACCATAATGAGCCAATGCCCCTGCAATTACAAATAAATGGAAAATATGATGGCTGTGCCCTGCAATATCAAACCATCCTGGTTTCCATCTCTCTAGTATCTTACTCACATAGAAGAAGGTCCCCAAAGCATAGAAAAATTCCATAGCAAGATCATATGCCATGGTGACAAAGCAATGAGGCTCATGCCAATTTGAGGCGATTGCATGAATAGTAGTAATTACAATGGATTCTCAGAGCGTTGTGAAGCGCATTCCGTCGTTTTCTTAATGTTAAGAGAAATAAAAACAGCTCTCAGTTTACAATTTTTTTACTTGAATCATTGTATCTCTTTTACTCTTGCATTTATCTTTCCGACTGCATAAATTATTTCATCTATTAACTCTAATCAAATAAGGGATTGGAATCTTAGACACAGGCAGGCGCAATCATAACAGATATTTAAAAATAATGCTACAAGATTCCATGACACAAGGAACACAAAAAACCAAAAATAGTGATCCAAATCGAAGTCACGAGATAAGTCTAAATTTCAGAATAAAAAAAGTTACAAAAAACATTTGTGAACCAGAGAAATCATTTGTTTGATGTATTTACCTTACAGTTACAAGTACCACTTCTTGCAGGCTATTCAGTTAGCTAAGCGAGGGTTTTACGATCTTATGATATAAGAGTGTGTATACTCTTACTAACGTCATTAACCCAACCTTATTTAACTGATACTTAAATACAATTTCAATCACAGATCCATGCTAGGCCTTCAATTCTCACAATTCTCCTGAGCACCACATGTTCCTTCATAATAATAATTTTCAGATACAAAACCGGCGGGGTAGGGATGCTCATATTGACCTGTTGTGACAAGGCTAGAAGGGTAGACAACCTCTGGGATAGAGGTTCACTTCAGTGGGACTCGGGACGTCTCGGCCCCTGCTGAGTCACAAGTTATTGATATATCTGGCTTGCTGGCTGTTGGATATACTCTTCCCATGAATAAAAAAAAATAATAATCTCCAGATTGCCTACAAATACCAACATTCCTTCATCAACCTTCAATTACCTCCACATGTACAACTTCTGTCCACTTGTCATATCCCTTACAAAGCACAATTCAGCTCATAGAGATGCAGATTGGTCTCGCTCCATTCAAACTTTGCTATGTCGTCAATTGCTACAAATTTGTTTCTTTCTGTAGGCAGAGAAACCCATGGCTAAGAAAAACATTGCTCAGAAGGACGAGAACTTTGCGCTTGAAAAAAATAAAATATGAGATTCGATTTGTTTCTTTTCCACACGTTTAGCTTATTCACTTAAGAATGGAGAGGAATCCATGTTGTATTTATTGAGTATTACAATTTTCTACCAACAATTTCATTAAAATATGTTGGTAAACTTTGGCCAGAGTTTAGTAAGTTAATGCAGTCCACGTCTTAAAATCGACATGGCACCCACAAGGTCTCAAAGGATATTCTTTGGTGCACATTGTGTAATCTCCATATAACTAGCTATATTTCATTGCACTTATGTTAATTAAATTCCTTGTGAAATATGCTCTGGTAAGTTCAAAGTACCCCGCAGATACGTTCGATCAGATGTAGTGGCGTGCAAATTTAGTTTCAGATCACCAAAATCTGTTGATGGAAATCATTCTAAACATTAACATGAAATACACTCTCATCTCAGAAAACAATTCAGAGTCCCTGCAGTTCTTTTTAAACAAACTATTGAGTTCATTTTAAGTTTTCTAGTGCACTCTTTATGTGCCATATATTTGGACTCCTCCCAAGAGGTGCGCAGGATGGATCAGGAGGCTTCAAATTTTGATGGATTTGTAATACCGTTAAAGATATGCATTGGCAATGTTTGGGTTAACTCTGTAGTAAAAAGAGTTTAGTGGTAAATCTCAAACTTGTGACATTCTTAATGGGATATATATCCAGTCCCTGTTATCTTCTAGATGGTTTCCTCATTACTAATTCATTTATTCTTGTGTGTTGACAAATGGGAAATGTGATTCTTACATGTTGAAATGTTTTACTATTTTGTACTAGGTTGAACACTTGGTATTGAGTTATTTTCCACAACGTTGTTTTTATATGAAGTGACCATAGTTGATTCATATTATCAAATATATCTTAGATGTCGTCATTAATATATTCTACTAACTTGCATTTGCATCGAAAATTACACTGTCTCATTGTACTAATCATGAGAAATACAGTTACTATGATATAGCCAGTTTACAGTCCTATCTAACCATCATCTCAACCACACTCTGCATGCATATTTATTTGTTTTTATTTTTGTATTCGTGTGAGCTACATTGTAAAACAAAAACTAGTGTATATATTTGATAAACCATGCAGAATTGGATTGTATCAAGTAATCTGTTTGCAACTTTATTTGACATCATACATTGAGTTTTGTTAAGTTCAACATTATGATTTTTCTACATATGCTTATGCAAAAGGATTATATATCATTCAAATCTAGTGGTGACCATTTAGAGAGACATAATGTGCACGAGTTTTTTTAAATTCTTAATCAAAATTAGCACATAGCTTTTTCAATGTTAAAGCTTATAATCGACATAGAGGAGTCCTCCGAGCAACATTCTACATGTTTCCATATGAAAATAAATTGAATACTTTAAGTGTTTATCGTTTCTAATTGTATTAGGAGGCTTAAAATGAAAATATTGTGAATGGATCAAAATTTTGCTTAACATGTTTATACAATGCTTGTAGGAATTGGTACAAAATGAGTAATCAAGGCAAAAAATGGAAGACTATCATGGACCTTGAGGTGCAAGTCCCTAAAGACAAGATCACATTTTATGGTAAAGATTTAATTTGGTCTGAAGTATATCGAACAAACATGAGCATTGATCGGGTTGCAAAAATCCCTTCAAAAAGAGTTCTTGACTTTATAGAGGGGGGGAAATGAATCAAGAAGCTCCATGTACTCTCATCCGCCGACAAAACAAACCCCAAAAATCAAGGGCTAGTGTTGCCTTACGATATGAGCTATAAGTACCTTAGAAATGCATTGTTTACATGTTGGTAATACAAGTGTTTTCTCATTTGTTGTATGTTTTGATGTTTCGAACATTGTTATGCAGTTATGCTTG
>JZKD02S1880453.1:0-18097 GCA_000966675.3 Picea glauca | reverse complement strand
ATGTGTTGCCACTAAGTAAACCTCTCCTAAACCCCCACCCTTGGTTTTTGAGCTTGAGTTTGATTGGGGGTTTGTATTTTTGTTTTAGGGGTTAATATGAAAAATATTAATTAATATTTAATTAATATTTATATTAATTAAATATGCTATTTTAATTATATTTTTTATTACCCTAACCCTAGCCTAAAAGTATAAATATGAACCCTCCCCCTTCACTATTCACTTACACTCACTCAATCCTTTCTCTCCACAGAGTGGCGGATTGCTCTATGAGTGCTGTGGCCTCCTTGTGACAGTATAGCTCGGCCTACTTGTGACGGAACAGTTCAGCCTCTCCATTGTTTTGATGCCAGGTCCCTTTTATGATATTTCTGCTGCTGTGTGGGTGTTGTGGGTGAATAAATCTCTGTTGGGAAGTGTTCTTGCTGCCGCCCTCCTTGACTGCTGAAGCCGGCCCTCCCTTAAAGCTACCTTTTGAGCAGATCTAGTCTGTGGCCCTACTACTGGGTAGTTAGGGTTTGATCTAGGACTGCCGTCCTGATCTGAAGCTTCAAGGCCTCCTCTTCACTTGCTGTTACACCTCTTCCTATTGCTGGCCAGAACAAGGGTTTGATTCCAGTTTTCTTTGTTTGGGTTTTTGGAGTGCTTGTGTGAGGTTTTTCATGGTGGCTTGACTGTCCTATATTTCTCTTGATAGAGATCTGACCCTTGAGGCAGATCCATGACACATAGACTTATCTGAGCATACTTCAGTGGCTTATTATCTCTCAGGTGTGCTATGCTCTTCTCCTTTATACAGAGGTAAGATTATCAAGAGGTAAGTTGCTGTTTTTAGTTCTTTTGCCTTGCTTACATTTAGATCTCTGAATAGCATGCTTTAATATCACTGTCTAGTTCAGATCTATGTATTGTTCATGTTCGGAAATGTTTATTTAGCCTAGATCTATCTACTGTGCATGCTCAGTTTTATATCTGCTGTTTAGATCTGATTTAGAAATTCTTCTACAGTTTAGATATAACAGAAATGTTTATTTAGCCTAGATCCATCTACTCATGCTCAGTTTTATATCTACTGTTTAGATCTGATTTAGAAATTCTTCTACAGTTTAGATATAACAGAAATGTTTATTTAGCCTAGATCCATCTACTGTGCATGCTCAGTTTTATATCTACTGTTTAGATCTGATTTAGAAACTCTTATACAGTTTAGATATAACTTAGAATTACTTTATGGTATAGATCTATCTTCTGTACATGTTCTGGTTCAGATCTAAGTGTTTTACTCACTCAAAAATTGTTTATGGTTTAGATCTATTTACTGTACATGTTCAGAATTACTTTCTAAGCTCAGATCTAACTACCTAGCATACTCAGAATATTTTTGGAGTTTAGATCTGTATAAGTTTAATGTGTTCATGCTGATTTTGTCTACAGAAAATTTTTGAAAAGTAATTTCTTGTTTTCTTTCCCTAATTCTAACAGTACCATCTTCAAATCTCCATCAATGTGATGAAAATTACAATTTGGAACCTCATACAATATGAGATGTAACATGACCTACACTGTTTAGAGTACCATGCACTTGGTGCGGTTGAGTAACTAGAATTCTATTAGGAGGTTCTTCACCTCGGCCTCTAATGTTTAGGAGATATAGTGCATTTTGTTCCATAGCTCTTTTCGGGATTGTGCAATCAAGCCCCTTCAACCTCAAGTACTTCCAGCCTCAGGAGGACATCATTAGGCTTTGCATTGGTCCCTTCATAGTGATAGATGGAGACAAGGATACCTATTCTTCATCTTTTGCCTCTACTACTTTTATTTCCAGTTATGATGTTTATCTTGAGTTAGGACCTCACGCCTCTCAGGGTTTTCCTCTTTTGGGTTACCTAGTTTCTATTACTCTCCCTTTTGTTGTTGGTTGTATCTCTCATTTTTTTAAAGTTTTAGAATCTAGCAATGTTCTAGACACTCCCATAGTCTATTTAATATTGGTCGTACTATCTAGTGTTGTAGACCTATTTGTTGGTCTTTTGTTGCAAATAAATAAAATTATCTTATCTAATCTTAGCTTATTAGCTTGTGGGGCGTTGGCCTTGGGCTCCTTACAAGGATCTTAAAAACTTGCATCATATGTACAAAATATACATTGCGAGTTACTTTCTCACAAAGCTCACGACATAGCACCCAAGCCAAAACTATTTATTTACATGCTATTTACACAAGGTATTACATAACGCTAATCTGATTGTGATTATCTTTGTTGGGGAAAATGTCTCCTCAAAATCAACCCCTTCTTGTTGTGCATATTCTTTTGCCACTGACCTCATATTATGCTTGTATATGGACCCATCTATCTTGTGTTTTGTTCTGAAGACCGATTTGCAGCCAATGGGCTTCTTTCCTTGAGGCAGCATGACCAACTTCCAGGTCTCATTCCTATGCAATGCTTCAAACTCCATATTCTTTTGGCTTCTTGAAAAGAGCTTGGTCCAAAAGAACAACCTCATTCAAATTTTACCCTAAAAGCTTCAGAAGTAAGGGCTTAAAAACCAGGGCCATACACAGCAATGGGAATTACCGTAGCTTGCCAGTACGAGGATCCAATAACTAAAACAAAAGTTACATATGCTTTATATGCACAAGGAGAGGGCATGTGAGGGGTGCTAGAATAAGGTGGTAGAGGAGGTGGTGTAGAGCTATCTGTAGCAGGAGGGCTAGTGGTGCTTTTAACAGCAAAAAGGGGCCTCTATCTCAGTATTTGATATTTTTCTTTTAGCTTTATTTTCAGGTATGACATCTAGATTGACTTGGCATTGATGGGTTACATTCACAGGAACTTTTTGAGAGGGGCTTACCTAGTGGCCACTGATTTTGGCAAGGCATATTGAGACAATTCACTCCCCCACTTCTTGGTGCAAAAATTACATTGTACCTTCTGCCCTATCAAGGTCCTTGCAATATATGCTCACGAAATGTCACTTCAAATGTTTTAGGGAGATGAAATCTGGTTGTTAGTGGTTCACGAGAAATTTGAAAAACAACAAAATGCCTTGATTATATGTGCTAGCCAGAAAAATAGATGAAAATTTTTCAAAATACCTCCAGTATTGTATGTCAGGGATCTTCTGATGCTAAATCTGTTTCCCAATCTGGATCCCTTGCAAAAATTGCTGCCCAAGTGAACTTATGGTTTGAAAATGCAGCCTCTGTACGCACCAGTGATTTTCTGCAAATTTGCTTCCCTTGCAAAAAATATTGCTGTTTGGGCTTTATTTTCCTACCAGCTGAGTCTCCAGTATGAGTTCCAGTATTGTCTGTTAGGGATCCTCTGATGCTAAATCTGTTTCCCAATCTGTGTCTCTTGCAAAAATTGCTGCCCGGGCGAAGTTATTGTTTGAAAATGCAGCCTCTGTACTAACCAGTGATTTTTTAAAAATCTGCTTCCCTTTCAAAATGCTTTTCCAGTCTTGTCTGTTAGGCATCTCATGATGCCAAATCCGTTTCCCAATCCGCGTCCCTTGCAAAAATTGCTGCCTAAGTGAAGTTATAGTTTGAAAATGCAGCCTCTGTACTTACCAGTGATTTTTTAAAAATCTGTTTCCCTTGCAAAAAGCTTTATATTTCGCTCCCGGGGGGCAGCTCAATTGGCAAGTGCCGTGAAAATGAAATTCCAAGAGGTCTCGTGTTCAACTCCCCCCGACTAATCTAGTGGGTAGCGCGTGGGGCAGCGTGGGCACACCTGGAGGTTATAGTGGTAGAAGTTGGATAACATGACCACGTGTAACGCGAGTACGTGCCCCAACTAGTTTCTGACTCCGCCAGTCTGGGTCCTGCAGGAGTTTCCAGGCTCACAGATTTTCCTGTCAAACTTGACAAATCTGGTCAAACTTAGTGTTTGACTGAAACTCAACAAGTTCAGCAGAAAGTGCCAACCTGGCTTGCCAAATCAGCGAGTTGAGTTGATTTGCCAAATTTTGGTGAGTTTCTGAGATTCCTATTTCACTGGTTTGTGAAATTGACATCATAGATGTATTTTATGTGATGTAATAAGGTAAACAGTTTCGATTATACACAAATCAAAGCTTGACAACTTCTGTGCAATGCACAAAAACGTTAAAGTTGAGTAAGTCAGTATGCTCATATGGCTAGTTTAAATCTATCCATTGTAATACTGATATGAACTTAAAACCTAGGTTTGGTATCTGTCAAGGTTACAGAATATGAATTTAAATGTGTTTTTTCCTTCTTGGATTGAAATCCTGGCCATCAGTTTTGTACATCTCTTCAATGATTTCTGTTTTCAGCCCTTATGATACCCTGATTGTCTGCTATGTGCCACCCACATTTATTGAATCAGCTTACTGCTATACACCTTTGGCAATTTGAATATTGGGGTTTCCAGTTATTTATAGTTCTGTGGAACGGGTTTTGTCAAATTGTTGTGTGAGAATTTATCAGCAGTGCTTATGCATTATACTCCTTTTGCTTATTGGGTTTAGCTACATGTTTTATTGCTATTTTTGATATTGCATTATTTGCATGATTCCAGGGTTAGCCTTGTTTTGCAGGTTGGCAATTTGGCAGCACCGGCAAAAGATTGGATAGTTGGGGGAACTGCTCTTACACAACTCATGGATGTTGAGAGACGACAAGGTGCAATTCAGAAGTTAATTTTAAACTGTAAATTTCTTCAATATATGATGGTCTGGAAGTGAATGCAATAATGGAATCATTGTTAAATATTTTGCTACGATGGTTGACCTGAGAGATAAATTTTTAAAAATGGATTGATTGATCCAATTATTTGATGCAAAATATCAATCTAGCGTTGGGACTTAGACTGTAGTGAAACATGTCAAAACATTGTATGTTGTTTTAACTTTTGATATTGCCATTTGCATAAAGTACATGGCTGTTTGCATCAAAAACTTGTTCTCACATTGAGTCATTCATTATCAATTATTTGATGCAACTCTGTTGGAGACAGCTCCACAGGGATAAATCCACTGAGACTACCACATTGGATGCAACTCCTTCAAGCCGACTTGATGGAGATGACTGTACTTGGTGCATTTCCAACAAGGCAGCACCAATGTGCTGCCTTCTTTGTTGTTGTCTTGTGCCATTTGTATTGGATCTTAAGATTAGATCAATTGTGGTTTCATGTAAAGACAAATAGACCAAGTGCTATTGGTTAGTGTTAGGATTGGAAGTTAGTTGTTAATTAGAGGTATGATTGATGTATGAGAGTAGTAGGCAGAATGCTAGGAAGATTATTTGAGCCCAGTATTGTTATATAATGGTTTTCCAGTGTCCTGTCAAGCAATCTTCTTGAATGCATTGAATCAAATGTTTCACTCCTTACCGAGGCAATGTCTGGCTGCTTCTTTGTTCTTTTACTGTAAGGTTCTTTCTTTAAACTGTTCTGTGATTATGCAATCGATATTGTAAACATTTGCCTTTTGGCAAAAGAATCTAGGCTGGCCAGTGTGAGGTACCATGGAAATTTGTATGAGTTGTGTGAATTTATGTGGTTGCTAAGAATGGACAATTAAACAAGGGAGCAAAGCAAAGCAATCTAATATCAAGAAAAAGTAAATAAGCAATTTGGGTAGTGTAATGACCATAGAAAGGTTTCGTGTCAGGGATCTCATTTTCATTGACGATGGATTAGCAATCCAGGGAGACTCTTATTGGATGTGGACAATGATGTGGATTGGGGATACATAATTGGGGAAGGCGGTAGCCACACTCTAAAGCTGTGTTACCAAAAATGGTATGCCAAGGCACTGTTTCTCTAAGAAGCAGTATGGAAACATTGTTTCTTTGACGTTTCTTTGCCCATGGTGGCATTTGGATAAAAGATGCAATTTTAATTTTTAAACAATGCAAAAGAAAAGAAAAAGAAAACACAAATGATCATGTTGTGAATATAATTTGATTTACAACACTGATGCATCACATATGGTGGATTCAGTGTTGCCAGATGTGGAGAGAATTATGGAGCAGGAGTGTGATAATTGATTTCCCAAGAAACCCCAAGAGTGTTTCATGTATGATATATATTATAATGAATAAATATTAAAAAACATGTATAATGTCAGATTAGTTGCAGAAAATATGAAAACATTCATATTTGTGCTACTTGTAGATGAACACTGCATTATTATGAAGTTACAAATGCCATCCGTGCTAGATTAATCATTAGAGCATCAATCATTTATTATACATAACATCAAACATATAGCAGTAACAAACTTATGAATAGTAGGAAGTAGACTCTGAATTTCTGAAATGAAATAGGCCATCATGAGCAGAGAGTTATGTTTACAAATTAGGCCACATGTCTAGTTTACAAAATAGATATTAGAAACTGAACTCTACACTAAATTGAGATGAAGTCTATGACAAATAAAGAAATGCAAAAATAAATGCAATTATTCTACTGTCTAATTTTTCCTTTTCTTGCCATGAGAAACTTCTATTTTCAATTCCTGTGGTGTAAGAGTAGACTTGGCTTAGGCACTGCCACAAGCTACATGACCCCCACACAACTATGGAGGTTTCAAAGCTGAACTTGAAGCATGTGCCGCTGGAGTCGTAGTGAAAATGGCAATAGATGTGTGTAGCATCTCAACACATTAAACGCTAGGACCGTGAGATAAAAGACCATCCTCCAAGTGCTCCAAAACCAGTGCTCCATCTTCCAAATTAGACATACTTTTGGATGTTGTCCCAAGTCTTATATACTTTATTTGTCTTCGCCTCTTCACAATTATTGGACAGCATCCTCAACTTATAGTACACATAAACCTAAGTTTTACCCGATCTACATTCAAATTGTTTCTCTTCACACTGTGGATGAAGCTATAGGTGCTTCAACACCTCTTTGTTGAAGAAGTGTCCACAACCTCACTGCCAAATGCTCTAGCTGTATAAAAGAACTACCATACATGTTCCGCCATTGGAAATGAGTCATCTAATATTGGTTTGTAATTGCATGGATAGAACCAATGAATCCACAACCACTGATGTAGTTGCTCCATTGTTGTTGGATGAGATCACATTGACCCCTGTCAAGGACCAGTTTCTCCTGTTTGAACCTCTCGATCCATGTGTGGTCTTCCCTTCACCCCACTACCAGGCGTTGGTGCTTCCAACAATGATGTAGAATCATATTTTTGGTGGAAGATTATATGATAGGGCATGGAGTGGAATATTTAGCATTTCCCAATGCTTTTCCACCTCTTTATGAATATTGTAATACAAGTTCGCATCTCTAGCCTCAACCATGTCCTTAATCTAGCCTAATAGGATGTCCATTTGCTCATAAATCTTGCCAATGACCAACTGATTTGAATTTGCACTATGAATCCTATTATAAATTGGCTTGGTGAACTATAGAACATACCTAACCAATGACCAAAATTGACCATCAAGAAAGGTTTCTTGCATATGATAAGAAAGTTATCTATTGGAACATGTAGTGTCAATTGCTTCCATGACTCACTCACTCGCCACCATATTAGCCATTCCTTTCCTACCTTCAAAAGTTGTTTGAAGGTGAGGTGATAACAACCAAATCTTTTCCTTGCAAACTTAAGCAATTGCAATTTAGAGCCAGTGTAGAACATGTAGTGGATAGTCATAGCGCTATGAGTGGTGATTTTTTTAATATTCTTCCCTTTGTTGTGCAAGGCTCAATGGGTGCACCAAACAACTAGACTAAAAAATGTGATGGTGTCCTTGTGCAGTAATTGTTCCTATTGCCTTACAATCAGGTGCATTGTTGGTAATTATTTGAATCGTAATGAAGGGGGCAACTTCTATAATGATTTTCAATAAGTGGTTCACAATATTAGGTTTAGTCTTATCAATCATTGAGTAGTCATGGGTTGCAAGAAAGACTGCACTAATATCTAACACACAATGGACATTTTTCAATGGTTGGTTTCTAACATTTCTCTGTCCATTAGATATAACAAATACCCCATGTTTTCCCCACTGATCCATAAACCTTCCTTGAGCTCTCTAGGTTTTTATTTTTTTCTTTCCCAGTAACTCAGTTCTAGCTTTCTCATACCCAGGGCTCTTGTATCCTTCAAGAGCAATGTTGATGGCCTTAATAATTTGATGCCAATAGGGGGAGTGGAGAATATTAAATGATATACCACATCCACAAAAAACCTTACCACTTTTGCATCCACCTCATCTCTACCACCAATATCAAGGAAATTTGTGATTGCTCTAGTTTCACTCCCCACACGAGGTTCCACTAGCTTCCGACGTTTGGAATTGGCCAAACATTTTAGGTGGCATCATACTTTCTTTATGTTGCATCTTCTTACATGATGTGTTTTTCTTTATCTTCCTTTGATACTAGGGTGCATGTTTTGATTGTCATCAAGTTGGGCTTTGAACTTGGCCATACCCCTCAAAGATGCTTCCTCACATGGGCGTATGAACTAGTGTAAGGTTTGCCTGCATCTTATCCATGGCCGCATATAATTTAAGTGGTTCTAGCCTCTCTACCCCGCTCAAGTTTTGTCACATACTTCTACAAGGGTGTTAATAAGTTTTGCTTGTATCTTCCATCTCTTTCACCTTATTCCTCTTCATTCCCTTCTTCATCTTGATAAAATGGGTCCTTATTAATATTCTCATTTTTTCCCCATCATTCCTATTTTTCGTCAACACTATTAGATTGAAGAATGAAATCGTACACCACATGAGGAACAATTTCTTCATTCAATTTTTTGATAAAAATCTTGCAATAGAATGGGGGAAAAGGAATGGAAAAGAGTAGGAGAAAATAGCAAATTCACAAACAAACAACGTAAAGCAAAAAATAAAAGTAGAGAATGAGCTTAGAGCTCACCTCCTCATCTCTTTAACAATAGTGGAATGTGATTATGTTAGCTTTCAATCTCTCTTTGGTGTTTCTCACAAATTTACTTTCCTAAAAAACCAACAAGAAGCTCATTCAAAACCCTAGCCAAAGTTGAGGGAAATCACAAATAGAATGAGAAGTTTCATGAAACGAGGTTTTAATCGATCCCTCATACCCTAACATAAATTGTGGGGTCTATTGGGGCCTTTAGATAGGCTCCACATACAAAAACATCGCGTAAAAACTTGGATAAATCATGGCCTACATAGGGGTGCCACAAAAGTAGTACAGATTTGTCGTGAGAGAGCATAGAGAGTGATGTATGGATTTGTCGTGAGAGAGCATAGAGAGTGATGTGGATTTGCCTAGGGAATGTTATTAACTGTGCCAAGGGAGTGTGGTGAGAATAATAGTTTCCATAATCTAGAAAGTGTTTCTTAATTCTCCTGGGAGTGATTTGGTGGCATTTCCATTCAAAGTGTGCTCTTGGGAGTAATCTTGAGGTTCTCTTGTCCAGAGCATGCTTTTGGAGCAGGGGTGTTCCCTACATAATATTGAGTGGACTACTATGCATTATATGCATATTCTATAAGGGGGATGGTTCCTTACCTCGAAACGCTCTAGCTCCAATTTCTTTTTCTATTGTCATTTCTTGCTCCATGTCCTGTTTCTCATTTTTGGTAAAGACAATGGATGGAAAGCAAGCATAATGCAAAATTAGATTCCATTGATGGGGTGAGATGGAAGGCAACTTTTGTAGGAGGAAAACATAATGGAGCCTCGTTTTGTTGGGTTAAGTTTTTGGGATTATAGAGGTGGGCAATATTCTTCATTTATATCATTGTGCATATTAGCAAGAATTTTTAGTTGGAAGAGACAAGGAAAAGGCAATAGAAAAATATTTGGGAAGGTAGATGAACAAGTGAAATCAAGATACCGAGGTCATGGAAGGAGAACAAATAACATTACAACAATAAATAAACTAGTTGGATCACTCGAGAAACCATGAAATTGGGTTTGTGGGTAAGTGTTACATCAAAATCTATAACCCTGTTGTGCCCACACAACACCCTCCCTAATTTCTTCTCTTATCCTTTCCCTAAGAGTAGAAATTAGGCCCCCCTTCTAAACTTTTCTACTGAAAAACCTCTCATTCTCTCTCGTCCAAATGGAAAATCTCAAACATCTCTTCCCACTCTTCATATTTTACCATTTGCAACGTTTCTTCATGCTTGAAACCTCTCCTTTTTCTTCTTACTTAGCTCATTCTCATTGCACCCATTAGTCGGTCTCCTATCATGTCCAATGATTAAGCTTTCTTCACCTGACTTGGTAACTAATGCCCGATTGCCTACCTTGCTTAATCTTCATGTCGCAGTTATAATTAAATCTGTTTGTGTCACCAACAATTTTCATTATGCATATCATACCAACATGCATGTTTTACACTTCTTGATTTTATGACTAACCATGATCATGAAAGTGCCGTATATCATCAGATGGGTTAACAACATCATTTGTAAGTCCTGCACTAGCTCTGAAAATCATCTTAGAAGAAAATTAGTCCTCCCAGCTCCTAAACAATGTTAAACACTCCAAACGTCGGTTGGTTGTTTTCACGGATCTATATTTATGAGCTACTAACACATTAGCTCAGTCCTAATGGATGAACTAAGATCATGTACAACACAGATGACACAGGGACTGGCAAAGCTCAATTCTGGCAAAGTAGTAGCAAGAACGAGGTCCAAATTTTCGTTAAAAATGTCTTTTCTCGCAATTTTGAGACACGTTTAGGACACATCTAGGGCTCACAATTAAAAATTGGGACACNCTTGTATCTTCCATCTCTTTCACCTTATTCCTCTTCATTCCCTTCTTCATCTTGATAAAATGGGTCCTTATTAATATTCTCATTTTTTCCCCATCATTCCTATTTTTCGTCAACACTATTAGATTGAAGAATGAAATCGTACACCACATGAGGAACAATTTCTTCATTCAATTTTTTGATAAAAATCTTGCAATAGAATGGGGGAAAAGGAATGGAAAAGAGTAGGAGAAAATAGCAAATTCACAAACAAACAACGTAAAGCAAAAAATAAAAGTAGAGAATGAGCTTAGAGCTCACCTCCTCATCTCTTTAACAATAGTGGAATGTGATTATGTTAGCTTTCAATCTCTCTTTGGTGTTTCTCACAAATTTACTTTCCTAAAAAACCAACAAGAAGCTCATTCAAAACCCTAGCCAAAGTTGAGGGAAATCACAAATAGAATGAGAAGTTTCATGAAACGAGGTTTTAATCGATCCCTCATACCCTAACATAAATTGTGGGGTCTATTGGGGCCTTTAGATAGGCTCCACATACAAAAACATCGCGTAAAAACTTGGATAAATCATGGCCTACATAGGGGTGCCACAAAAGTAGTACAGATTTGTCGTGAGAGAGCATAGAGAGTGATGTATGGATTTGTCGTGAGAGAGCATAGAGAGTGATGTGGATTTGCCTAGGGAATGTTATTAACTGTGCCAAGGGAGTGTGGTGAGAATAATAGTTTCCATAATCTAGAAAGTGTTTCTTAATTCTCCTGGGAGTGATTTGGTGGCATTTCCATTCAAAGTGTGCTCTTGGGAGTAATCTTGAGGTTCTCTTGTCCAGAGCATGCTTTTGGAGCAGGGGTGTTCCCTACATAATATTGAGTGGACTACTATGCATTATATGCATATTCTATAAGGGGGATGGTTCCTTACCTCGAAACGCTCTAGCTCCAATTTCTTTTTCTATTGTCATTTCTTGCTCCATGTCCTGTTTCTCATTTTTGGTAAAGACAATGGATGGAAAGCAAGCATAATGCAAAATTAGATTCCATTGATGGGGTGAGATGGAAGGCAACTTTTGTAGGAGGAAAACATAATGGAGCCTCGTTTTGTTGGGTTAAGTTTTTGGGATTATAGAGGTGGGCAATATTCTTCATTTATATCATTGTGCATATTAGCAAGAATTTTTAGTTGGAAGAGACAAGGAAAAGGCAATAGAAAAATATTTGGGAAGGTAGATGAACAAGTGAAATCAAGATACCGAGGTCATGGAAGGAGAACAAATAACATTACAACAATAAATAAACTAGTTGGATCACTCAAGAAACCATGAAATTGGGTTTTTGGATAAGTGTTACATCAAAATTTATAACCCTGTTGTGCCCACACAACACCCTCCCTAATTCATTCTCTTATCCTTTCCCTAAGAGTAGAAATTAGGCCCCCCTTCTAAACTTTTCTACTGAAAAACCCCTCATACTCTCTCGTGCAAATGGAAAATCTCAAACCTCTCTTCCCACTCTTCATATTTTACCATTTGCAACGTTTCTTCATGCTTGAAACCTCTCCTATTTCTTCTTTGACTTAGCTCATTCTCATTGCACCCATTAGTCGGTCTCCTATCATGTCCAATGATTAAGCTTTCTTCACCTGACTTGGTAACTAATGCCCGATTGCCTACCTCGCTTAATCTTCATGTCGCAGTTATAATTAAATCTGTTTGTGTCACCAACAATTTTCATTATGCATATCATACCAACATGCATGTTTTATGCTTCTTGATTTTATGACTAACCATGATCATGAAAGTGCCATATATCATCAGATGGGTTAACTGCATCATTTGTAAGTCCTGCACTAGCTCTGAAAATCATCTTAGAAGAAAATTAGTCCTCCCAGCTCCTAAACAATGTTAAACACTCCAAACGTCAGTTGGTTGTTTTCACGGATCTATATTTATGAGCTACTAACACATTAGCTCAGTCCTAATGGATGAACTAAGATCTTGTACAACACAGATGACACAGGGACTGGTAAAGCTCAATTCTGGGAAAGCAGTAGCAAGAACGAGGTCCAAATTTTCATTAAAAATGCCTTTTCTCGCAATTTTGAGACACGTTTAGGACACGTCTAGGGCTCACAATTAAAAATTGGGACACGTCTAGGGCACGTGTCGGACACGAATACGTGTCCCCACATAGGATTCGTGACACGAGAGGGTTGGGGGGCGTGCCCTATTTCATAGGTGCTAACCCATCCAATCATGAAGTGTTTCCCCTCATCACACATGCAACACATGAGGACCATATAGAACACCCCATCCTAGTGACACCAACATCATACATCAACACACTAAGTGACTAGGCAACATCAACAACATCATGAAACATTTACTTCCTGCCAGCATCATCTAATTTCTTGGGGGCTAAAACCATCATCCAATGTATCCATGATAAGCATATATACCGCCATCATCTAATTTCTTGGGAGGCTAAAACCATCATCCATATCCAAGATAAGCATATATACCATACTATAATGAAATAACATGCTGCACAAACATCAAATATGCAACCAAGGGGTTATTAACAAGGAATTCACATGTGAGAAAACCACCAAACCAGCAAGCACAATCATCCAACCAAAAATCAAATGATTTGATGCCATGAAGAGAAGGGGTTCCATGAAGATGTATCCCTCAAAGTTGGTCCAATGCTCCATGATTACAAGCAGTAAATCTCCATCAATGTGATGAAAATCACAATTTAGAACCTTATACAATATGAGGTATAACAGGCTAAATCACTTGATTCGTGTTCATGTTGAAATTAGATAAAAATTGAAATTTGATAAGAATTCACCATGCTAAAAGCATCGAATAAAATTTGCCATTAAATTTGATTATATATGTGTCAAATTTTAATATGTTAAATTATACCATTCATATTTTTAAATTTGAAATATTGTCGCCACTGCCATGATACTTATGGGACAGAATGAGTTGGAACCATTGCCAACTTGCTAGCATGCCTTTCCCCAAGAAACGAATGTCTCGATCTAGTTGCCAATGGTCATGATGTGATTTGCAGATCGAACGAATGAGTTCCCCCGACTACAAAACCTTATGGCTGGATTTGTTAAGTTGATTTTAATTTTATACCATATTTATAATTATGAAGTTCGTAACATCAAAATTTTATGAAAGTTAAATTATAATTTAACTTTATAATAACAAATAATAAAATTATAAAGTTAAATTAGTTTGATGTTAGGAACTTCATAATTATAACTATGGTATAAAATTAAAATCAACTTAACAAATCCGACCATGGCTAATCATGCCATAAGGTTTTGTAGTTGGGGGAACTCATTCCTTCAACTTGCAAATCACATCGCGACCATTGGCAACTAGATCGAGGCATTTGTTCCTTGGGGAAAGGCATGTTGGCAAGTTGGCAATGATTCCAACTCATTCCGTCCCATAAGTATCATGGCAGTGGCGACCATATTTCAAATAGGCATTCTAAGGCATATTTTGAACAGGCATCCGAAGGCATATGAAAATGGATATAACATTCTTGGGCATTGTTATCGCACAATTTGTACTTTGATAAAAGGAAAGGTAGAAGGAAAGCAAATTGGCGTAACTTTAGGGTATCCTATCACTGTCACCTCAATAGGATTCCTCTTTCTCTTTAGGGTGGTAGGCCCAGGGGAGACGTCCCCGGTGACCTGGGGGTTTGAGAAGGCAAAGTCAAAATAGCTAAATAAAGATCCCCTTTCACAAGTCACCACCGATCAGAAAGTCCCAGTTTTATAACCAATTAAATGATAATATGTCAAAGTGTACCTACCTGGAACAAAGCAACAAGAAACTATATATATTTGCAAGTAGACTTGCTGGTTAGCACTTCATAAAACCATAGACTTTCTCAATAAAAGCAATTGGCTGATAATGATGAAGTAAACAGAAAATTATAACAACAATATTTATAAGNCTCAGTCCTAATGGATGAACTAAGATCTTGTACAACACAGATGACACAGGGACTGGTAAAGCTCAATTCTGGGAAAGCAGTAGCAAGAACGAGGTCCAAATTTTCATTAAAAATGCCTTTTCTCGCAATTTTGAGACACGTTTAGGACACGTCTAGGGCTCACAATTAAAAATTGGGACACGTCTAGGGCACGTGTCGGACACGAATACGTGTCCCCACATAGGATTCGTGACACGAGAGGGTTGGGGGGCGTGCCCTATTTCATAGGTGCTAACCCATCCAATCATGAAGTGTTTCCCCTCATCACACATGCAACACATGAGGACCATATAGAACACCCCATCCTAGTGACACCAACATCATACATCAACACACTAAGTGACTAGGCAACATCAACAACATCATGAAACATTTACTTCCTGCCAGCATCATCTAATTTCTTGGGGGCTAAAACCATCATCCAATGTATCCATGATAAGCATATATACCGCCATCATCTAATTTCTTGGGAGGCTAAAACCATCATCCATATCCAAGATAAGCATATATACCATACTATAATGAAATAACATGCTGCACAAACATCAAATATGCAACCAAGGGGTTATTAACAAGGAATTCACATGTGAGAAAACCACCAAACCAGCAAGCACAATCATCCAACCAAAAATCAAATGATTTGATGCCATGAAGAGAAGGGGTTCCATGAAGATGTATCCCTCAAAGTTGGTCCAATGCTCCATGATTACAAGCAGTAAATCTCCATCAATGTGATGAAAATCACAATTTAGAACTATATACAATATGAGGTATAACAGGCTAAATCACTTGATTCGCGTTCATGTTGAAATTAGATAAAAATTGAAATTTGATAAGAATTCACCATGCTAAAAGCATCGAATAAAATTTGCCATTAAATTTGATTATATATGTGTCAAATTTCAATATGTTAAATTATACCATTCATATTTTTAAATTTGAAATATTGTCGCCACTGCCATGATACTTATGGGACAGAATGAGTTGGAACCATTGCCAACTTGACAGCATGCCTTTCCCCAAGAAACGAATGTCTCGATCTAGTTGCCAATGGTCGCGATGTGATTTGCAGATCGAATGAATGAGTTCCCCCGACTACAAAACCTTATGGCATGATTAGCCATGGCTGGATTTGTTAAGTTGATTTTAATTTTATACCATATTTATAATTATGAAGTTCCTAACATCAAAATTATATGAAAGTTAACTTATAATTTAACTTTATAATAACAAATAATAAAATTATAAAGTTAAATTAGTTTGATGTTAGGAACTGTTATCGCACGGTTTGTAGGAAGGGTTTAGGTAGCTTGAGTGAAGGCTTAAAACCGGCGTAACAGGAGCTTCCCCACCCACTGTCACCTCGATGGGGAGCTCTTTCTATTTAGGATGGCTAGTCCAAGGGAGACGTCCCTATGTAATCTGGGTTTCTGAAGGGCTAAAGGTATAATGGATCAAAGTGAGAGATTCCCTTTTACAGATTACTGCCAAAAGAGATAGTCAAAGAAGATATTGTTCCACTGGATGGCACTTGCTTGCGAGACAAGACAAACAAAGCTAGAAAATGTGCTTGCAGTGGGTTAGTACTTCATAATATCAATGACTATCCTCAAATATACATATGAGCAATGATTAGATGTANATGGGGAATCTTGATAACATGGTTTGTAGGGAAAATATGAAACTTGGTCTACCTACATCCATGTATCACTATTCAAGTTATCAAACAATATTGTCATTTAAGAAATGTACAATTTAGAATAATATGTATCTTCCTTTTTAAGACATCTTCTCATAGTTCAATATCATTCTATTTTAACAAGGTTGCCTTTGTAGAATATACATGTGCCAAAGAGATATTTCCATGTAGTTTAGATTGTTGAAGAGCCTCCACACACTTTAGGTGAATTGATTGAAAATGATTTGCAACTTTCAGGGTTATGTTTAATATTACTCACATTTAACATATGATGTTTAACGTAGTAAATCTTAAAAAAACATGTGAAAGAAAAAATCAAAACATGGGGAAAGTCTCAAAGTGATTGGGAATCATTGATATAATCATTTGTGCATAATCAACATTTTATGTTATAAACCAAGTTTTTCATTGGCGTTGTTGGAGAAACTCAATGAGTCACATGTCATCTAATTAGTTGTTTGAAGTTAGAATGTCATCAGAGACGAGTAAGCTAACCAAACAAGAAGAGATTGCATGTTGTGGAATAGTCTATTTAATCTTGTGGCCTTGGGGTCCATAGCCATTAATGTTGATCCTTTATTTATAAGAATAGAGAAATTGACAAGTCTACAGATGATTGCACTAGCAATACATGTATGAGATGTTTGATTAATGGTCAAGAATTGAATATTGGTTATGATTTTCAATACATATTATATTAATGTTTTATAATCACTCAAGAATGAAGTTTCATTCACACTGCAATGTCAGTGGACGAAGGCAAGGAAGTATCCACATGAAGAGAAACTCATGGGTAGAGATAGGATGATAAGTGGATGAGTACAAGTGGAAAGAGATTTACAAACATTTACGGTAAATGTCAATCGATCTCTAGTGACAAAAAATGAGGGTGATCTGTCCCTTAAAATACACATTCAACATAACTAATTGAACACTTAATCTATAATTTAACACTAAAATTTGAAGTACATAGACCAAAGAGATGTAAACAACTCAAAAATTAAGATCCCTTCTTAAAATAAAATGAAGATGGTTAACAATGAACTAATCACATTATCCTATTATTAATCATCTTGAGAACCACAAAGTTCACCCTTAATTCATTCCCAGAACTTGCCATGATCTTTCCCTTCTCAATTTATTGACTTTGTTAATCCTTTCCCTCTCCTTGGGCTCCTTATTTTGATATATGTTAGTTCCTTCAAAAAAATATTTTCCTCTCATTTCTCTCTCTCCCTCATTTTACTCTTTTTTTTTTGGGTTTTGTTTTGTCCTATTATCTCACTCGCATTTTCTTATTTTCCTAATTAATACTTTATTATCTCATTTGCATTTTCTTATTTTCCTAATTAATTTTTCCTTACTGTTTTTTTTTTCTTTCTTATTTTTTCTTTAATTTCTTTTCAATTATCTTATTTTAATTTTTCTTTATTTTTTATTTTTTATTGTTTTTTTTTTTTTTTTTAATTTCTTCTTCCTTATCATTATTTAAATATTTTGAATTATTTTTTCTTTACTCTTTCCTTTTTTTATTAACATTGGTTTTTTTTCTTAATTATTTATTTAATTATTTTGAATTATTTGTTCTTTTTCTTTCTTTTTTATTAACATTATTTTTTTTTTCTTAATTATTTATCCTCTTCCATTTTTGG
>JZKD02S1880442.1:37174-79867 GCA_000966675.3 Picea glauca | reverse complement strand
AAATCCTAAGAGGTTACAAAAAATGACTTAAGATAGGTTGTACATAAAGGTCATATAGTGGAAGCCAAAAGTTTAATCACTTGTGGACAAAAAGTATATCATATGAGTTGAAGAATCCTGCAAGAAGTAGGCTGAAATACATCGAAACATATGAAGACAATATGTAGTTGTGACTTTCAAAACTGTTATGTTGAAATTGTAGGAGTATGATCATCAATGAAAGGACGATGGAAGAACTCATAATGTTCTCCTTCCTTCTCCTCTATGATCTTCCACTACCCTTGGACAAGTTGAATGCCCTCTTTAGATAATGATTATGCTTCCATAGTATGCTCCCTGTAGATTGACTAATGGATTTCGTTAATGATTTTAATGATTGATTTATTTGTTATGAGGTTAATTGCATTATCGATTGGATTACGTTAAACTATTGTGATTGATGGATTATGTTAATGATGTTAATGATTGATTTATTTGTTATGAGGTTGATTACACTATTGATTGGATTAGAATCATACAGGAAATTGCACTAGATGTGATGATTGTTGTCATTGGTACACGCACGAGCTATGTATGTGTCAGCTACGCATACAAACCTTACACGTGCACACTAGTATTTTATAATTGTATTGAATTAAGAATGTTGCTTATCTGACCTAGATGTATAAATCTTAATATAATTATTAAATTAAATAATTGGATAAAGTTTATAATATTAATTAAATGAATTGATTAGAGATAATGATATTAATTAAATGAAGTGATTAGAATTAATAATATTAATTAAATAAATTGATAAAGTTAATTTTTTTTATTAATTGAATTAATTAAGTGTTATTCTTATTTATTTATTTATTAAATTGATTAAAATTAATATATATAATTGAATGTTATTCTTATTTATTTAAAGTTTGATTTACAAATGATTATTAAATAAAAAAATCTATATATATATATATACTTTCCTTCCTCTTTTTTAGAAATTCTCTCCCAATGTGAAAGAGTTTTGAATACACATATACCTTCCTTCCTCTTTTTCTAGAAATTCTCCCCCCAATGTGAGAGAGTTTTGAATACACATATTAATAAATTCTCCCCCCATTGTGAGAGAGTTTTGAATACACATATTAATATTGAGTTACAAAGTTTGTATATATGTTACTCCTTTACTTTATGGTCTTGTTTTAAGTTAAATGCTTTTGTCATCCTTTTATTCCTAAAAGTCCCTGTAACAATCAATGTCTAGAGTTTGTATTGAATTGAATTGTCTTCTTATTCCTTTTTTGTGTATTGTTATTACCTTATTCTTCCCTGTATGGTGTTGTCTTCTTCTTCCTCTTCCCAGTTTGTGGTGACGAACTTATATTTATTATTGTCGTCCAATTTTTTTTCTTCGTCACTTATTCATTTTAGTAAAATGTATTTTGAACAAACAAGTTATGTTAGTAGAAATAGGGTAAGGTATTTTTTGTCATCTCATAAGAAATTTATTTCTTATCAACAAGTAGAAACTAAATCAATTATGGCTAACCAAGTTCTTCCCAAGATTATGATATAAAATTATTTCCGTAATTAGATAATGATAATTCTATTTCTACCACAACAATCTCATTGTTACTTCTCATTTCTACCACAATATGCTAGTGCTTCTTTAGGTTTTACTATGAATTAGTTAGTCATATGTAAGATTGTATCTTTTTTGTGAATCCTTCAAGTTTCAAAGTGTTTGACAATAATAACCATCATAATATTGATGGTAATGTTGAGGTCATGCAAGAGTTTAATAATTACAACCTCTTTGATCTTCACATTAATTATAGGAGTACGAAGATCATGACACTCTTACATATTTTCTCGTTATGACATTGCAAATAGTTCCATCAAGACTATTCAGCACAAAAACAGTAAATGCATTCACATAACCCATATATCATTTTGTTTCTTAAAAACTTATTCGAAAGAATAAAACTAACCAACCTAAGATTGTTTTGCATATGCCCATATCATAACTCAATTAAAATTATATATGTGAAATCATCATCATATAAAATGATGATGAATAATAACCTTACATGGATTTGACAAAACTCACACGTGTGTCAAACATACCTTTACGTTTATGCTCATATCATAAGTCAATTAAAATTATATATGTGAAATCATCATCATTTTATAAATAATGACCTTACATGGATTTGACAAAACTCACACGTCTCTCACACATACCTTTTCGTTTATTAGGCATTTGTGTTTTTTTTCATGGATTTAAAGTTTCACATAAACTACTTATGGAGTTTCAATAATAATAGTTTATAACAAACCTTTTTGTTAATAGATTACTATGAGAGTTTGTCATTCATTGAGAAGACTTTCCTTCCTATTCCAATAAAGTTTTCAACATTCATATGCTTACTCTTTGTTTAGTCCTTGTTTGATACTCTTAACCTTTTTGTGTTCAATTTCTTATAGGATTCAATTTTAATTCAGCCTTTTGAGATCTGAAAGAGAGGAAAAGTCACATCAATGCTTCCAAAGATAATACATTTAAAATAATAATACTTATTACATAAGTAAAACAATAATGTATTGAAGTATCACAAAGCTCATTTTCGTAGTCCAGTGGTTAATTCTTTTATGCAAATACTTCTTTAAATTTTCACCACTCTGTAGCAACTATTTCCAATTTCTATTTCTAGAAACAAATTTACTTGGAACTAGTATTTATATAAAACTAATGCATATGTTGTTACATGTTTAGCTACGAAGTTTCAATTTAAAGAATGTCCCTTTAAATATTTTTAAAAGGAATGCCTATATTTGTCAAGCTTTAGCTATAAAGTTTCAATTTAAAGAACATGTTAATATAATGTTTATTATATTATGTTCAATCAAATGTTTATTATATTATATTTCACATTATCTTTAGATAATAAGGAAAAAAATTGAATTCAACGAGGATACAACGACATTCTACCTACCTTTGGGATTTTTCAATGAGGTAGGGATTAGTTGCTTCGTAGCTATTTCTCTTGTTAATTATCTTGTCTATAGATGCTAGAAAATACCCTCTTAATATCGCTTTGGTAAATCAAATATAGTTATCCCACGGTGGTTGGTTAGATAGAGGAGTAGATAGCCAAATAGAAAAAGAGTTAGATGGGAAATAATTAGTTTGTCTCCTTGGTCAAATAACTAAACTAACGGATGGAATAATCTCTCATGTTCCCAATGAATAAGTAAATACTAACTGACGAAATCTTCTGGTGTTTGTGATAGCAGGATTGCTTTCACACCTTTTGTTATAACCTTTTCTATGATGTAATGTAAAATAAACATCTTGTTACAAACCTTTATGAATGAGTTGAATCTCAAATGCACGTGTTTACTTATGATGAAATGAATCTTCTAACTTGCTTGTTTTGAATATGACTATGGAAGCAGAGGTGTGTGGGACAACTAGGAAATGGAACTAGAGAATGGGACCAAAGAATGGAATGCAATGCTCAATGGTTAGTTTCAATTACTCTTCCATTGTTAATCATCCAAGTAAATAACTAATTGGAAAGCAGCTAATATGTGATCTAATGTGCTAGTGTGTTATGACGTATCAAGTTATAGGCGACCTTATAGTCGATGTAACAAATCAAGTTGTAGATGGTCAAGTGGGAAATGAGATATCCCTCCTGATATTTAGAATTGTTAGATTGTTTCTCCTTGGCTTGGGTTTATGAGCATTGGGAATGGGTACATATTTGTGGAACTAAGCCAGAAGAAAACCTATGGAGAAGAGTTATGAAGAAGTACTTAATTGATGGATGGAAATAAAATTCTTTAAGGTTCGAGTGTTGGTCGTTCTGGAGTTTCAAGGTCAAGAAACTAAAGTTGTTAATATGTATATAATACACTACAAGGAGAACATCTTCTTGTGGATGGTCTTATGGAATTTCCTCAAAAATTCTATCCCTTCTTTGTTTATAGTGGAAGTTGTTAGAGGAGGCAGGCGACCGAATGTTTTTTTATTGGTGTGCCTTTAAGGTTGATACGCACCAGTGCATACATGAATAATAAAGCACCAATGTGTCAATATTCAAAAGCACCATCATACTTTATAATAAAAATTATACGCACTGAATAAACCACACCGATGTCATTGAACAATATGCATCAGTGTGCCTCATTGTCATCAGGCGCACCACGGTAGGGTAAATAAAAAAAAATACCAAACTCATTTTCATTGTTACAGTGCATCTCGTGCTTCCAAACTCTCAAGTAAGCACGAGTGCTCACCGTCCTCAAAAGACGTCATGTTTTTTATGCTCTGCACTAACTTGGATAGCTCCATTGGTAGATTCCACACATTTCCAAATTTTGGAAATTACTATGAATTTCCATTTCCTCTCAACGATGGAACCATGCCTCCTCAGGACATAAGAGGCCAGGTAAATTGTTTATTACCTTCCTATTTGCATGTACATCCAATCGAAATTTGAATTTAGCTTGAAATTTGGCATTTTTTCAAAAAACAAATCCAATTCCACACGGTGCACCTGAATGCTTCGGCTCACCCCAAAGTGGTTTGTATTGCGTTAAATTCATAGTGAGCATTGTCACCGGTGCGTCTCATATATATGTATGCATAGAGGTCATTCAAGCAAGAGCACTATAATAAATTATAAAAAAAAACAAAGTGGTGCATCCTTTGGAACGCCCTGCAACCGACACATAATTGGCTTTGACCCACACTGGTACATTTCACTTAATTAACTGCACCACTAACTTAACAACTTATAAAATTTAATGTAGCGGTGCAACCATTTTAACCAAATGCACCGGTATTGTTTACAGAACCGTATTGGGACATATATTTCTTGACTTAGCATAGCAGGGTGTCTCATTGGACGCCTAGTTCCTAGTGTTATATCCTTTACAACACACCATAGAACAAAACATCAGTGCTCCACTATCATGGTAGAATCGATGCGTTAATAGTAACACATCGCACCACTTCAGCTGGGATAATGCAATTTAACCTAGCGATGCCCATCAGTCCAACAAACGCACTGATGTTGTGTTAAGAGGGTTCATGCCACTCAACCAATAATACACCACTTTCCTACTAGGCCTTTGTTTGATGCATGTATGCACATGTGGGGGCAGTTGATGGGCAATATGGGCCAATTCCTTTCATGTCTTTCAGCAAATAAGAGTTGTATCCAAACACTTTTTCAATCATATAAGGACCAATCCACATCGCTTCAATCTTTGTATGCAGAGATGGTTTCCCTTTTTCCTTATTACACAACAACACCAACTATCCCTTTTGAAAATCCTTTGTTGATGCACTTTGATCAAAATGTCTTTTGATAGTATGTTTTATGTGACTCATTTTTCTTAAGGCCTCACTTTGTTGTTCTTCCAAATGCATCAATTGATCATATCTTCTCTGTAGAGGGGAAATTGTTCTACGTCTTATGTGTTCACAACATAAGTCGGAGATTTTAATCCCAAATCAATATGCATTTTTGCTTCCTTTCCATATACTAATGTGTATGGTGACAATCATGTGTTGTCCTTTGGTGTAAGTCTATTGGCCCATAATGCATCAATCAACTTCATATGCTAGTTTTTCTGGTTCACATTGATTATCCTTTTAAGAATATGGATCATTGTCTTATTTGTAGACTCAGACAAGGCATTCCCTTATTGATAGTAATTTGATGATTGAACCATGATAATATTTTATTTCCCACAAACATTTGTGAACTTTGAACCTATGTGTTAGCACTGAGAGTCACCCTCTAACTGGAAGAGGATAAGCCCAGTACCGATCAAAATAAAGTAAAAGGATTAAAATGGTTTGAGAAAGTGGATCAGTGAGACTGCAGAGAGAGGAAAACATAACATAAGTAATTGCAAAGCAGTTTGAGACCATTGGGATATGGAGTCATAAGTATCGTGGATAAGGAAGGCATTTAAACCACCTATCAGACAAAAGGATTAAAGTGGTGATGAGGAGAAGGAGATAGAAAATGTCTGGTTAACCATGAAAAATGGGAATGATAGCAACAGATCCTCCATCACCTCAGGGATCCATAAATCAAGAGAGATTACATCCATACAATGAGAAAAATAGAGAAAATATGACGAAACATGAAAGATGGGCATGATAACAACAGAACCCCCATCTCCTCAAGAATCCATAAATCAGAGAGATTACATTCAGATAAGAAGGAAAACAGAAAAAATATGGTGAACCATGAAAGATGGGCATGATAGCAATAGAACCTCCATCGCCTTAGGAATCCATAAATCAGAGAGATTACATTCAGACAAGAAGGAAAATAGAAAAAATATGGTGAACCATGAAAGATGGGCATGATAGAAACAGAACCTCCATCACCTCAAGAATTCATAAATTAGAGAGGTTACATTCAGACAAGAAGGAAAACAGAAATAGCGTGTAAACTAAGAAGACTGTCTAATAAAAATGATTCAAAGGAATCTTCAATAAAATATAATTACAACCCAAGCCCTCGAGCATACACAATGAAAAACTATAGAGCCCTGCTCCTAAAACTCTCTCGGCTCTCCTACCTCTAAAGAACACCCCCCCTTTGTCAAAATCTTGAATTGATCTATTTATACTCAAATCAATCCACAACTACCAGGAGTGTGATCTAGCCATCTTGTTTAATGCTTTCATCTGGGCATTCCTCTATCAGACTGTGTGTGTATCCTCATGTCAGACGCAAAATCAGCTCAATATGGGCCTACAGGAAAAACGTCCATCATGGTACCTCGGGTTGACAGTCTTATGTCTCCTCGGCCAGACCCTCCATGCCTTCTATTTATGGAGTGAGTCGAGGTTTCAACCACCAATCATTTTCCATTAATTGAATCCTCCTTGGGATAGGGACAAGGCTTAATGCCTACGGGGGTGCCATGCGTTGCTCTCATATTTGTCATCATATAAGCATGTGATTGCAGGGCCGTCAAAGGTAGTTTAGATTTACACCTCTTTTTGAGCCCGTAATTCAACACCAACTACCACGTACCTCCCTCGCTATACCATGGTCTCAATTGCAGGACCTCTTTATAAATTTATCGTTTGAGCAGGTTGCATCCCCGCAATGAAACATGAGTGTTGATCTGATCATGATCTACGATATGGGCGCACCTGCTAAATTTAGCACCATCGCTAAATTTTATCCTCCTGCTAACTTTAGGGTCATTCTAACCGTGCTTGGAGATGGCGCTACTTTCGCGCTGGACAAGAAGGATTCTCGGAGGATGATCTGACGTGGTGGTATGACGTCACTATGTTGACATGTGATGAAAATATAGGTGACATGTGTCACTTGGAAACAAGCGGATGATATGCCCAAAGGTTCCTAGACTGAGTGTCACGTGCCATCGCCATATGGATGCCAGGTGTCATGACTGACAGGAGTGCCATATGTATGAACTGATGACTTCCACGTACCTTGGCACTTCATAGCTCGGGGACGGTCTATGTGTAGAGCTAGAGCTCCTAAATGAACGATGACCTTTGATGTGAGGACACACGGTAGGGATGTGTGGAATTTGGGATAAAACAATCTGGTAGAAAGCGAGAGGGGAGAAGCCAATACTCCCGAAGTCTGGATTCCCGAAGAAAATATTGATCGTCTGAGGGAGAAGGACGCATGTCGCATGATATGTAACTCTGGGGCTACTGCCTAGCCA
Source organism: Picea glauca (assembly GCA_000966675.3). Taxonomy (NCBI): domain Eukaryota; kingdom Viridiplantae; phylum Streptophyta; class Pinopsida; order Pinales; family Pinaceae; genus Picea; species Picea glauca. The sequence continues at coordinate 72,142 of JZKD02S1880442.1, read as the reverse complement.
CTAATCCTCGTGCAATTTTGACATGATGAATACACGTGAGTCGTTGATCCAATCACGATCTATGATCTAGAAAAGCCCCACTTTTTTTTGCCACACTCCGCTCTTGGATCGACCATGCTTCCTGCTGCGAAGATCAACGACTCACAACTAATTCGGGAGTTTGGGATTCGGGCCTTTTCAGTGCATATCTCTTACAATCCTCCGAAGTGTCGAATTTCTAAAGTGTGAAATATGGCGTCACGTGTCCTCTTGCTTTGGACGGCCGAGATTTAATTTGGGACCTTCAGGACTTCAGGACTGCTTCCAATATCAAATGTTCTTGTTGGTTTGAGATCAATGGTCCTCAATTATTTTAGGAGTTCGGGCTTCGGCTCTTCAGGACTTTTCAATGCATAGCTCTTACAATCCTCCGAAGTGTAGAATTTTTGAAGTGTGAGATATCGCGTCGCGTGCCCTCTAGATTTGGACAACTGAGATTTACTTCGGGAGTTCAGGCTTCAAGAGTTTGCTTATGTTTTCTCGCACAATCTTTCGAAGTAAATCTTCTGAAGTGTGAGATTTGTCGACGTGTGTCCTCAGCCTTCAATGACTCAAATTTACTTCGGGACTTTGGATCCTCTACCTAGTCGTTAATCCTTGCACGACATTGAAATCCTGACCACCCAAGAGTTGTTGATCCAAACTGCTTATGGGATCTCCATCGTTGAAAATCAAACCTGCTTGTTGGTGATTCAAGACCGAAATAGACTTCTCTGAATGCTATGATTTGTGCTCAAGGATGATATCTGTGCAGACCATGTACTTGGTCATCCTATGACCTTTTGACATCTATATGTGATAACATTTGGCTCCACAGGGGATGGCATGCTCCCTGCGAGCTGCCAAGAACACGCAGTTCCAATGCCTTGTCCTTTGGGTTGTGGATTCAAGCTAGAAAAACATCTGGATGAGGACCACAGGCTGATATGTACAATATCTACTTGAAAATAAAGAAAAAAACATGCTCCAGAAGGAGCTTATTTATGTACAAACCTAACCTAACTGATTTTTACAATGTGCTAAGTGAAAGCAAACTTCCACCATAGCCACCCAAGTAACTTCCTAACGGAAATTTTTCTTACTCTGTCACTGATCAGCAAAGGATAATGAAAATGTGACAGTAAATTAATTACACTCTTCAGATTTCCTCCTAATTTTGAAGGTAAGATAAAGCTTGGAGGCTTCAATACATGGAGAAAATCAAATTCTATGTACTCCCCCACAAGATCATAAAATAGGCAATAAAACCTACTAGATTGATAACAGAAAGCCTGCTCTGCTTTGCAGCTACTCACATCTGGTTGAGTGTATGTGGCAAGCACAGGTGAGTGAAAGGTTGATGCAGGATGTTGTTCCACTTCTCATTTTTCTGCTCCGATAACATCTGCTAGCTTATGGCAAGAAACAGCCTCATGTATATCAATGGATGGCTCTTTATCTTTATCTTGTTTCTCTTGGTAAAATCTTTCACTTTCATTAGAATGTTGGATGCTAATTCCTTTCTCTTCAAAAAACACCTCAACATCTTCATCATTGTCTCCATAATTATCAAATAAAGGAGGAGCTTCAAATGACATGCCGAGAGGTAACTTCTACTCAACAAGAGAAAATTGCTCTTCATTACTAAACACAGGTTGCCTTTCACGATATAACCCAGAAAGAAATATCTCATCATCATCATATGAGTCAAAAGTAGGTTGCTCATATCTAGGATTTTTAGAGACAGGGCTATAAAGAATATCAATTTTCAGAACAGACTCAATTTCTGCACTTTCCTTACTGAGACAGCAAACACAATTTTTATCAAATGCAAATGAACAGGGAAGAGAAAAAATCGATTCCTCATCTAAGGCATCTTCTTCATTATCACAGCCTTCATAAGAATCAGCTATATCTTGAACATAGTCTTTATATTCCTCACAAAATCTATGACAAATTAACTAAGAGGAATAAAACTTTTGACAATGCATATTGAAAGCTGCATGAAACTGTTGCAAGGAGGAGATGCTAGCAGGGGCAAGGATTGATACCAATTACGAGCATCTCCTTCTAATGAGTACATGAACATCTTCATTAACACGTCCTCATGGTGTATTCCCCATTGATGCATGAGTTCATGAAACTCAACCAGATGCTCTATAGGGTTGTCATCTCTATGCTCTCTAAATCTGGGCAAAAAATAACCCCACTCATCCATAGTAGTAACAACATTTGGAAAATCAAGAACAGGAGAGAAATTAAAAGGAGAAAACCTCTGAGCCAAAATGGATTCCATCTGAAAATATGACTTCTTAAAATTGTGGAGTGGCCACTGGATTATTTAAACATGGAGTCGCCAAGTGAATGATATGCAGTCAAAATGTGTCTAGTATTTTTCACCATCAAAGATCAAATCTGGTCATTGTCATTCTCCCAGGGAATAAATCTTTACTTTCATCCTCGGAAACAGAGCCATTAATGTTAGCACTGAGAGTCACCCTCTGACTACAATAGGATAAGCCCAGTACCCATCAAAATAAAGTAAAAGGATTAAAATGGTTTGAGAAGGTGGATCGATGAGACTGCATAGAGAGGAAAAGATAATAGAAGTAATTACAAATCAGTTTCGAGACCATTGGGCTATGGAGTCATAAGTATCGTGGATAAGGAAGGCATTTAAACCACCTATCAGACAAAAGGATTAATGTGGTGATGAGGAGAAGGAGACAGAAAATGTTTGTTTAACCATGAAAGATGGGCATGATAGCAACAGATCTACCATCACCACAGGGATCCATAAATCAGAGAGATTACATCCAAACAATGAGAAAAACAAAGAAAATCTGACGAACCATGAAAGATGGGCATGGTAGAAACAGAACCCCCATCGCCTTAGGAATCCATAAATCAGAGAGATTATATTCAGACAAGAAGGAAAACAGAAAAAAATCTGATGAACCATGAAAGATGGGCATGATAGCAACATAACCTCCATCGCCTAAGGAATCCATAAATCAAAGAGATTACATTTAGACAAGAAGGAAAACAGAAAAAATCTGACGAACCATGAAACATGGGCATGATAGTAACAGAACCTCCATCGCCTCAAGAATCCATAAATCAGAGAGATTACATTCAGACAAGAAGGAAAACAGAAATAGTGTGTAAACTAAGAAGAGGGTCTGATAAAAATGATTCAAAGGAATCTTCAATAACATATAATTACAATTGAATCCCTCAGGCATACAAAATGAAAAACTACAGAGCCCTGCTCCTAAAAATCTCTCGGCTCTCCCGCCTTTGAAGAACACTCCCCCTTTGTAAAAATCTTGAACTGATCTATTTATACTCAAATCAATCCACAACTACCAGGAATGTGATCTAGCCATCTCGTTTAATGCTTTCGTCTGCGCATTCCTCTGTCATATTGTGCATGTATCCTCATGTCAGACGCAAACTCAGCTCAATATGGGCTTGTAAGAAAAATGTCCATCGTAGTACCTCGAGCTGACAGTCTTATGTCTTCTCAGCGAGACCCTCCATGCCTTATATTTATGGATTGAGTCAAGGTTTCAACCACCAATCATTTTCCATTAACTGAATCCTCCTCGGGCTCAAAACGAGGCTAACCACCTAGGGGGCCACCATGCATTGCTCTCGTATTTATCGTCATATAAGCACGTGATTGTGGGGCCATCCAAGGTGGTTTGGATTTACACCACTTTTGAGCCTATAATTCACCACCAACTGCCACATACCTCCCTCGCTATACCATGGTCTCGATTGCGGGACTACGCTAGAAATTTATCATTCGAGCATGTTGTGCCCCCGCAATGAAACTTGGTTGTTGATCTGATCTTGATCTGGGCACACCTACTAAATTTAGCGCCATCGCTAAAGTTTATCCACCTGCCAACTTTAGGGTCATTCTAATCATTTTTGGAGATGGTGCTACTTTGGCACTGAACAAGAAGACTTCCCGGAGGATGATCTGATGTGCTGGTCTGATGTCACTATGCTGACGTGTGATGAAAAGAGAGGTGACACGTGTCACTTGGAAACAAGCGGATGATATGCCCAAAGGTGCCTAGACTGAGTGCCACATGTCATCGCCATATGGATGCCAGGTGTCTTTATTGATGATTGTCATGTACCTTGGCACTTCAGAGATCAGGAGCGGTCTGTATGTAGAGCTGGAGCTCCTAAGTGAACGATGACCATCAATTTGAGGACACGCGGTAGGGATCTGTGGAGTTTCAGAGAAAACACCTTGGAATAAAGCGAGAGGGGAGAAGTCGAGACTCCCAAAGTAAATATTGATCGTCCGATGGAGAAGGACACATGTCACATGATCTGAAACTTCGGGACTTCTACCTAGCCACTAATCCTCGTACAATTTTGACATGTCGAATACACACGAGCCTTTGACCCGATCGTGATCTATGATCTTGGAAATCCCCACTTTTTTTCCACGCATCACTCTTGGATGGACCCTGCTTCCTGCTGTGAAGATCAATGGCTCACAACTACTTCAGGAGTTCAGACTTCGGGCCTTTTCAGTGCATAGCTTTTACAATCCTCTGAAGTGTTGAATTTTCGAAGTGTGAGATCTGGCGTCGTGTGTCCTCTTGCTTTGGACGGCCTAAATTTACATCAGGACCTTTATGACTTTGGGGTTGTTGCCAAGATCAATGGTCCTTTTTGGTTTGAGATCAACAGTCCTCAATTATTTCAAGAGTTCAGGCTTCGGCTATTCGAGACTTTTTAATGCACGGCTATTACAAACCTTCGAAGTGTCGAATTTTTGAAATGTGAGATATGGTGTCGTGTTTCCTCTAGATTTGGATGGCAGAGAATTACTTTGGGAGTTCAAGCTTTGGGAGTTTGCTTATGTTTGCTTGCACAATCTTCCGAAGTAAATATTTTGAAGTGCAAAATCTGTCGATGCGTTTCCTCATCCTTCAATGGCTAGAATTTACTTCGGGACTTCGACTTCTCTTCATAGTAGTTAATCCTTGCGCAAATTTGAAATCCTGACCGCCTGAGAGCCACTGATCTGAACTGATTATGGGATATCCACCGTTGAAAATCAAACCTACTTTTTGGTGATTCAAGCCCGAAATGGACTGCTCTTAATGCTACTCTTTGTGCTCAAGAATGATATCTATGGAAACCACGAACTTGGTTGTCCTGTGACCTTTTGACAGCTATATGTGATGACATTTGGCTCCATAAGGGATGGCATGCTCCCTACGAGCTGCCAAGAACGCTCATTTCCAGTGCCTTAGCCTTTGGGTTGTGGATTCGAGCTCAAAAAACATCCTACTGAGGACCACAGGCTGATATGTACAATATCTACTTGAAAATAAAGAAAACACACATGCTCCAGAAGGATCTTATTTATGTACAAACCTACCCTAACTGATTTTTACAATGTGCTAGGTGAAAGCAAACTTCCACCATAGCCACCCAAGTAACTTCCTAACGGAAAATTTTCTTACTCTATCACTAATCAGCAAAGGATAATGAAAATGTGACAGTAAATTAATTACACTCTTCATATTTCCTCCTAATGTTGAAGGTAAGATAAATCTTGGAGGCTTCAATAGATGGAGAAAATGCAATTCCATGTACTCCCCCATGGGATCAAAAAATAGGTGATAAAACCTACTAGATTGATAACAGAAATCTTGCTCTTCTTTAAATTTGCTCACATTCGGTTGAATGATTGTGGCAAGCACAGGTGAGTGAAAGTCTGATGCAGGTTGCTGGTCCACTTCTCCTTTGTCTGCTCCAATAACATATGCTAGCTTATGGCAAGAAATAGTCTCATGTATATCAATGGATGTCTATTTATCTTTATCATGTTGTTCTTGGTAAAAGATTTCACTTTCATTAGAAGGTTGGATGCTAATTCCTTTCTCTTAAAAAAACAACTCAGCATCTTCATCATTGTCTCCATAATGATCCAATAAAGGAGGAGCTTCGAATGACATGCCAAGAAGTAACTTCTACTCAACAAGAGAAAATTGGTCTTCATTACTAAACACAAGCTGACTTTCAAGATCTAACCCAGGAAGCAATATCTCATCATCATCATATGAGTCAAAAGTAGGTTGCTCATATCTAGGCTTTTTAGAGACAGGACTATAAAGAATCTCAGTTTCAGGAATAGACTCAATTTTTTCACTTTCCTTACTAAGACAACAAACACAGTTTTCATCAGATGCAGATGAATAGGGAAGAGAAAAAATTGATTCCTCATCCAAGGCATCTTCTTCATTCTCACAGCCTTCATAAGAATCAGCTATATCATGAACACAGTCTTTATATTCCTCACAACAGCTATGACCAAATAAATCAGAGGAATAAAACTTTTGACAATGCATATTGAAAGTTGCATGAAAGTGTTCCAGAGAGGAGATGCTAGAAGGGGGCAAGGATCGAAACCACTTACGAGCATCTCCTTCTAATGAGTACATGAACATCTTCATTAACACGGCCTCATGATGTGTTCCCCAATGATGCATGAGTTCATGAAACTCAACCAGATGCTCTACAGGGTTGTCATCTCTATGTTCTCTAAATCTGGGCAAAAAATCACCCCACTCATCCATAGTAGGAACAACATTTGGAAAATCAGGAACAAAAGAGAAATTAAAAGGAGAAAACCTCCAAGCCAAAATGGCTTCCATCTGAAAATATGACTTCTTAAAAATGTGGAGTTGTAGTTGGATTCTTTAAACATGGAGTCGCAAAGTGAATGATATGCAGTCAGAATGTGTCTGGTCTTTGTTCACCATCAAAGATTTGATCTGGTCATTGTAGTTATCCCAGGGAAGATATCTTCACTTTCATCCCCAGCAACAATGCCATTAATGTTAGCATTGAGAGTCACCCTCTGACTACAAATAAAGTAAAAGGATTAAAATGGTTTGAGAAGGTGGATCGGTGAGACTACAGAGAGAGGAAAATATAACATAATTAACTGCAAATTAGTTCGAGAACATTGGGCTATGGATTCACAACTATCATGGATAAGGAAGGCATTTTAACCTCCTATCAGACAAAAGGATTAATGTGGTTATGAGGAGAAGGAGACAGAAAATGCCTGGTTAACCATGAAAGATGGGCATGATATAAATAGATCCTCCATCACCTCAAGGATCCATAAATCATAGAGATTACACCCACACAATGAGAAAAATAGAGAAAATCTAGTGAACCATGAAAGATGGGCATAATAGAAATAGAACCCCCATCGCCTCAAGAATCCATAAATCAAATAGATTACATTTAGAAAGAAGGAAAATATAAAAAATCTGACGAACCATGAACCTCCATCAGCTCAAGAATCCATAAATCAGAGAGATTACATTCAAACAAGAATGAAAACAGAAATAGTGTGTAAACTAAGAAGACAGTCTGATAAAAACGATTCAAAGGAATCTTCAATAACATATAATTTCAACCCAAGCCCTCAGGCATACAAAATGAAAAACTACAGAGCTTTGTTCCTAAAACTCTCTCAGCTCCCCCGCCTCTGAAGAACACCACCCCTTTGTCAAAATCTTGAACTGATCTATTTATACTCAGATCAGTCCACAACTACTAGGAATGTGATCTGGTCATCTCGTTTAATGCTTTTGCCTACGCATTCCTCTATCAGACTGTGTGTGTATCGTCCTGTCAAATGCAAACTCAGCTCAATATTGGTCTGTAGGAAAAACTTCCATCGTGGTACCTCGAGCTGACAGTTTTTTGTCTCCTCGGCCTTCTATTTATGGAGTGATTTTGAGGTTCCAACCACCAATCCTTTTCCTTTAATTGAATCCTCCTCGAGATCGAGACGAGGCTCAATGCCTAAGGGGCCGCCATGCGTTGCCCTCATATTTTTCATCATATAAGCACATGATTGTGGGGTTTTCAAAGGCGGTTTGGATTTACACTGCTTTTGATCCCGCAATTCACCACCAACTTCCACATACCTCCCTCACTATAAAATGGTCTTGATTGCGGGACCGCTCTAGAAATTTATCGTTCAAGCATGTTGTGCCCCTGCAATGAAATGTGGTCGTTGATCTGATCGGGATCTGCGATCTAGGAACACCTGTTAAATTTAGCGCCATCACTAAAGTTTATCGGCCTACCAACTTTAGGGTCATTCTAACCATGCTTGGAGATGGCACTACTTTGGCACTGAACAAGAAGACTTCTCGGAGGATGATCTGATGTGGTGTTCTGACGTCACTATGCTGACATGTGATGAAAAGAGAGGTGACACGTGTCACTTGGAAACAATCGAATGATATGCCCAAAGATGCCCGGGCTGAGTGCCATGTGTCATCTCCATATGGATGTCAGGTGTCATGACTAACGAGAGTGCCATATGTCTGAACTAATGACTACCATGTACCTTGGCACTTCAGAGCTCAGGGGTGGTCTGTATGTAGAGTTGGATCTCCTAAGTGAACGACGATCGTCGATCTAAGGACATGTGACAAGGATCTGTGGACTTCGGGAGAAAACACTCCAGAAGAAAGCGAGAGGGGAGAAGTCAAGACTCTCGAAGTTCGGATTCCCAAAGTAAATATTGATCGTCCAATGGAGAAGGATGTGTGTTGCGTGATATGCAACTCTGGGGCTTCTGCCTAGCCACTAATCCTCATGCAATTTTGACATGTCGAATACACGCAAGATATTGATCCGATCAGGATCTACAATCTAGGAAAGCCCCACTTTTTTTTCCACGTGCCACTCTTGGATGGACCCTGCTTCCTGCTGCGAAGATCAATGGCTCACAACTACTTCAGGATTTCAAGATTCGGGCCTTTTCAGTGCATATCTCTTACAATCCTCTGAAGTGTGAAATTTGCGAAGTGTGATATATGGCGTCGTGTGTCCTCTTGCTTTGGACGGTCAAGATTTACTTCGATACCTTTAGGACTTCAAGGCTGCTACCAAGATCAACGATCCTTGTTGGTTTGAGATCAATGGTCCTCAATTATTTTGGGAGTTCGAGCTTCGGCTCTTTAGGACTTTTCAATGCACATATTTTACAATCCTCTGAAGTGTCAAATTTTTTAAGTGTGAGACCTAACGTTGCATGTCCTCTAGATTTGGAAGGTCAAGATTTACTTTGGGAGTTCAGGCTTCAGGATTTTTCTTATGTTTTCTCGCACAATCTTTTGAAGTAAATCTTCCAAAGTGTGAGATCTGTCGATGCATGTCCTCGGCCTTCAATGGCTCATATTTACTTCGAGACTTTGGCTCCTCTGCCTAGTCATTAATCCTTGTGCGACTTTGAAATCCTGACTGCCCAAGAACTGCTGATCTAAACTTCTTATGGGATCTCCACCATTGAAAATCAAACCTTCTTTTTGGTGATTCAATCCTGAAATGGACTGCTCTGAATGTCGTTCTTTGTGCTCAAGGCCGATATCTGCACAGACCATAGACTTGGTCATCCTGCAACCTTTTGACAGTTATATGTGATAACATTTGGCTCCACAGGGAATGGAAAGCTCCCTGCAAGCTGCCAAGAACGCACAGTTCCAGTGCCTTAGCCTTTAGGTTGTGGAGTCGAGCTCAAAAAACATCCTTCTAAGGACCACAGGCTGATATGTACAATATATACTTGAAAAGAAATCAAACACACATGCTCCAGAAGGAGATTATTTATGTACAAACCTACCCTAACTGATTTTTACAATGTGCTAGGTGAAAGAAAACTTCCACCATAGCCACTCAAGTAACTTCCTAATGGAAAATTTTCTTACTCTGTCACTAATCAGCAAAGGATAATGAAAATGTGACAGTAAATTAATTACACTCTTCATATTTCCTCCTAATGTTGAAGGTAAGATAAATCTTGGAGGCTTCAATACATGGAGAAAAATCAATTCCATGTACTCCCCCATAGGATCATAAAATAGGTGATAAAACCTACTATATTGATAACATAAAGCATGCTCTTCTTTACAGCTGCTCACATCCAGCTGAATGTATGTGGCAAGCACAGGTGAGTGAAAGGCTAATGCGGGTTTTTGGTCCACTTCTCCTTTGTCTTATCTGATAACATCTGCTAGCTAATGGCAAGAAATAGCCTCATGTATATCAATGGATGGCTCTTTATCTTTATCATGTTGCTCTTGTTAAAATATTTCACTTTCATTAGAAGGTTGGATGCTAATGCCTTTCTCTTGAAAAAACACCTCAGCGTCTTCATCATTGTATCCATAATGATCAAATAAAGGAGGAGCTTTGAATGACATGCCAAGAGGTAACTTCTACTCAACAAGAGAAAACTGCTCTTCATTATTAAACACATGCTACCTTTCAAGATCTAACCCAGGAAGCAATATCTCATCATAATCATATGAGTCAAAAGTAGGTTGCTCATATCTAGGATTTTTAGAGATAGGGCTATAAAGAATATCATTTTCCAGAACATACTCAATTTCTACACTTTCCTTACTGAGACAGCAAACACAGTTTTCATCAGATGCAGATGAATAGGGAAGAGAAAAAATTGATTCCTCATCCAAGGAATCTTCTTCATTCTCACAGTCTTTACAAGAATCATCTATATCATGAACACAATCTTTATATTCCTCACAACAACTATGACAAGTTAACTCAGAGGAGTAATTTTTGACAATGCATATTGAAAGTTGCATGAAACTGTTGCAAGGAGGAGATGCTAGCAGGGGGGAAGGATTGATACCACTTACGGACATCTCCTTCTAATGAGCACATGAACATATTCATTAACACATCCTCATGATGTATTCCCCACTGATGCATGAGTTCATGAAACTCAAGCAGATGCTCTGCAGGGTTGTCATGTCTATGTTCTCTAAATCTAGGCAAAACATCACCCTACTCATCCATAGTAGGAACAACATTTGGAAAATCATTAACAGAAGAGAAATTAGAAGGAGAAAACCTCCGAGCCAAAATGGCTTCCATTTGAAAATATGACTACTTAAAAATGTGGAGTCGCCACTGGATTCTTTAAACATGGAGTCGCCAGGTGAATGATATGCAGTCATAATGTGTCTGGTCTTTGTTCACCATCAAAGATAAGATCTAGTCGTTGTCGTTCTCCCAGGGAAGATATCTTCACTTACGTCTCCGTCAAAGGCACCATTAATGTTCGCACATAGAGTCACCCTCTGACTACAAGAGGATAATCCCAGTACCCATCAAAATAAAGTAAAAGGATTAAAATGGTTTGAGAAGGTGGATTAGTGAGACTGCAGAGAGAGGAAAAGATAACAGAAGTAACTGCAAACCAGTTTGAGATTATTGGGTATGGAGTCATAAGTATCATGGATAAGGAAGGTAGTTAAACCACCTATCAGAAAAAAGGATTAATGTGGTGATGAGGAGAAGGAGACAGAAAATTTATGGTTAACCATGAAAGATGGGCATGATAGAAACAGATCCTCNTTTGAATACACATATTAATATTGAGTTACAAAGTTTGTATATATGTTACTCCTTTACTTTATGGTCTTGTTTTAAGTTAAATGCTTTTGTCATCCTTTTATTCCTAAAAGTCCCTGTAACAATCAATGTCTAGAGTTTGTATTGAATTGAATTGTCTTCTTATTCCTTTTTTGTGTATTGTTATTACCTTATTCTTCCCTGTATGGTGTTGTCTTCTTCTTCCTCTTCCCAGTTTGTGGTGACGAACTTATATTTATTATTGTCGTCCAATTTTTTTTCTTCGTCACTTATTCATTTTAGTAAAATGTATTTTGAACAAACAAGTTATGTTAGTAGAAATAGGGTAAGGTATTTTTTGTCATCTCATAAGAAATTTATTTCTTATCAACAAGTAGAAACTAAATCAATTATGGCTAACCAAGTTCTTCCCAAGATTATGATATAAAATTATTTCCGTAATTAGATAATGATAATTCTATTTCTACCACAACAATCTCATTGTTACTTCTCATTTCTACCACAATATGCTAGTGCTTCTTTAGGTTTTACTATGAATTAGTTAGTCATATGTAAGATTGTATCTTTTTTGTGAATCCTTCAAGTTTCAAAGTGTTTGACAATAATAACCATCATAATATTGATGGTAATGTTGAGGTCATGCAAGAGTTTAATAATTACAACCTCTTTGATCTTCACATTAATTATAGGAGTACGAAGATCATGACACTCTTACATATTTTCTCGTTATGACATTGCAAATAGTTCCATCAAGACTATTCAGCACAAAAACAGTAAATGCATTCACATAACCCATATATCATTTTGTTTCTTAAAAACTTATTCGAAAGAATAAAACTAACCAACCTAAGATTGTTTTGCATATGCCCATATCATAACTCAATTAAAATTATATATGTGAAATCATCATCATATAAAATGATGATGAATAATAACCTTACATGGATTTGACAAAACTCACACGTGTGTCAAACATACCTTTACGTTTATGCTCATATCATAAGTCAATTAAAATTATATATGTGAAATCATCATCATTTTATAAATAATGACCTTACATGGATTTGACAAAACTCACACGTCTCTCACACATACCTTTTCGTTTATTAGGCATTTGTGTTTTTTTTCATGGATTTAAAGTTTCACATAAACTACTTATGGAGTTTCAATAATAATAGTTTATAACAAACCTTTTTGTTAATAGATTACTATGAGAGTTTGTCATTCATTGAGAAGACTTTCCTTCCTATTCCAATAAAGTTTTCAACATTCATATGCTTACTCTTTGTTTAGTCCTTGTTTGATACTCTTAACCTTTTTGTGTTCAATTTCTTATAGGATTCAATTTTAATTCAGCCTTTTGAGATCTGAAAGAGAGGAAAAGTCACATCAATGCTTCCAAAGATAATACATTTAAAATAATAATACTTATTACATAAGTAAAACAATAATGTATTGAAGTATCACAAAGCTCATTTTCGTAGTCCAGTGGTTAATTCTTTTATGCAAATACTTCTTTAAATTTTCACCACTCTGTAGCAACTATTTCCAATTTCTATTTCTAGAAACAAATTTACTTGGAACTAGTATTTATATAAAACTAATGCATATGTTGTTACATGTTTAGCTACGAAGTTTCAATTTAAAGAATGTCCCTTTAAATATTTTTAAAAGGAATGCCTATATTTGTCAAGCTTTAGCTATAAAGTTTCAATTTAAAGAACATGTTAATATAATGTTTATTATATTATGTTCAATCAAATGTTTATTATATTATATTTCACATTATCTTTAGATAATAAGGAAAAAAATTGAATTCAACGAGGATACAACGACATTCTACCTACCTTTGGGATTTTTCAATGAGGTAGGGATTAGTTGCTTCGTAGCTATTTCTCTTGTTAATTATCTTGTCTATAGATGCTAGAAAATACCCTCTTAATATCGCTTTGGTAAATCAAATATAGTTATCCCACGGTGGTTGGTTAGATAGAGGAGTAGATAGCCAAATAGAAAAAGAGTTAGATGGGAAATAATTAGTTTGTCTCCTTGGTCAAATAACTAAACTAACGGATGGAATAATCTCTCATGTTCCCAATGAATAAGTAAATACTAACTGACGAAATCTTCTGGTGTTTGTGATAGCAGGATTGCTTTCACACCTTTTGTTATAACCTTTTCTATGATGTAATGTAAAATAAACATCTTGTTACAAACCTTTATGAATGAGTTGAATCTCAAATGCACGTGTTTACTTATGATGAAATGAATCTTCTAACTTGCTTGTTTTGAATATGACTATGGAAGCAGAGGTGTGTGGGACAACTAGGAAATGGAACTAGAGAATGGGACCAAAGAATGGAATGCAATGCTCAATGGTTAGTTTCAATTACTCTTCCATTGTTAATCATCCAAGTAAATAACTAATTGGAAAGCAGCTAATATGTGATCTAATGTGCTAGTGTGTTATGACGTATCAAGTTATAGGCGACCTTATAGTCGATGTAACAAATCAAGTTGTAGATGGTCAAGTGGGAAATGAGATATCCCTCCTGATATTTAGAATTGTTAGATTGTTTCTCCTTGGCTTGGGTTTATGAGCATTGGGAATGGGTACATATTTGTGGAACTAAGCCAGAAGAAAACCTATGGAGAAGAGTTATGAAGAAGTACTTAATTGATGGATGGAAATAAAATTCTTTAAGGTTCGAGTGTTGGTCGTTCTGGAGTTTCAAGGTCAAGAAACTAAAGTTGTTAATATGTATATAATACACTACAAGGAGAACATCTTCTTGTGGATGGTCTTATGGAATTTCCTCAAAAATTCTATCCCTTCTTTGTTTATAGTGGAAGTTGTTAGAGGAGGCAGGCGACCGAATGTTTTTTTATTGGTGTGCCTTTAAGGTTGATACGCACCAGTGCATACATGAATAATAAAGCACCAATGTGTCAATATTCAAAAGCACCATCATACTTTATAATAAAAATTATACGCACTGAATAAACCACACCGATGTCATTGAACAATATGCATCAGTGTGCCTCATTGTCATCAGGCGCACCACGGTAGGGTAAATAAAAAAAAATACCAAACTCATTTTCATTGTTACAGTGCATCTCGTGCTTCCAAACTCTCAAGTAAGCACGAGTGCTCACCGTCCTCAAAAGACGTCATGTTTTTTATGCTCTGCACTAACTTGGATAGCTCCATTGGTAGATTCCACACATTTCCAAATTTTGGAAATTACTATGAATTTCCATTTCCTCTCAACGATGGAACCATGCCTCCTCAGGACATAAGAGGCCAGGTAAATTGTTTATTACCTTCCTATTTGCATGTACATCCAATCGAAATTTGAATTTAGCTTGAAATTTGGCATTTTTTCAAAAAACAAATCCAATTCCACACGGTGCACCTGAATGCTTCGGCTCACCCCAAAGTGGTTTGTATTGCGTTAAATTCATAGTGAGCATTGTCACCGGTGCGTCTCATATATATGTATGCATAGAGGTCATTCAAGCAAGAGCACTATAATAAATTATAAAAAAAAACAAAGTGGTGCATCCTTTGGAACGCCCTGCAACCGACACATAATTGGCTTTGACCCACACTGGTACATTTCACTTAATTAACTGCACCACTAACTTAACAACTTATAAAATTTAATGTAGCGGTGCAACCATTTTAACCAAATGCACCGGTATTGTTTACAGAACCGTATTGGGACATATATTTCTTGACTTAGCATAGCAGGGTGTCTCATTGGACGCCTAGTTCCTAGTGTTATATCCTTTACAACACACCATAGAACAAAACATCAGTGCTCCACTATCATGGTAGAATCGATGCGTTAATAGTAACACATCGCACCACTTCAGCTGGGATAATGCAATTTAACCTAGCGATGCCCATCAGTCCAACAAACGCACTGATGTTGTGTTAAGAGGGTTCATGCCACTCAACCAATAATACACCACTTTCCTACTAGGCCTTTGTTTGATGCATGTATGCACATGTGGGGGCAGTTGATGGGCAATATGGGCCAATTCCTTTCATGTCTTTCAGCAAATAAGAGTTGTATCCAAACACTTTTTCAATCATATAAGGACCAATCCACATCGCTTCAATCTTTGTATGCAGAGATGGTTTCCCTTTTTCCTTATTACACAACAACACCAACTATCCCTTTTGAAAATCCTTTGTTGATGCACTTTGATCAAAATGTCTTTTGATAGTATGTTTTATGTGACTCATTTTTCTTAAGGCCTCACTTTGTTGTTCTTCCAAATGCATCAATTGATCATATCTTCTCTGTAGAGGGGAAATTGTTCTACGTCTTATGTGTTCACAACATAAGTCGGAGATTTTAATCCCAAATCAATATGCATTTTTGCTTCCTTTCCATATACTAATGTGTATGGTGACAATCATGTGTTGTCCTTTGGTGTAAGTCTATTGGCCCATAATGCATCAATCAACTTCATATGCTAGTTTTTCTGGTTCACATTGATTATCCTTTTAAGAATATGGATCATTGTCTTATTTGTAGACTCAGACAAGGCATTCCCTTATTGATAGTAATTTGATGATTGAACCATGATAATATTTTATTTCCCACAAACATTTGTGAACTTTGAACCTATGTGTTAGCACTGAGAGTCACCCTCTAACTGGAAGAGGATAAGCCCAGTACCGATCAAAATAAAGTAAAAGGATTAAAATGGTTTGAGAAAGTGGATCAGTGAGACTGCAGAGAGAGGAAAACATAACATAAGTAATTGCAAAGCAGTTTGAGACCATTGGGATATGGAGTCATAAGTATCGTGGATAAGGAAGGCATTTAAACCACCTATCAGACAAAAGGATTAAAGTGGTGATGAGGAGAAGGAGATAGAAAATGTCTGGTTAACCATGAAAAATGGGAATGATAGCAACAGATCCTCCATCACCTCAGGGATCCATAAATCAAGAGAGATTACATCCATACAATGAGAAAAATAGAGAAAATATGACGAAACATGAAAGATGGGCATGATAACAACAGAACCCCCATCTCCTCAAGAATCCATAAATCAGAGAGATTACATTCAGATAAGAAGGAAAACAGAAAAAATATGGTGAACCATGAAAGATGGGCATGATAGCAATAGAACCTCCATCGCCTTAGGAATCCATAAATCAGAGAGATTACATTCAGACAAGAAGGAAAATAGAAAAAATATGGTGAACCATGAAAGATGGGCATGATAGAAACAGAACCTCCATCACCTCAAGAATTCATAAATTAGAGAGGTTACATTCAGACAAGAAGGAAAACAGAAATAGCGTGTAAACTAAGAAGACTGTCTAATAAAAATGATTCAAAGGAATCTTCAATAAAATATAATTACAACCCAAGCCCTCGAGCATACACAATGAAAAACTATAGAGCCCTGCTCCTAAAACTCTCTCGGCTCTCCTACCTCTAAAGAACACCCCCCCTTTGTCAAAATCTTGAATTGATCTATTTATACTCAAATCAATCCACAACTACCAGGAGTGTGATCTAGCCATCTTGTTTAATGCTTTCATCTGGGCATTCCTCTATCAGACTGTGTGTGTATCCTCATGTCAGACGCAAAATCAGCTCAATATGGGCCTACAGGAAAAACGTCCATCATGGTACCTCGGGTTGACAGTCTTATGTCTCCTCGGCCAGACCCTCCATGCCTTCTATTTATGGAGTGAGTCGAGGTTTCAACCACCAATCATTTTCCATTAATTGAATCCTCCTTGGGATAGGGACAAGGCTTAATGCCTACGGGGGTGCCATGCGTTGCTCTCATATTTGTCATCATATAAGCATGTGATTGCAGGGCCGTCAAAGGTAGTTTAGATTTACACCTCTTTTTGAGCCCGTAATTCAACACCAACTACCACGTACCTCCCTCGCTATACCATGGTCTCAATTGCAGGACCTCTTTATAAATTTATCGTTTGAGCAGGTTGCATCCCCGCAATGAAACATGAGTGTTGATCTGATCATGATCTACGATATGGGCGCACCTGCTAAATTTAGCACCATCGCTAAATTTTATCCTCCTGCTAACTTTAGGGTCATTCTAACCGTGCTTGGAGATGGCGCTACTTTCGCGCTGGACAAGAAGGATTCTCGGAGGATGATCTGACGTGGTGGTATGACGTCACTATGTTGACATGTGATGAAAATATAGGTGACATGTGTCACTTGGAAACAAGCGGATGATATGCCCAAAGGTTCCTAGACTGAGTGTCACGTGCCATCGCCATATGGATGCCAGGTGTCATGACTGACAGGAGTGCCATATGTATGAACTGATGACTTCCACGTACCTTGGCACTTCATAGCTCGGGGACGGTCTATGTGTAGAGCTAGAGCTCCTAAATGAACGATGACCTTTGATGTGAGGACACACGGTAGGGATGTGTGGAATTTGGGATAAAACAATCTGGTAGAAAGCGAGAGGGGAGAAGCCAATACTCCCGAAGTCTGGATTCCCGAAGAAAATATTGATCGTCTGAGGGAGAAGGACGCATGTCGCATGATATGTAACTCTGGGGCTACTGCCTAGCCACTAATCCTCGTGCAATTTTGACATGATGAATACACGTGAGTCGTTGATCCAATCACGATCTATGATCTAGAAAAGCCCCACTTTTTTTTGCCACACTCCGCTCTTGGATCGACCATGCTTCCTGCTGCGAAGATCAACGACTCACAACTAATTCGGGAGTTTGGGATTCGGGCCTTTTCAGTGCATATCTCTTACAATCCTCCGAAGTGTCGAATTTCTAAAGTGTGAAATATGGCGTCACGTGTCCTCTTGCTTTGGACGGCCGAGATTTAATTTGGGACCTTCAGGACTTCAGGACTGCTTCCAATATCAAATGTTCTTGTTGGTTTGAGATCAATGGTCCTCAATTATTTTAGGAGTTCGGGCTTCGGCTCTTCAGGACTTTTCAATGCATAGCTCTTACAATCCTCCGAAGTGTAGAATTTTTGAAGTGTGAGATATCGCGTCGCGTGCCCTCTAGATTTGGACAACTGAGATTTACTTCGGGAGTTCAGGCTTCAAGAGTTTGCTTATGTTTTCTCGCACAATCTTTCGAAGTAAATCTTCTGAAGTGTGAGATTTGTCGACGTGTGTCCTCAGCCTTCAATGACTCAAATTTACTTCGGGACTTTGGATCCTCTACCTAGTCGTTAATCCTTGCACGACATTGAAATCCTGACCACCCAAGAGTTGTTGATCCAAACTGCTTATGGGATCTCCATCGTTGAAAATCAAACCTGCTTGTTGGTGATTCAAGACCGAAATAGACTTCTCTGAATGCTATGATTTGTGCTCAAGGATGATATCTGTGCAGACCATGTACTTGGTCATCCTATGACCTTTTGACATCTATATGTGATAACATTTGGCTCCACAGGGGATGGCATGCTCCCTGCGAGCTGCCAAGAACACGCAGTTCCAATGCCTTGTCCTTTGGGTTGTGGATTCAAGCTAGAAAAACATCTGGATGAGGACCACAGGCTGATATGTACAATATCTACTTGAAAATAAAGAAAAAAACATGCTCCAGAAGGAGCTTATTTATGTACAAACCTAACCTAACTGATTTTTACAATGTGCTAAGTGAAAGCAAACTTCCACCATAGCCACCCAAGTAACTTCCTAACGGAAATTTTTCTTACTCTGTCACTGATCAGCAAAGGATAATGAAAATGTGACAGTAAATTAATTACACTCTTCAGATTTCCTCCTAATTTTGAAGGTAAGATAAAGCTTGGAGGCTTCAATACATGGAGAAAATCAAATTCTATGTACTCCCCCACAAGATCATAAAATAGGCAATAAAACCTACTAGATTGATAACAGAAAGCCTGCTCTGCTTTGCAGCTACTCACATCTGGTTGAGTGTATGTGGCAAGCACAGGTGAGTGAAAGGTTGATGCAGGATGTTGTTCCACTTCTCATTTTTCTGCTCCGATAACATCTGCTAGCTTATGGCAAGAAACAGCCTCATGTATATCAATGGATGGCTCTTTATCTTTATCTTGTTTCTCTTGGTAAAATCTTTCACTTTCATTAGAATGTTGGATGCTAATTCCTTTCTCTTCAAAAAACACCTCAACATCTTCATCATTGTCTCCATAATTATCAAATAAAGGAGGAGCTTCAAATGACATGCCGAGAGGTAACTTCTACTCAACAAGAGAAAATTGCTCTTCATTACTAAACACAGGTTGCCTTTCACGATATAACCCAGAAAGAAATATCTCATCATCATCATATGAGTCAAAAGTAGGTTGCTCATATCTAGGATTTTTAGAGACAGGGCTATAAAGAATATCAATTTTCAGAACAGACTCAATTTCTGCACTTTCCTTACTGAGACAGCAAACACAATTTTTATCAAATGCAAATGAACAGGGAAGAGAAAAAATCGATTCCTCATCTAAGGCATCTTCTTCATTATCACAGCCTTCATAAGAATCAGCTATATCTTGAACATAGTCTTTATATTCCTCACAAAAGCTATGACAAATTAACTAAGAGGAATAAAACTTTTGACAATGCATATTGAAAGCTGCATGAAACTGTTGCAAGGAGGAGATGCTAGCAGGGGCAAGGATTGATACCACTTACGAGAATCTCCTTCTAATGAGTACATGAACATCTTCATTAACACGTCCTCATGGTGTATTCCCCATTGATGCATGAGTTCATGAAACTCAACCAGATGCTCTACAGGGTTGTCATCTCTATGCTCTCTAAATCTGGGAAAAAAATAACCCCACTCATCCATAGTAGTAACAACATTTGGAAAATCAAGAACAGGAGAGAAATTAAAAGGAGAAAACCTCTAAGCCAAAATGGATTCCATCTGAAAATATGACTTCTTAAAATTGTGGAGTGGCCACTGGATTATTTAAACATGGAGTCGCCAAGTGAATGATATGCAGTCAAAATGTGTCTAGTATTTTTCACCATCAAAGATCAAATCTGGTCATTGTCATTCTCCCAGGGAATAAATCTTTACTTTCATCCTCGGAAACAGAGCCATTAATGTTAGCACTGAGAGTCACCCTCTGACTACAATAGGATAAGCCCAGTACCCATCAAAATAAAGTAAAAGGATTAAAATGGTTTGAGAAGGTGGATCGATGAGACTGCATAGAGAGGAAAAGATAATAGAAGTAATTACAAATCAGTTTCGAGACCATTGGGCTATGGAGTCATAAGTATCGTGGATAAGGAAGGCATTTAAACCACCTATCAGACAAAAGGATTAATGTGGTGATGAGGAGAAGGAGACAGAAAATGTTTGTTTAACCATGAAAGATGGGCATGATAGCAACAGATCTACCATCACCACAGGGATCCATAAATCAGAGAGATTACATCCAAACAATGAGAAAAACAAAGAAAATCTGACGAACCATGAAAGATGGGCATGGTAGAAACAGAACCCCCATCGCCTTAGGAATCCATAAATCAGAGAGATTATATTCAGACAAGAAGGAAAACAGAAAAAAATCTGATGAACCATGAAAGATGGGCATGATAGCAACATAACCTCCATCGCCTAAGGAATCCATAAATCAAAGAGATTACATTTAGACAAGAAGGAAAACAGAAAAAATCTGACGAACCATGAAACATGGGCATGATAGTAACAGAACCTCCATCGCCTCAAGAATCCATAAATCAGAGAGATTACATTCAGACAAGAAGGAAAACAGAAATAGTGTGTAAACTAAGAAGAGGGTCTGATAAAAATGATTCAAAGGAATCTTCAATAACATATAATTACAATTGAATCCCTCAGGCATACAAAATGAAAAACTACAGAGCCCTGCTCCTAAAAATCTCTCGGCTCTCCCGCCTTTGAAGAACACTCCCCCTTTGTAAAAATCTTGAACTGATCTATTTATACTCAAATCAATCCACAACTACCAGGAATGTGATCTAGCCATCTCGTTTAATGCTTTCGTCTGCGCATTCCTCTGTCATATTGTGCATGTATCCTCATGTCAGACGCAAACTCAGCTCAATATGGGCTTGTAAGAAAAATGTCCATCGTAGTACCTCGAGCTGACAGTCTTATGTCTTCTCAGCGAGACCCTCCATGCCTTATATTTATGGATTGAGTCAAGGTTTCAACCACCAATCATTTTCCATTAACTGAATCCTCCTCGGGCTCAAAACGAGGCTAACCACCTAGGGGGCCACCATGCATTGCTCTCGTATTTATCGTCATATAAGCACGTGATTGTGGGGCCATCCAAGGTGGTTTGGATTTACACCACTTTTGAGCCTATAATTCACCACCAACTGCCACATACCTCCCTCGCTATACCATGGTCTCGATTGCGGGACTACGCTAGAAATTTATCATTCGAGCATGTTGTGCCCCCGCAATGAAACTTGGTTGTTGATCTGATCTTGATCTGGGCACACCTACTAAATTTAGCGCCATCGCTAAAGTTTATCCACCTGCCAACTTTAGGGTCATTCTAATCATTTTTGGAGATGGTGCTACTTTGGCACTGAACAAGAAGACTTCCCGGAGGATGATCTGATGTGCTGGTCTGATGTCACTATGCTGACGTGTGATGAAAAGAGAGGTGACACGTGTCACTTGGAAACAAGCGGATGATATGCCCAAAGGTGCCTAGACTGAGTGCCACATGTCATCGCCATATGGATGCCAGGTGTCTTTATTGATGATTGTCATGTACCTTGGCACTTCAGAGATCAGGAGCGGTCTGTATGTAGAGCTGGAGCTCCTAAGTGAACGATGACCATCAATTTGAGGACACGCGGTAGGGATCTGTGGAGTTTCAGAGAAAACACCTTGGAATAAAGCGAGAGGGGAGAAGTCGAGACTCCCAAAGTAAATATTGATCGTCCGATGGAGAAGGACACATGTCACATGATCTGAAACTTCGGGACTTCTACCTAGCCACTAATCCTCGTACAATTTTGACATGTCGAATACACACGAGCCTTTGACCCGATCGTGATCTATGATCTTGGAAATCCCCACTTTTTTTCCACGCATCACTCTTGGATGGACCCTGCTTCCTGCTGTGAAGATCAATGGCTCACAACTACTTCAGGAGTTCAGACTTCGGGCCTTTTCAGTGCATAGCTTTTACAATCCTCTGAAGTGTTGAATTTTCGAAGTGTGAGATCTGGCGTCGTGTGTCCTCTTGCTTTGGACGGCCTAAATTTACATCAGGACCTTTATGACTTTGGGGTTGTTGCCAAGATCAATGGTCCTTTTTGGTTTGAGATCAACAGTCCTCAATTATTTCAAGAGTTCAGGCTTCGGCTATTCGAGACTTTTTAATGCACGGCTATTACAAACCTTCGAAGTGTCGAATTTTTGAAATGTGAGATATGGTGTCGTGTTTCCTCTAGATTTGGATGGCAGAGAATTACTTTGGGAGTTCAAGCTTTGGGAGTTTGCTTATGTTTGCTTGCACAATCTTCCGAAGTAAATATTTTGAAGTGCAAAATCTGTCGATGCGTTTCCTCATCCTTCAATGGCTAGAATTTACTTCGGGACTTCGACTTCTCTTCATAGTAGTTAATCCTTGCGCAAATTTGAAATCCTGACCGCCTGAGAGCCACTGATCTGAACTGATTATGGGATATCCACCGTTGAAAATCAAACCTACTTTTTGGTGATTCAAGCCCGAAATGGACTGCTCTTAATGCTACTCTTTGTGCTCAAGAATGATATCTATGGAAACCACGAACTTGGTTGTCCTGTGACCTTTTGACAGCTATATGTGATGACATTTGGCTCCATAAGGGATGGCATGCTCCCTACGAGCTGCCAAGAACGCTCATTTCCAGTGCCTTAGCCTTTGGGTTGTGGATTCGAGCTCAAAAAACATCCTACTGAGGACCACAGGCTGATATGTACAATATCTACTTGAAAATAAAGAAAACACACATGCTCCAGAAGGATCTTATTTATGTACAAACCTACCCTAACTGATTTTTACAATGTGCTAGGTGAAAGCAAACTTCCACCATAGCCACCCAAGTAACTTCCTAACGGAAAATTTTCTTACTCTATCACTAATCAGCAAAGGATAATGAAAATGTGACAGTAAATTAATTACACTCTTCATATTTCCTCCTAATGTTGAAGGTAAGATAAATCTTGGAGGCTTCAATAGATGGAGAAAATGCAATTCCATGTACTCCCCCATGGGATCAAAAAATAGGTGATAAAACCTACTAGATTGATAACAGAAATCTTGCTCTTCTTTAAATTTGCTCACATTCGGTTGAATGATTGTGGCAAGCACAGGTGAGTGAAAGTCTGATGCAGGTTGCTGGTCCACTTCTCCTTTGTCTGCTCCAATAACATATGCTAGCTTATGGCAAGAAATAGTCTCATGTATATCAATGGATGTCTATTTATCTTTATCATGTTGTTCTTGGTAAAAGATTTCACTTTCATTAGAAGGTTGGATGCTAATTCCTTTCTCTTAAAAAAACAACTCAGCATCTTCATCATTGTCTCCATAATGATCCAATAAAGGAGGAGCTTCGAATGACATGCCAAGAAGTAACTTCTACTCAACAAGAGAAAATTGGTCTTCATTACTAAACACAAGCTGACTTTCAAGATCTAACCCAGGAAGCAATATCTCATCATCATCATATGAGTCAAAAGTAGGTTGCTCATATCTAGGCTTTTTAGAGACAGGACTATAAAGAATCTCAGTTTCAGGAATAGACTCAATTTTTTCACTTTCCTTACTAAGACAACAAACACAGTTTTCATCAGATGCAGATGAATAGGGAAGAGAAAAAATTGATTCCTCATCCAAGGCATCTTCTTCATTCTCACAGCCTTCATAAGAATCAGCTATATCATGAACACAGTCTTTATATTCCTCACAACAGCTATGACCAAATAAATCAGAGGAATAAAACTTTTGACAATGCATATTGAAAGTTGCATGAAAGTGTTCCAGAGAGGAGATGCTAGAAGGGGGCAAGGATCGAAACCACTTACGAGCATCTCCTTCTAATGAGTACATGAACATCTTCATTAACACGGCCTCATGATGTGTTCCCCAATGATGCATGAGTTCATGAAACTCAACCAGATGCTCTACAGGGTTGTCATCTCTATGTTCTCTAAATCTGGGCAAAAAATCACCCCACTCATCCATAGTAGGAACAACATTTGGAAAATCAGGAACAAAAGAGAAATTAAAAGGAGAAAACCTCCAAGCCAAAATGGCTTCCATCTGAAAATATGACTTCTTAAAAATGTGGAGTTGTAGTTGGATTCTTTAAACATGGAGTCGCAAAGTGAATGATATGCAGTCAGAATGTGTCTGGTCTTTGTTCACCATCAAAGATTTGATCTGGTCATTGTAGTTATCCCAGGGAAGATATCTTCACTTTCATCCCCAGCAACAATGCCATTAATGTTAGCATTGAGAGTCACCCTCTGACTACAAATAAAGTAAAAGGATTAAAATGGTTTGAGAAGGTGGATCGGTGAGACTACAGAGAGAGGAAAATATAACATAATTAACTGCAAATTAGTTCGAGAACATTGGGCTATGGATTCACAACTATCATGGATAAGGAAGGCATTTTAACCTCCTATCAGACAAAAGGATTAATGTGGTTATGAGGAGAAGGAGACAGAAAATGCCTGGTTAACCATGAAAGATGGGCATGATATAAATAGATCCTCCATCACCTCAAGGATCCATAAATCATAGAGATTACACCCACACAATGAGAAAAATAGAGAAAATCTAGTGAACCATGAAAGATGGGCATAATAGAAATAGAACCCCCATCGCCTCAAGAATCCATAAATCAAATAGATTACATTTAGAAAGAAGGAAAATATAAAAAATCTGACGAACCATGAACCTCCATCAGCTCAAGAATCCATAAATCAGAGAGATTACATTCAAACAAGAATGAAAACAGAAATAGTGTGTAAACTAAGAAGACAGTCTGATAAAAACGATTCAAAGGAATCTTCAATAACATATAATTTCAACCCAAGCCCTCAGGCATACAAAATGAAAAACTACAGAGCTTTGTTCCTAAAACTCTCTCAGCTCCCCCGCCTCTGAAGAACACCACCCCTTTGTCAAAATCTTGAACTGATCTATTTATACTCAGATCAGTCCACAACTACTAGGAATGTGATCTGGTCATCTCGTTTAATGCTTTTGCCTACGCATTCCTCTATCAGACTGTGTGTGTATCGTCCTGTCAAATGCAAACTCAGCTCAATATTGGTCTGTAGGAAAAACTTCCATCGTGGTACCTCGAGCTGACAGTTTTTTGTCTCCTCGGCCTTCTATTTATGGAGTGATTTTGAGGTTCCAACCACCAATCCTTTTCCTTTAATTGAATCCTCCTCGAGATCGAGACGAGGCTCAATGCCTAAGGGGCCGCCATGCGTTGCCCTCATATTTTTCATCATATAAGCACATGATTGTGGGGTTTTCAAAGGCGGTTTGGATTTACACTGCTTTTGATCCCGCAATTCACCACCAACTTCCACATACCTCCCTCACTATAAAATGGTCTTGATTGCGGGACCGCTCTAGAAATTTATCGTTCAAGCATGTTGTGCCCCTGCAATGAAATGTGGTCGTTGATCTGATCGGGATCTGCGATCTAGGAACACCTGTTAAATTTAGCGCCATCACTAAAGTTTATCGGCCTACCAACTTTAGGGTCATTCTAACCATGCTTGGAGATGGCACTACTTTGGCACTGAACAAGAAGACTTCTCGGAGGATGATCTGATGTGGTGTTCTGACGTCACTATGCTGACATGTGATGAAAAGAGAGGTGACACGTGTCACTTGGAAACAATCGAATGATATGCCCAAAGATGCCCGGGCTGAGTGCCATGTGTCATCTCCATATGGATGTCAGGTGTCATGACTAACGAGAGTGCCATATGTCTGAACTAATGACTACCATGTACCTTGGCACTTCAGAGCTCAGGGGTGGTCTGTATGTAGAGTTGGATCTCCTAAGTGAACGACGATCGTCGATCTAAGGACATGTGACAAGGATCTGTGGACTTCGGGAGAAAACACTCCAGAAGAAAGCGAGAGGGGAGAAGTCAAGACTCTCGAAGTTCGGATTCCCAAAGTAAATATTGATCGTCCAATGGAGAAGGATGTGTGTTGCGTGATATGCAACTCTGGGGCTTCTGCCTAGCCACTAATCCTCATGCAATTTTGACATGTCGAATACACGCAAGATATTGATCCGATCAGGATCTACAATCTAGGAAAGCCCCACTTTTTTTTCCACGTGCCACTCTTGGATGGACCCTGCTTCCTGCTGCGAAGATCAATGGCTCACAACTACTTCAGGATTTCAAGATTCGGGCCTTTTCAGTGCATATCTCTTACAATCCTCTGAAGTGTGAAATTTGCGAAGTGTGATATATGGCGTCGTGTGTCCTCTTGCTTTGGACGGTCAAGATTTACTTCGATACCTTTAGGACTTCAAGGCTGCTACCAAGATCAACGATCCTTGTTGGTTTGAGATCAATGGTCCTCAATTATTTTGGGAGTTCGAGCTTCGGCTCTTTAGGACTTTTCAATGCACATATTTTACAATCCTCTGAAGTGTCAAATTTTTTAAGTGTGAGACCTAACGTTGCATGTCCTCTAGATTTGGAAGGTCAAGATTTACTTTGGGAGTTCAGGCTTCAGGATTTTTCTTATGTTTTCTCGCACAATCTTTTGAAGTAAATCTTCCAAAGTGTGAGATCTGTCGATGCATGTCCTCGGCCTTCAATGGCTCATATTTACTTCGAGACTTTGGCTCCTCTGCCTAGTCATTAATCCTTGTGCGACTTTGAAATCCTGACTGCCCAAGAACTGCTGATCTAAACTTCTTATGGGATCTCCACCATTGAAAATCAAACCTTCTTTTTGGTGATTCAATCCTGAAATGGACTGCTCTGAATGTCGTTCTTTGTGCTCAAGGCCGATATCTGCACAGACCATAGACTTGGTCATCCTGCAACCTTTTGACAGTTATATGTGATAACATTTGGCTCCACAGGGAATGGAAAGCTCCCTGCAAGCTGCCAAGAACGCACAGTTCCAGTGCCTTAGCCTTTAGGTTGTGGAGTCGAGCTCAAAAAACATCCTTCTAAGGACCACAGGCTGATATGTACAATATATACTTGAAAAGAAATCAAACACACATGCTCCAGAAGGAGATTATTTATGTACAAACCTACCCTAACTGATTTTTACAATGTGCTAGGTGAAAGAAAACTTCCACCATAGCCACTCAAGTAACTTCCTAATGGAAAATTTTCTTACTCTGTCACTAATCAGCAAAGGATAATGAAAATGTGACAGTAAATTAATTACACTCTTCATATTTCCTCCTAATGTTGAAGGTAAGATAAATCTTGGAGGCTTCAATACATGGAGAAAAATCAATTCCATGTACTCCCCCATAGGATCATAAAATAGGTGATAAAACCTACTATATTGATAACATAAAGCATGCTCTTCTTTACAGCTGCTCACATCCAGCTGAATGTATGTGGCAAGCACAGGTGAGTGAAAGGCTAATGCGGGTTTTTGGTCCACTTCTCCTTTGTCTTATCTGATAACATCTGCTAGCTAATGGCAAGAAATAGCCTCATGTATATCAATGGATGGCTCTTTATCTTTATCATGTTGCTCTTGTTAAAATATTTCACTTTCATTAGAAGGTTGGATGCTAATGCCTTTCTCTTGAAAAAACACCTCAGCGTCTTCATCATTGTATCCATAATGATCAAATAAAGGAGGAGCTTTGAATGACATGCCAAGAGGTAACTTCTACTCAACAAGAGAAAACTGCTCTTCATTATTAAACACATGCTACCTTTCAAGATCTAACCCAGGAAGCAATATCTCATCATAATCATATGAGTCAAAAGTAGGTTGCTCATATCTAGGATTTTTAGAGATAGGGCTATAAAGAATATCATTTTCCAGAACATACTCAATTTCTACACTTTCCTTACTGAGACAGCAAACACAGTTTTCATCAGATGCAGATGAATAGGGAAGAGAAAAAATTGATTCCTCATCCAAGGAATCTTCTTCATTCTCACAGTCTTTACAAGAATCATCTATATCATGAACACAATCTTTATATTCCTCACAACAACTATGACAAGTTAACTCAGAGGAGTAATTTTTGACAATGCATATTGAAAGTTGCATGAAACTGTTGCAAGGAGGAGATGCTAGCAGGGGGGAAGGATTGATACCACTTACGGACATCTCCTTCTAATGAGCACATGAACATATTCATTAACACATCCTCATGATGTATTCCCCACTGATGCATGAGTTCATGAAACTCAAGCAGATGCTCTGCAGGGTTGTCATGTCTATGTTCTCTAAATCTAGGCAAAACATCACCCTACTCATCCATAGTAGGAACAACATTTGGAAAATCATTAACAGAAGAGAAATTAGAAGGAGAAAACCTCCGAGCCAAAATGGCTTCCATTTGAAAATATGACTACTTAAAAATGTGGAGTCGCCACTGGATTCTTTAAACATGGAGTCGCCAGGTGAATGATATGCAGTCATAATGTGTCTGGTCTTTGTTCACCATCAAAGATAAGATCTAGTCGTTGTCGTTCTCCCAGGGAAGATATCTTCACTTACGTCTCCGTCAAAGGCACCATTAATGTTCGCACATAGAGTCACCCTCTGACTACAAGAGGATAATCCCAGTACCCATCAAAATAAAGTAAAAGGATTAAAATGGTTTGAGAAGGTGGATTAGTGAGACTGCAGAGAGAGGAAAAGATAACAGAAGTAACTGCAAACCAGTTTGAGATTATTGGGTATGGAGTCATAAGTATCATGGATAAGGAAGGTAGTTAAACCACCTATCAGAAAAAAGGATTAATGTGGTGATGAGGAGAAGGAGACAGAAAATTTATGGTTAACCATGAAAGATGGGCATGATAGAAACAGATCCTCCGTCGCCTCAGGGATCCATAAATCAGAGAGATTACATCCAGACAATGAGAAAAATAGAGAAAATTTGACAAACCATGAAAGATGGGCATGATAGAAATAGAACCCCCATCGCCTTAGGAATCCATAAATCAGAGATATTACATTCAGAAAAGAAGGAAAATAGAAAATATCTAATGAACCATGAAAGATGGGCATGATAGCAACAGAACCTCCCTCGCCTCAGGAATCCATAAATCAGAGAGATTACATTCAGACAAGAAGGAAAACAGAAAAAATGTGACGAACCATGAAAGATGGGCATGATAGAAATAGAACCTCCATCACCTCAGGAATCCATAAATTAGAGAGATTACATTCAGATAGGAAGGAAAATAGAAATAACATGTAAGCTAAGAAGATGATCTAATATAAATGATTCAAAGGAATCTTCAATAAAATTTAATTACAACCCAAGCCCTCATGCTTACAAAATGAAAAACTATAGATCCTTGCTCCTAAAACTCTCTCGGCCCTCCTGCCTCTGAAGAACACCCCCCTTTTGTCAAAATATTGAATTGATCTATTTATACTCAGATCAGTCCACAACTACTAGAAATTTGATATGGTCATCTTGTTTAATTCTTTCGTCTGCACATTCATCTGTCATACTGTGCATGTATCCTCATGTCAGATGCAAACTTAGCTCAATATGGGCCTGTAGGAAAAACGTCCATCGTGGTACCTCGGGCTGATAGTCTTCTATCTCCTCGGCCAGACTCTCCATGCCTTCTATTTATGGAGTGAGTCGAGGTTTCAACCACCAATCCTTTTCCATTAACTAAATACTCCTCGGGATTGGGATGAGGCTTAACGCCTAGGGGGCCGCCACATGCTGCTCTCAGATTTTTCATCATATAAGCACGTGATTGTGGGGCCATCAAAGGCGGTTTGTATTTACACCGCTTTTGAGGCCATAATTCACCACCAACTGCCACATACCTCCCTCGCTATTCCATGGTCTCGATTGCAAGACCGCTCTAGAAATTTATCGTTCAAGCATGTTTCTCCCCCACAATGAAACGTGGTCAGATCTGATCGTGATCTGCAATCTGGGCGCACCTGCTAAATTTATCACCATCGCTAAAGTTTATCCTCCTGCCAACTTTAGGGTCATTCTAACCGTGTTTGGAGATGGCGCTACTTTGGCATTGAACAAGAAGACTTCCAGAAGGATGATCTGACATGGTGGTATGATGTCACTATGCTAACATGTGATGAAAAGAGAGGTGACATGTGTCACTTGGAAACAAGCAGATGATATGCCCAAAGGTGTCTGGACTGAGTGCTACGTGTCATCGCCATATGGATGTCAGGTTTCATGACTTACGAGAGTGTCATATGTCTGAACTAATGACTTCCATGTACCTTGGCACTTCAAAGCTCGGGAGCGGTCTGTATGTAGAGTTGGAGCTCCTAAGTGAATGACGAACATCGATCTGAGGACACACGGCAGGGATTTGTGGACTTCGGGAGAAAACACTTCGAAATAAATCAAGTGGGGAGAAGCCAAGACTCCCAAAGTCTGGATTCGCAAAGTAAATATTGATCGTCTGATGGAGAAGGACATGTGTCGCATGATCTGCAACTCTGGGGTGCAATTTTGACATGTTGAATACACATGACTTGTTGATTCGATCACGATCTACAATCTGGGAAAGCCCCACTTTTGTTTCCACGTGCCGCTCTTAGATGGACCCTGCTTCTTTCTACAAAGATCAACGGCTCACAACTACTTCGGGAGTTTGGGCTTCGGGCCATTGAGTGCATAGCTCTTACAATCCTCTTAAGTGTTGAATTTTTTAAGTGTGAGATCTGGTGTCACGTGTCCTCTTTCTTTGGACGGACGATATTTACTTTGGGGATGCTATCAAGATCACTTAATTATTTCAAGAGTTCAGGCTTCGGCTCTTCGGTACTTTTCAATTCACATCTCTTACAATATTGTGAAGTGTCGAATTTCTGAAGTGTGAGATCTGGCACCGTGTGTCCTCTAGATTTGGATGGTCTAGATTTACTTTGGGAGTTTGGGCTTCATAATTTTTCTTATGTTTGTTCGCACAATATTCCGAAGTAAATCTTTCGAAGTGCGAGATCTGTCGACACGTGTCATCAGCCTTCAATGGCTCAAATTTACTTCGGGACTTTGGCTCCTCTACCTAATCGTTAATCCTTGCACAACTTTGAAATCCTAATTGCCCGAGATCTGCTAATCTGAACTCCTTATGGGATCTCCACTGTTGAAATTCAAACCTACTTGTTGGTGATTGAAGACCGAAATGGACTGCTCTGAATGTTGCTCTTTGTGCTCAAGGATAATATTTGCGTAGACCATGAACTTGGTCATCCTACGACCTTTTGATAGCTATATGTGATAGCATTTGGCTCCACAAGGGATGGCATGCTCCCTGTGAAATGCCAAGAACGCACAGTTCCAGTTCCTTAGCCTTTGGGTTGTGGAGTTGAGCTCAAAAAACATCCTATTGAGGACCACCAGCTGATATGTAAAATATCTACTTGAGAAGAAAGAAAACACACATGCTCCAGAAGGAGTTTATTTATGTACAAACCTACCCTAACTAATTTTTACAATGTGCTAGCTGAAAGAAAACTTCCAGCATAGCCACGCAAGTAACTTCTTAACGGAAAATTTTCTTACTTTGTCACTGATCATCAAAGGATAATGAAAATGTTATGGTAAATTAATTACACTCTTCAAATTTCCTCCTAATGTTGAAGGTAAGATAAATCGTGGAGGAGTCAATACATGGAGAAAATGCAATTCCATGTGCTCCCCCACAGGATCATAAAATAGGTCATAAAACCTACTAGATTGATAACATAAATCCTTCTCTGCTTTACAGTTGCTCACATCTGGCTTAATGTTTGTGGCAAGCACAGGTGAGTGAAAGGTTGATGCGGGTTGCTGGTCCACTTTTCCTTTGTCTGCTCCGATAAAATCTGCTAGATGATGGCAAGAAATAGCCTCATGTATATCAATGGATGGCTCTTTAACTTTATCATGTTTCTCTTGGTAAAATCTTTCACTTTCATTAGAAGGTTAGATGTTAATGCCTTTCTCTTCAAAAAACACCTTAGCATCTTCATCATTGTCTCCATAATGATCAAATAAAGGAGGAGCTTTGAATGACATGCCAAGAGGTAACTTCTGCTCAACAAGAGAAAACTGCTCTTCATTACTAAGCATAGGTTGTCTTTCAAAATCTAACCCAGGAAGCAATAGCTCGTCATCATCCTCATATGAGTCAAAATTAGGTTGCTCATATCTAGGCTTTTTAGAGACAGGGCTATAAAGAATATTAGTTTCCAGAACAGACTCAATTTCTGCACTTTCCTTACTGAGATAGCAAACATAGTTTTCATCAGATGCAGATGAACAGGGAAGACAAAAAATTGATTCCTCATCCAAGGCATCTTCTTCATTCTCATAGCCTTCATAAGAATCAACTATATCTTGAACACAGTCTTTATATTCCTCACAATAGCTATGACAAATTAACTCATAGGAATAAAACTTTTGACAATGCATATTGAAAGTTGTATCAAACAGTTCCAAAGAGGAGATGCTAGCAGGGGGCAAGGATTGATACCACTTACAATCATCTCCTTCTAATGTGTACATGAACATCTTCATTAACACATCCTCATGATGTATTCCCCACTTATGCATGAGTTCATGAAACACAAGCAGATGCTCTGCAGGGTTGTCATCTCTATGTTCTCTAAATCTAGGAAACAAATCACCCCACTCATCCATAGTAGGAACAACATTTGGAAAATCAGGAACAGATAAGAAATTAAAAGGAGAAAACCTCTGAGCCAAAATATCTTCCATCTGAAAATATGACTTCTTAAAACTATGGAGTCACCATTGGATTCTTTAAACATGGAGTCGTTAGGTGAATGATATGCAGTCAGAATGTGTCTGGTATTTGTTCACCATCAAAGATCATATATGGTTGTTGTTGTTCTCCCAGGGAAGATATCTTCACTCCTATCTCTAACAATGGTGCCATTAATGTTATCAATGAGAGTCACCCTCTAACTACAAGAGGATAAGCCCAGTACCCATCAAAATAAAGTAAAAGGATTAAAATGGTTTGAGAAGGTGGATCAATGAGACTGCAGAGAGAGGAAAAGATAACAAAAGTAACTGCAAATCAGTTTGAGACCATTGGGCTATGAAGTCATAAGTATCGTGGATAAGGAAGGCATTTAAACTGCCTATCAGACAAAAGGATTAATGTGGTGATGAGGAGAAGGAGACATAAAATGTATGGTTAACCATGAAATTTGGGCATGATAGCAACAGATCCTCCATCACCTCAGGGATCCATAAATCAGAGAGATTACATCCACACGATGAGAAAAACAGAGAAAATATGGTGAACCATGAAAGATGGGCATGATGGCAACAAAACCCCCATTGCCTCAGAAATCCATAAATTAGAGAGATTACATTCAGACAAGAAGGAAGATATAAAAATATAACGAACCATGAAAGATGGGCATGATAGCAGAAGAACCTCCATCGCCTTAGGAATCCATAAATCAAAGAGATTACATTCAAACAATAAGGAAAACATAAAAAAATTGACGAACCATGAAAGATGGGCATGATAGAAACAGAACCTCCATCACCTCAGGAATCCATAAATCAGAGAGATTACATTCAGACAAGAAGGAAAACATAAATATCTTGTAAACTAAGAAGATGGTCTAATAAAAATAATTCAAAGGAATCTTCAATAACAAATAATTACACCCCAAGCCCTCAGGCATACAAAATCAAAAACTATAGAGCCCTACTCCTAAAACTCTCTCGGCTCTCCCACCTCTGAAGAACACCCCCCCTTTCTCAAAATCTTGAACTGGTCTATTTATACTCGAATCAATCTAGAACTACTAGGAATGTGATCTAGTCGTGTTGTTTAATGCTTTCATCTATGCATTCTTCTGTCAGACTGTGCATTTATCCTCGTGTCAGAATCAAACTCAACTCAATATGGGCCTGTAGGAAAAACGTCCATCGTGGTACCTCGGGCTGACAATATTCTCTCTCCTCAGCCAGACCCTCCATGCCTTATATTTATGGAGTGAGTCGAGGTTTCAACCACAAATCATTTTCCATTAACTGAATCCTCCTCGGTATCGAGACGAGGCTTAACACCTAGGGGGGCACCATGCACTGCTCTCGGATTTGTCATCATATAAGCACATGATTGTAGGGCCATAAAAGGAAATTGTTATTTACACCACTTTTGAGCCCGCAATTCACCACCAACTGCCACATACCTCCCTTGCTATACCATGGTCTCGATTGCAGGACCACTCTAGAAATTTATCATTCGAGCAT